>JASDQU010103206.1:108913-129105 GCA_032191745.1 Picea mariana | reverse complement strand
ATATGCATATTACATTCTCCTTGCTAAGTCTTCCATCTATCATTTTTATCTCATAAAACCTGATTTGAAACCATTCAAGGCCTTGTTTGTTGGTGTGTATTACATGGAATGATATGTGATTGACATATTTAATTCAGTTTTCCATCCATTTGCCATTTTTTTATAAACATTTATCCTATACATACTAATGGGTATTAGTATTACACTTACAACAATATAGGTGTGACTTCTAGTGCTAACAGAGTTAACAATGTTGTATTTATTTCCCATTCAATCACCGGTGGATCAACTGTGGGAGGAGAGTGGACATGGGATTGACTAGTTTATGGAATATTTGACTATCCAACAAGAGATTGCACCACATGAAATTCTTCACCATAATTTTTTACACCGATTGATTCTCTAAGTTCATCCATTGTATAATCAACTCCAAGCAAATCCTCCATCATTTGGTCATCCACAACAAGTTTTCTTGATGATATACTGGATCAATTTCTCTCTAATGAACTCTTGTGATTTTCTTCAGATGATGGAGGAGAAACAATAGTGGAATATATTCCGCTATAAATTGGATTTCCCTCTTCTGAAATCCTACACTTTGACATATGTGATAAGAAGATACAAGAAAAAATTCCAATTACACTTGACAAATCCGTCTTCCAAATTTTCCTACAATGGTCTAGCAATAGCACAAAAGTCTCTATGAATCTAACAAGAACAATAAATAAGTAAAACTTGTCTATGAGAGCTATTTTTGTTTGAATTTTTTGTGGATTTGTGTCGGCCATAAGATAGATGAGGTGGGGTGTGCTTGGAAAAAAACCATGCCTAGCAGGAATGTGCGCATTTTCCTAGAACATGTGAAAACTAAAGTGTGTGTGCATTCTAGGAATGTGTGCGTGATCCTCATGAGCATAAACGACCAAAAAATACAACTCAGTCAAGTCACAGGAGCTTGTGGGGACAATTATATACCAAACATCTTTATGAATAAATATGTATAGGGTTATGGGGACAAATAAGGCCTAAGGGGTTAGGATTGAAAGAGTTTTCAAGGATAGAGCAATCGTTAGAGTACCAAGATGTGGGTGGTGTGGGTGCAAGGGTTGTACACAAGGTATATGAATAGTGCACTTAGGGCTCAAGTGTAGAGGGGGTTAAGGGTTGTCTATAAGTTATTCCTAGGATTATGTGGAACTACGGTCTATGTCACAGTTTACATCGAGATATAGGTCATCATCTAAATCTAGATCTAGCTCTTGGTGGTTTAGTTCATGGTCTACGTCAAGCTCTAGGTCATTGTTTAAATCTATCTCTAGATATATGTCGTGGTCTAGGTCATGGTATACGTCTATGTCATGGTCATTGTATAGGTCTAAGTCATGTTCCAGGTCTTTCCATGCCTATTTCTTGCTATATCTAGGTTTAGATCTTAGTCTTGATATGTCTAGGTCAGGGACATTTCTTTCCTTCTGATGTAGGCAAGGGGGATACATAGAGTGGAAGAAAGAGAGTGTGAGAGGGGGAGAGGGGAAGAAAAAGAGATTTAGGGATAGGGATACAAAGAGTTGGGGTAGAGAGTGACAGTATGGGGGGTCTATGTCATGGTCTATGTCAAGCTCTAGGTCATCATCTAAATCTATATCTAACTTTATGTTGTAGTTTAGGTCATGGTCTAAATCAAGCTCTAGGTCATCGTGTAAATCTAGGTCTCACTCTATGTTGTGGTCTAGGTCATGGTATAGGTCTATGTCATGATCTTTGTCATGGTAGTCATATAGGTCTAGGTCATGCTACAGGTCTTTCCATGTCTATGTCTTACTATGTCTAGGTTTGGGTCTAGGTCTTGACATCCCTAGGTGTTATAACAAGATTTGTCTCACCCCATGCAACTTGCTCAGAAGGCCTTTTCCATTTCGCTATGCAGACTTGAAGTCCCCTTTTTCACTTCCCAAAGATAAAAATCATATTTTTCCACATATACACACCCTATCATTTATACAACATGTGTATACGTAGGTTGCACCACTACATCCCACATACATCGAGTTTGGTGTTAACAAATTAAAAATTATGTTGGGTTTCCATGTCACATCATAAGATCCATGATCCTTGACCTTCCATATACTGGAAACATTCTGAATTGGCCCTTCAGTTCCATTTGAAGGCTATAAATTGGCCATATCCAAACCGTGGAAAAAGGAGAAGAATTCAACTTTTGAGAGAAAAGTTACTATGGAGAAATTATTCACTTCATATTGAGTTTGCATCCCTTTGTCCTTTTAAGTCTGAACACATTGTTCAGCCCCAAAGCTCTTCCCTCTTTGATGGAGAACCTCATTTTCTCTCTTATATGAGCTTGCCTTTGGTGGAGGATTGAAGTGGTGGAGGCCCAGCTGGAAGGGAATTAGTTTCTCAGTTTTGAGACGTGTTGAAACATAAGTTTTCCATTCATACACTTATGTTGATCATATTTTAATAGAAATACTCTTTTCTCATCGAATTAATGTCTTGCAAATATTTGAATTGTTATTCCATGAGCACATTTGTTACAAATATTGATGGATTATGTTATTATATGTGCTAAACTTTATATATTATCACCATATTCTTGCATATCTTGGTTGTTGAGAACAAGTTGCATGTATATAGCTTTGATTCTAGTTCTCAATGGTGGTATTCATCAAACGTTTGGACGAGGTAGGCTCTTTATCTTATCTTGTTAGAATCTTTGTTTATATAGCATACTTGAGATTATAGTTGATTTCTGCAGTTATTTCATCTGTTGTGGTTTACCCAATCCCATAGAGTTATTTTACTCATAACAGAATTGATGACCATACTGGGAAGTGAATCTTCTTTTCAAGGTTTGGAGTGTTTTTCTCCTTTGATTGCTCTCAGTTAGCTTGATTTTCCTTGTTGTATGATTTCTTGACAACCTATTTTAATTTTCGAATCTAAGTTTCTTGGCCTTATCCTTAACCTAGCAGTGTTTTAATACATATACACAGTTTTTCCCTTGACAGACGCATACATACCCGAGTTGTCATTCTACAGGGAGCGTACATACACGGTTTCTGCTTAAACAGTCGTGTACTTCAATATTTTTTTCTTGATTGTTGAGTTTGGTGTTTGCTGGGTGAGTTTTGATAGTTGTTGAGACTTCTTGGGTCTCTGTCATAACTATTGAGTGCCTTCATAGTGATAGGAAACCTTTCTTTGGTTCAATTTTTGGGCAATTTTCTTTCTCATCATATTTTTCATTGGTTGTACTTGCATCTTGGGCTGAGTGTTTACTTATTGGTATCCTTCTTGGTTTGTTTCTCTTTGCTTACAATAAGATTTATATATCAAGTTGTTGTTCAATCCTTGCATTTTCATTTCTTTATATTGAAAATACAAAAAATACATTTTTTGTTTTGTCATTTTCTCTCTTGGGTTGTTTATCATTGATCTTGATACATGTATAGACATATTGCATTTTATTGAAATCACAAAGTTGAATTGAAAGTTTCATTTTGAAAATCTTATCATCCTTTGAGAATTGACGTTTAGGACTTAGCTTTATGATTCATATTCATTTCTTTTACTTGCTAATTCATAACATCATCAGTTCCATGAACACATATTTTGAGTGAACAAAAATACTAAAAGTAACGTTGATTGATTTAGAATTGATTAAAACGATTTTATATTTTAGGGTACACAAACTAGCTTAGGATATAGAGCCTTGGAATAGGATTTTGTGAGTAAACTTCTCCAAGGCTATTAAAATCAACATATGTGTTTGACTAAGGTAGTGATGAAATCCATTGTATAATTGGCGACGTCATGAGGCTTCGTTCACACCAGAGTTAAGCACGAGTTCATGTGAAGTTGGTTGCAAATATATCCCTCTAATACCTTCTTAGTGACAGAGATATTTCTGGGGATATATTCATATTTGGGGGTATTTCTAGTACCTTTATCTCTGTGATAGGCGGTTCTTTCAATATTTTGGGCTTTGTTACCCTACCCATACGGTGGACCTGACTTACAAATGTTCACCTATGCATTGGTTATATCATGGTGGTTTTAGTTGCTTGACATAGGTAGACACATAGGTTACTTGCAGGGGTTATTCTGTAGGTACCGTGGGTCAGAGAAGGGTCAGAAAACACACAAACTTTATGGAGGATTACCTCTCTAGGGTGATCTGACTGACTACGTTGTTAGTCCCACGAGGGCCCTTATAACTGATTCTGATACCTTTGATCTTTTGAAGGGAGTCTTAGGTCCCTCTTGGGTGAGGCATGCCTACTTTAGTGAGGGAGGACCATTTCAACCACTATACCATGTTTGTGTGCACATTGGCCTTTTTGTTTATTTTTGTGTTCTCTTTGATTGTTAGTTGGCCTTAGGATTTTTTTTATATCTCAAGTATTGAGTCATCGTGGAGCCAGACTAGCTTCCTTACAGGTCTCTTCGCTTGTTGAAATTACCACCGCATCATGATTCTTTGCCTTCTAAAAGGTGTAAAGCTATCAACAATGGTACACACACCTCCACCTACCATACTTGTGATCATACAAGTATCAGTATTGAGTCGAGGTAGAAATATACCGGGAGTCCTTCAACTCCCCTACCTACCATAGTTAATGTAACTTCTTCTACTCCTTCAACCACTATGGTTGTAGTGTCAGAGGTTCTCATCATCACTCTTGTCCAACCTGGGGTTGCTACTCAACCTATAGTGATGAACCCTTTCGGGTCCATTTTTCGTACACCTAGGTACAATACTCAGTATATTCCTTCGATCACTAACCTTTTCTCTTTTGGTATGTCAAATATGACACCGCAACGTTCGTCTTCCATTCCAGTGAATAATGAAAATCCTAGTATTGGACTTGGAGGTGTGTCTCCTCCACATATTCTACTCTTGTTTGGTGGATCTCATATTCCCCAAAAGACTCCTATGGTTGGAAGCCAAAATCCTTTTCATCCTAGGTCTAATCTTATTCTTAACGCTCCTAGATGGAGTAGTCAACTAGGAGGACAAGTTGTTTCTTATGTTCCATCCTTTACACCTACCTCCTGCACACCGATTCCAACCAACACGTTTGGCATGACGAATCCACCTTTATCCTCCAGATTTCCACCCAAGGGAGGTCAACTTCATTTTTTGGGAAACCCCCAACCTGGAGCTACTTCGGCTAGGGGAAATATTTACAACCTTCATTATAAAATTCTTATTGGAATGGTGCCCAACCAACCCCTTATGAATCAGTTTGGATGGGGGTTTTACAATCCCGGACAGGGCCATGGTGCATACAAGAACCATGTATGGAATGTGATTCCCCAACATCTATCTTTCCCGGGATATTGGGGCTAGATTCTGCAACCCTGTCTCCCTTTTATGGCCACGCTTAATTTTCCAAACTTGTCAATATTAATGAATTACCATTGCAGCATGACCCGACATGGCCAACCATTCCCACCAAGCTTCCTTCGGATATTCCAAAATTCAAGGAAAAGACTGGTGAGGATCTTGGTGATCATGTCACTACTTTTAATATTTGGTGCTATTCCAATTCCCTTAACGATGATTCTATTGATTTAAGATTGTTTCAAAACACCCTCATGGTGGTTTCATTGAAATGGTACATAGAGCTATCAAGGGGAACTTATGGTAATTTTAATCATATGGTTCTAGTCTTTCTCAACCACTTCTAGTTGTCAGTTCGTTAAGATGCTGACATAGATCTTTTTTTGGCCCTCTGCCAGAAAAAAGCTACCCATATCTTGGATCACATCCAAGAGTGGCATAGACATAAGAGGTTGATCAAATATTACATTCCTCCAGAGTTCCTGTTGGAATGGTTTCTTAAGTATTTATTACCTTATATTTCTAGGGATGTCTCTACATCCGAGGAAACATATGAAGAGGAAGAAATTTTTAAATCCCAATAGTTATATCTCATATATTCTCAGTTTGGGATGTGATACGAAGATCGTCTTGATGCGTTGAGGTCAAACTATGACCCTAGAAAAAATCTCGGGCCTCATGCCAATGGAAATATAGGCTCTGCAAATGTTAATTATGTAGAATTGGTGATGAAACAGTTGAAAGAGTTGTCTCTAAGTCAGTCTATAGGAGGAACAACTTCATCTATGTCCTCCACTCCCACTCAGTCAATAGATGTGCATTCTATATAGTCATCAACCAAACCAAATGGTAACCAACAACAAGGAGGGAATAAAAGGAAAGGACGTGGTAACAATCGTAAGGGTGGGAGGAATAATAATAATAATAATACACCAAAGGAAAACATTAGCAATGATAGATCAAACAATAATGTTGGTGAGGGTAAGAAAGAGAAGAGGAAGGTGAAGTTTCCTAGCAAGCTTTGTATTGATGATCACCCTACCCACTTGTGCCCCAAACTTGAGGAAGATGCGAGGATCTTATCTCAACTGCTCGTTGTGATAACTAATACTTTTCCGCATAATCAACACATGGCCTCAAGCTCCTCTAATTCCATAAATGCAGCGAGTGGGAATCAAAACCCATCGGTGAATGAAGGTGATCATCTATGTGTAAATATGGTCAAATCTTAGATTAATGTAGCCACTCGGCCTCACAATTATAGTTATTCACAATTTGATCCAGGTCTAGAGTCTCCCCCTCCTCTGTAAATGCCTTTACATATAGAAAATCCAATTCCTTCTCCTCATATTCCGAAAGGAGTACTCAAACTCTCTACCCACAACCCTAATGCTAGAGCTTCCCAGAACTACTCTATTGTGAAAGATTTGGGTCAAATCCCTTGTACGATGTCGGCTTTGGAGGTACTCCAAATGTGTCCTTCACAAAGGAATTCCTTATTATCTACGTTAGGAGCTATAGACCCCTGTGGCTCTAAGGTTATCAAGTTTGACTTCACGGATGTGAAGCATCGCTTGCCTTACCAAGTGGCCTTTCAAATCCATGTGGATTACTCAAAGTATACAATCAAATGTATTTTTATTAATGAAGGTGTTGCAACGTGAATGATGTCCCTAACCTATTGGAAAGACATTGGATCTCTAACCCTCTCTTAATATTCCACTATGTTATCCACATTTGATGGTCATTATTTCCATCCCCGTGGTATTATTCCTACCTTTTTGGTCCAGTTAGGTGGAAATACAATGGAGGTGGATGTCGAGGTGGTTGATGCACCCCTTGATTATAACTTATTACTAGGGAGTAACTGGACTTATGTTATGATTGCAGTTGTATCATCCGTTTTCTGTACTTTATGTTTTCCTCACGAAGGGAAAATCATGATGATTGATCAATTATCCTTTGTGCATGCTAATCCCAATGCATCAGTTGGATATTCGATCCCTGTGATTGATAATTCTCAGCTCACAAATAAGGATATTAGTGTCAGAATGTATTCCTCCCTTCTGGGTGCCTTTGATTTTCGTGGTACCAATTCATCACATTTATGCCATGTCCAGTAGGTATGCTTAATCAATGAGGTCCATTCCTTTCCACACTTCATATTTTAATGATCCTTCGGCCCTACCTTCCCAGACTATGTCTTGTGAATGTCAGTCACATATTGGAATGGAAATGCCACTGTCAGTGGCAAGGATAGCGTACCAGGTTGTTCTTGACTCTTCTGCTGACCCAAATCTTGTCTCCTTGCAGACAAACAAGGAGGATCATGTTCTTAAGCCCGTATGGGCCACTTCCTTGTCTTGCTCACATGACTTCGCCGATGATACTTTACCTTCAGATGAAGCGATCTTAGAGGCCATGGGATGATATGCATCATTTATGTTACTTCCTCGCAAAACTTGTTAGAATCGAACAAGAAGATTTTAGATCTACCTTGAGTGAGATAATCAGTCATGCCATAGTTCCACTATATATGCACAACATTTATGCCAAAGGAAACATGGAGATTATTTATCCTACCATCACGATCGACATCTCTTGCATTCCTGGTAAAATTGAAAATGTATATATGGGTGCATATTGTTATCCTGAAGAAATTTAGATCTACTCCGATCTCTTCAAACAATTATCTGATGTATTCTCTTGGTCATATGAAGAGACGCCAGGAATCGACCCTTGTATTTTCAAACATGAAATTAAAACCTACCCGGAGGCTAAATCTATTCGACAACGACTTAGAGTTGTTAATCCTAGGAAGACCCTTGATATTAAGGAAGAGGTGGAGAAACTGTTTAATGTTGGTTTTATCTACCTAGTTCCCTTGACTGAATGGGTATCCAATTGCGTTCCCATGAATAAGAAGAAAGGAAACATCTGTGTGTGTATATATTTTCAAGACCTGAATAAGGATTGTCCTAAAGAAAACTTCTCGACACCTTTCATTGATTAGATTATTGATGAGTGTGCAGGAAGCGAGGTTTTTTCTTTAATGGATGGATTTTGAGGATATAATCAAATTCAGATTAAACCCGAGGATAAACATAAGAAGAAATTTATTTTTCCTTGAGTTACTTTCGCATACCGTAAAATTCCTTTCAACCTTGAAAATTTTGAAGCAACATTCCAACGAGCCATGACCTTCACTTTTCACAATCTCAAAGATATAGTCGAAGCTTACCTCGATGATCTCGCTACTCAGTCTCGTAAGAGAGTGGATCACTCTACCCACCTTTATCTAGGTTTTGAGAGGTGTCGTTATTATCACATCCGTTTAAACCCTCACAAGTGCATCTTCTGCGTTAGGTCAGGTCGTCTTTTAGGATTCTTATTTTCTTAGACTAGGATCATGGTGGATCCTTTGAAGGTTGAGTCAATACTTTGATTGTCTCCCCCATGCAATATTCATCAACTTCAAGGTTTACAGGGGAAATCTAACTTCTTATGTTATTTTATTGTAAGCTATGCCAAAATTACTAAGGTTTTCATGCATCTCTTGACCAAGGACACTCTGTTTATATGGGATGAGCAAGCCCAAGCATCCTTCAATGCTCTTAAGAAATCCTTGGTATCGATGCCTCTGCTAAAGCCTCCAAACTATAGTAGAGATTGCTTGCTTTATATCGTCGTGTCCGAAGGGATGGTTGGTATGGTTTTAGTTCAAGAGGATGATGAGATCCATGAGCACGTCATCTACTACCTTAGTCACAACTTAGTCGGCCCTAAACTTAAGTACTCTCATGTTGAGAAGCTATTCTTGGCTGCCCTACACGCAGTTCAAAGATTACGACACTATATATTTCTTTCAAAAAATACCATAGTTTCTGATGTAAACCCATTTCAATATTTCCTTAATAGGCATGTCATAGGGGGGAATTATTGTAAATGGATTGTCATCTTACAAGAGTTTGACCTTGATTTTGCTTCAGTGAAATTCAATAAATCACTAGTTTTTTTCGGAATTAATATCGGACTTCCCTAGGATAGATGAGGATGTTATTCATGTCGATTCATTTGTGTATGAACACATTTTTCTTGTCTCATCTTTGAACCCCTGGTATGGGGAAATTTTGATATATATTCAAACCTTGAAGTTCTCTCAGCATCTTTCGAGAGACGATCAACAACGTATATGGTATCAAGCTAAAAACTACCTTATCGTCAGTGACACTTTGTATCATTGAGGCGTAGATAATATATTGTATCATTGCTTGAATCATGATGAGGTTGAGTATGTTCTTAATGAATGTCACAGTGGGGATTGTGGTGGTCATCTATCTAGGCTTGTAACATCCCAAAATATATTGCGAGTTCATTATTTTTTGTCATCTATTTTCAAATATTGTGTCGAAGTGGTCAAGAAGTGTCACCCTTGCCAGATGTTCACTCGTAATATGTTCTTGCATCCAGCCCCTCTTCACCCGGTCATCACCGTCGGTCCCTTCACCAAGTGGGGGGTGGATTTTGTGGACTCCAACCTAGCTTCATCTAAGGGGAACCAACATATTATAGTGGTTGTAGACTACTTCACTAAGTGGGCATAGGCCATGCCTACAATTAAATTTGATGGTAAGACTGCAACACTTTTTGTGTTCAATCAAATTATATCCCCGTTCGGAATCCCGAGTGAGATTGTCACTGATCATGGTAGTCACTTTCAAAATGAAATGATGAAAGAGTTAGCATCGAAACTGGGGTTTAAACATGATCATTCTTCCGCTTACTATCCCCAGGAAAATGGACAAGTAGAGGTTGTGAACAAGTCTCTCAAGACTATTTTGCAAAAAAACTATCAACTAGAGAAAATATGACTGACATCTCATGCTTTACCCTATGATTTTGGAATACTGAACCCCAGTTAATAATTCCACCAGTTTTTCTCCTTTTCAGTTAGTACATGATGTTGAGTCAATAATTCCTATTGAATGTGAAATACCTTCTCTTAGAATGGAAGTTAATCTCCTACCTGACACTTCCTATCTCAAAGAATGCCTCATACACCCAGAGATCCTAGATGAGCAGCGTCGATATGCTTCTACGACTATTGAAGTGAATAAATGATGTGTCAAACTCCAATACGATAAGTCTATATGTCCTCGGTAGTACATTGAGGGTGACTTGGTCCTCTTGTATGACCAATCCAAAGAACCATTGGGGGAAAGCCAGTTGAACCCCATGTGGCATGGTCCTTATATCGTGTGATGTGTATTAGAAAAATGATCCTTTGAATTAGAATATTATAAAGGGAATATGTTGTTTGAGCCTAGAAATGGGATCTACTTGAAAATATATTATGCCTGAGCCTCAATCTTGGGCGTAACTCTTTATATACTAGTGTATATTAGTGTATATATCTTTTCCTTTATGTCATAGGATTTCTTATCTAGTTTTCCCTTGGTTGATAGATGTCAACGAAATATTCGATTTACTTAGGATTCACAGACGGTGTCAGTCGTCATACACGAAACTTGGCTTCCACCGCTTGGGTTGTTTACTCACCCAAGGGTCAACTAGCGTCTTCAGGTGGCATTTGTCTAGGGCCATCAACGAATAATGTGATTGAATATAGCATCATTTTAGAGATTTTACGCCATTACATTTTATATGGTGTTCGATCTTTCCAAGTTCGCCTAGAATCCCAGTTAGTAGTATTTTAGTTGAACAACAATGATCCGAAAAGATCTTTTACACGACTATGGTTGAGTTATTATGCGTGTTTTAATTAACCAATTGGGAAGCTTAAAGAAAGAGGAAGAATATATGAGAAGTTATCCCAGCCATATCAACACGTATAAAAATTAAATGAAGAATAAAACAACAACAAACCATAACACCAATGTGATAACGGAGTTCATCAATCTTGCCTACGTCTCCGGGCCTTTGTATCAGTGGGTGAGGTTTTATTATTTATGTTCAAAGCTCAATAAGTACATCATAAAAGGGCCAAAAGGTTACAAAATTTGTATGGTCCTTGTCCTCCCAGATCTTAAGAACCCAACATAAGAAATGACACTGAAATCGAATGACTGGAGCTCCCAGAAATGGCCCTCAAAGGTGCACTCCTCAACAGCTTCCCTGCATAAAAATGGCTTTGGCTTGGAAAATATTAAGCATAAACCTTCTCTAAATCTCCTCTCATGGCCTCAATAAGGCCTGGTTTATATAGATCTGAAGTTGGTAACTATCTCCCAACTTCCTCCCAGGATCTGTCCTAAAAAAGGGTCCAATATCCCCCAAAAATGGGCAAAATCCTCTAAAAACAGTTGAAGAAATCATAAAAATCAACTAATATAATGTTAAAACCCAATTTGCATAAAATAATTGTGATTATCCCCTTTTTCTGGGTGCGCGACCCCTAAGACAAGGTCACATGGTTTTATGTGGCCAAGTGCCAACCCCTAGGGGCTACGTGCTAAACCTCACCCTGAAACCCCTAGTCACCTGTCACCATGCAATGGGACTGAGTCCCCAAACTGAGCGCCTAATCGTTGCACCACCCTTGATTTCCACATGGAGGTTCCTTGTCCATAGGACCTGCACCAACACAAACCTCCAACGCCCAAGTAACGGAACCTGGAGACATGCGATCAAGGGGGTTACACTCCACTGTATTCCACACCATATAGATTACTCACAGACCATGGTCATACTACGGAGGTCACATGGAAATGTTACATCGGGGGAAGGGCTAGACTCCAACCCTTCCTCCGCTAGACTTAGCATAGAAAAAAACCTAAATACAAAGTTTATGCCTATAAATAATAAACAACACATGTGGTAGGTTGGCTAGCCCAGCCCTGCGAAGACGTAGCCTGGTGGAAGGTCTCCAGTTCGAAACTTATAAACTCATAAAATTTTGTAAAAATCGAATGAACAACACCTAGGTGCCACATGGCATCCCACGTTTGGGCCACGTGGCACCACCACATTCGTTTATTTCCTGAGCCATGTGTCAAATGCTGATTGGACCAGCTGTATGCCACCTGCCTACCACCTTTCAACGTCGTACCCTGCCACGTGTCGCTGTACGCCATGCCAAATTAGTTGTATGGGCATTCCACGTGTCACTTGTTCAGTGGTAAGATGTGTCACCTATCAGTTGGTCCACCTGTACCTACCACGTCAACAGTCCACTGTGCCCCTTCCATGTCAGTTGTATGACCTACTGCCATGTGTCACCTCCAGACATTGCCATGTCATCATGATGTCATGCTGATGTCAGCATTGACTTTTTGCATGTTGACTTTTTTCGCATGTTTGGAAAAATGAACAGAACGCAATATCAGGAGCATACAATGTTTATTTGAGCCCGTTCAAGTTGTATTGGGTTCATATCAAAAAGGCCTACATCCACATTTTTTTTGAAGCCATTATGAGAACATTTATTTTTAGGCCTTTTTTAGCCCCATCAAGCTCTTGGATCCAATTATGGATCACACCTCCCCACTAAAGGACCTTTTGGTCCCCAAAATGTTACTGAGCAGTCAACAAGCTCGGGATAGCCCACCCGACTTGTCCTCTATCTCTAAACTCTGTCCTGTGCACTTGTCTCATCAAGATCAACTCTAACACAATCATGACAACTGACAGCATATTGTTAGCCATTTGAACCCTGTCACATCTTACGAAAGCCACTATCATCCATGTAGACAACATTACTAATGATAGCATAAAAAACATGACTGCAAATGAGTTGATATACTTGTAATATTTGCACGATATGAGCTTATCTTGAAGCAAACTATGATTGATTTTCTATTCAACAATCATTTCATGTTCTTTCTTAAGATCGATTACTTCATTTGAAACAATTATTGGTTTGTTTCTTTCTTGAACTGCCTTCTTTAATTGTTCCATTGTTTGAAGAGTTCTATTTTCTTTAACATGATGAGCATGAACCACATAATCTTGACCTGCTTTGATTAATTGATATTGATTCTTTGTCCTATAGAAGATTGCTTTATGATTCTATAAGTATGGACTACCTAAGACCATTCCACATTCACTTAGTGGCACTACATCACATGTTACCTCCTCCACATACTTAGATGAAATAGAAAATTTTAATGTGCATTGTTTGGTTATGTGCATTTGATGATGGTTTCTTATCCATTTAAGTGTGTAAGGATTATGATGTACTTGTGTTTTTAACCCCAATTGCTTAACCAATTCCTCTGAGATTAGGTTATATTGAGATCCACTATCAATTAATGTATCAACCTTAGTGTGTCTCATGATGACCCTGATGTAAAACAAGTTACTTCTACAATCAATTCCTTCACCAATTTTACCTGTCATACAAACCAATGAGACCTTTGACTCATCACCTGAATCTGATCCTAAGTCTATCAGTCGTGCTGTTGTTGCAACTGTTTGCCTCCCTTTCTTTTCCTTGAACCACTTTGGCCTCTTCTCGGGATGCAATTTCCAACATCTTTCCTCATCATGCCCCTCTTTATTGCAATGATTGCAAGAGGGCCTCTCTTCCTTTCTCGTCATTGAGTTTGATTTCTTTCCTTGCAACTTCCTCTTGTCCTCTTTCCTTGAAGACGATTCCCGTGATACTCCAACACCTGTCTTCCCTGAATAGAAACCTCATAAATATTAGTTTGTCCAAACATGAATACAATGTTTCTAATATGTGTAGGTAAACCTCCATTATACTTCATACGATTTTCTTGGGTATGTAAAGGGATATCTAACATCAATGCCATTTTTTGAAAACCATCTGTGTATTCTTGCACTGTTTGTCATTTTCTTAGTTTTAAATCTTTCCATTCAATTAACTCTTTTTCTTTATAAACCAAAGGACAAAATTGCTTCCTAAGTGTAGAAATGAAACTTTTCCATGATGTAAATACATTACCCACTTGTTGCGTTTCATTTTCCAACTTGCTTTGCCACCAAATGAGTGTTGTGCCTGCAAGTCTCAATGATGCCAACTTGATTTGTGTGGCCTCATCCTTGATCTGTTGCACACTGCAATAGACCTCCATCTATCTGACCCAATTGTCAATTCTCTCTGCATTAACTTCACCATCATACATGGGTAATTCTAATTTATCATCAAGTTTTAATAATGGCATTTCATTCTTATGTTTATGAACATGTTTCTTTGCATTGGATTTAGAACTTGAACTTGAAGAAGAAGGAGAAGAAGGAGGTGATGATGGAGGTGAAGGAGAAATTTGAGGAGGATCCTCTCCTTATTCACTTTTTCCCTTTGAATATTCACCCAGAATTGGTCTTTTCTGTTCCAAGTAATCCTCGTACAAAACTTTCATCATCTCCGACATAGAAAATAAACTTTTTCAAAACTCTTTCTCATCCTGAGAAAGTCCCTCTTTCGATGCCATCTTCTCGCTGTGAGAAGTTTTGTTTCTCAATCCAATTAATGGATTCTCTTCCACAATCTCACCTTCACCATGATGTAGCTTTTCCCTGGTTAACATGCAAAACTCAAATCCAAACATCAAGTAGCTCTGATACCACTTGATCCGAAAATATCTTTTACACAACTATGGTTGAGTTATTATGCATGTTTTAATTAACCAATTAGGAAGCTTAAAGAAAGAGGAAGAAGATATGATAAGTTATCAAAGTCATATGAACATGTATAGAACTGAAATGAAGCATAAAACATCAGCAAACCATAACACCAATGTGATAACGGAGTTCGACAATCTTGCCTAAGTCTCCGGGCCTTTGTCTCAGTGGGTGAGGTTATCTTATTTATTTTAAAAGATCAATAAGTACATCACAAAAGTTCCAAAAGGTTACAAAAATAATCTGGTCTTGTTTTCCCAAATCTTAAGAACCCAACAAAAGAAACGACACTCAAATTGGATGACCAGAGCTCCCAGAAATGGTTCGCAAAGGTGTTCTCCTCAACAACTTCCCTACATAAAAATGGATTTGGCTTGGAAAATATTCAACATAAACCTTCTCTGAATATCCTCTCATGGAATTAATAAGGATTGGTTTATATATATCTAAAGTTGGTAACCATATCCCAACTTCCTCCCAAGATATGGCCTCAAAAAAGGCCTAATATCCCCCCAAAATGGGCAAAATCCTCCAAAAACAACTGAACAAATCATAAAAGTCCACTAATATAATTTTAAAACCCACTTTTCAAAAAATTATTGGTCTTAGCACCTTTTTGTGGGCACACTCCCCCTAAGAAAAGGTCACATGGTGTTATGTGGCCAAGCGCTAGCCCCCTAGGGGCTGTGCATTGGCCCTCACCCCAAAACCCCTGGTCACCTGTCATCATGCAACGGGACTGAGTCCCCAAACCGAGCACCTAACCATTGCATCACCCTTGGTTTCCATGTCAATGTTTCTTGTCCATAGGACCCATGCCAACACACAACTCCAGTTCCCAAGTAAAAGAACCTGGACACATGCGATCAGGGGGGGTTACACTCCACCATTTTCTGCACCATAAAACTTACCCACAGACCATCGTCATACTACGAAGGTCGGATGGAAATGTTACGTTAGGGGTTGGGGCTAGACCCCAACCCTTCCTCCACTAGACTTAGCATATAACAAAAATTAAATATAAATTTTATGCCTATTCATAATAAGAAACACATGTGGTGGGTTGGCTATCCCAGCCCTGCGAAGGCTTAGCCCGGTGGAAGGTCTCTGGTTTGAAACTTGTAAACTTATAAAATTTTATAAAAACCAAACGACCAACACCTAGGTGTCACGTGGAAACCAACGTCTGGGCCATGTGGCACCACCTCATTTGTCAATTTCTTGAGCCACATGTCAAATGTCGATTGGACCAGTTGTCTGCCACCTATCAGCATCATACCCTGCCACGTGTCTCCGTAGGCGTGCCATGTCATTTGTACGAGTGTGCCACGTGTCACCCTTTCAGTGGTGACATGTGTCACCTCCCAGTTGGTCCACTTGTACCTTCCACATTAGCAGTCCACTATGCCCCTGCCACGTGTCACCTCCAAACGCTGCCACATCAGCATGATGACATCAACATTGACTTTTTTTTCCTGTTTGGGAAAACGAACTAAACATGATATTAGGATCATATGATGTTCGTTTGATCCCATTCAAGTTGCGTTGGGTTCATATCGACAAGGTCTACACACACGCCCGTTTTGAATCCATTCTGAGAACATTGAGTTTTAGGCCTTTTTGAGCCCCATCAAGCTCCTGGATCGGATTTTGGATCAAACAGTTACCGTGTGTGAGACCCTACTCTACTCCGACGATTCCTAAGGGTATGACTTTTGGAATGACATTTTGATTTTATTACTTATAATCACATACCTAGAAGTTCTAATTATGTATCCAATGCATATGCTAATTATGTTTTAGATTGGAATTTTTCACATAACTAAAGTAAAGAAAACACATTCACCAATGTACACATTGTAATATATAAGTAAATCCAAGACCAATGTTTTTTATATTTCATCTCTCCAAAAATATGGTGTCATAGTACAAAATTGTGGCTCACACCCTCACACTTCATATATGGTCAGTAGATACTGACCATGGAATCTATTCATGTGGCGTCAAATGTGTATCATGATAATATACGATGACATTTGTGAGACTCTGGAAGAGTCGCATCCACGCACAAGGCACACTTACCACCAGTCGTTGCATAGCTTTTGACAGATCCTCTACCTGAACCATAGGAATCTTGTGCATCAAATGAGACAGGTTCCCCTACACATTTTGAAGAACTCTATCCACATCTCTTCCCACTGGCTCATCTCCTTGGTTTCTCTGACGATGTCATGGGAATCCATCTGGCCGTCATGGACCCACATCTATGTAACAAATCATTTTTTTCAATACTTGATACCATCCAAAAACATTTGAGTTTTTTTATTCTCTTTGAAAAACACAAAAAAATGAAATATATAAAAATATCTTTACCTATGTCACCATAGGTGGATCCTGGTGGCAATGGCATGTCTAAATCTCCTCTATAGTTGATCCTTGCAAAAGGTTATTCATCTAGGGATATCACCTGTCGACGCCACCAGAAGAAGATCCCATCATTGTAGGGGGTTGGAACCCTACCACCTCCCAACCTCCTTATCACCTTGGTCCACTGTGACATGGATGGATTACGTGGTTTATGTGGAATGATCTCGACTCTAGAGCTCAATATTAGAACTCCCTCGAAGAAAAAACTACACAAGATAGATGTGAACCTAAAGTTCCTCTTCCTACCTTGTTTGCAGTCTGTCAACTGGCTCTTCATGTTAGCTAGTAGTGAGGTGCACCAATCATACATTGTGGGTCATAAGCACTCCACAGAGTATAAACTCAGCGGCCTTGATGCCTAGTGCAATGAGGCCAATCCCATGATCCATGTAAGCACAAGAACGACGATATTCAAAATCATGTTGTTGATCGCCCTAATGGGGAGTTGGCTCCCTACCTTTTCTGTTCCTGCAAGACAGTGAGTGGCTATGTAGTCCTCTATGTTCATGCCACTCCTAGATCCCTGGGATTTGAGGCTCACCACCTCACCCCGACAAGACAATCTTGTAAGGAAATAGATATCCTCAACTTCAAACTTCAGGTTCACATCCAAGACACTGTTAATGGCATCCAAGACACATATAAGGAGACACTACTAATGGAATCCAAGACACTGCACCTTGTTCTCTTGCCATCGACAATTGGGAATACATTGATATCTCCTGATCAATGGATTCTTCAAGTGTTCGACCTCAACACCTTTATTCTCACTTGTAAGAATGTACTCAGTGCCTTGATACCTACTTTCATTATCGGTA
The DNA here is from genome assembly GCA_032191745.1 of Picea mariana. Lineage (NCBI taxonomy): Eukaryota > Viridiplantae > Streptophyta > Pinopsida > Pinales > Pinaceae > Picea > Picea mariana. The sequence continues at coordinate 110,889 of JASDQU010103206.1, read as the reverse complement.
GGTTGTATCGTGTTTGTTAATGCTATGCCTTAATGACTAGTAAAAAAATGAAGTATCATTGTATTCGAACTCAAATCCTTTATTCACATGATGTAGACTTGCACCTTTAGTGGATCATGTACAAGAATCGAAGACATATGTTCATAGTCGCAACTTTACTGAATTGTTTCTATCATTCATTGGACTAGTACCTATATGACTTTAGTGATCATGGGAGATCATATTGTACTCCATTGTATACATACATCTTCAGACTGATTTTGAGATTGGTTTTCACTAGGCCTTGTTCGTGATTATGACAGCTTATGGCATGTATATACTTTGTATTTCCTATTCATGGCCATGAAAAACTGTTTGGTATATTTCCACATGGATCTACATTGTAACTCAAATGGCAACCATGTGTACAAATTCATTATGGATTGTAATATTCTCATGACCAACTAGTTTGTCTAGTTGGGTCTCCATTACTCCACTTTTGGGAATTATAATGTATTTTGTCCATCACAGATACTCCTATGACATCACACATTAGGGGGCATCTCTTATAGAAATTTTTTTCTCACCACATGCAACTTTTTCAGAAGGCCCTTTCCATTTCCCTATGTAGAATTGAAGTCCCCTTTTGCACTTCCCATATCTAAAAATCACATTTTTCCACATATACGCTCCCTATCAATTAAACATCATGTGTATACGCAGGTTGCACCACTACAGTGTGCGTACATCGATTTTGGTGTTAAAAAATTAAAAATTGTGTCGGGTTTCCATGTCACGTCATGACATCCATGATCCTTGACCTTCCATATACTGAAAACATTCTGACTCATCCCTTCAGTTCCATTTGAAGGATATGAATTGGTCATATCCAAACCATGGAAAAAGGAGAAGAATTCAACTTTTGAGAGAAAAGTTACTCTGGAAAAAATTTTCACTTCATATTGAGTTTGCATCCATTTGTCCTTTTAATTCTGAACACATTGTTCAGCCCCCAATATCTTCCCTCTTTGATGGAGAACCTCATTGTCTCTCTTATATGAGCTTGCCTTTGGTGGAGGATTGAAGTGGTGGAGGCCCAACTCGAAGGGACTTAGTTTCTCGGTTCCAAGACATGCTGACACATAATTTTGTCATTCATACACTTATGTTGATCATATTTTAATAGAAATACTATTTTCTTGTCCAATTAATGTCTTGCAAATATTTGAATTGTTATTACATGGGAATATTTGTTATGGATATAGATGAATTATGCTATTATATGTGCTAACTCTATATATTATCACCATATGCTTGCGTATCTTGGTTGTTGAGGACAAGTTGCAGGTATATAGCTTTGCGTCGAGTGCTCAATGATGGTATTCATCAAACATCTGGATGAGGTAGGCTCTTTATATTGTCTTGTTAGCATATTTGTTTATATAGCATACTTGAGATTAGAGTTGATTTATGTAGTCATTCCGTCTGTTGTGGTTTACCCCATGCCATAGAGTGATTTTCCTCGTAACACTAGGTTAAGGCCATTTCTTGACATGTATAAGTAATCCATTGGGAGAAGAATAAACACTTAACACTCACCTTACAGGAGACATTACATTTCTATGTTTCACGTATCCTTTATTTGTTGTGAGACATGCCTAGCCTTTAGATGGATAGAGAGAGAGGGAGGTATAACTAGGGGGAAAGAGAAGGAGGAAGGGAGGGAGAGAGAAAGATACACAAAGAGAGAGAAAGAGTGAGACTAACAATAAGGAAAGAGAGAAAGAGGTGGTATATGTGGGAGGGAGGGAGATGTATATAGGGGGGTTGGGGTGGAGAAAGAATCTGTTCTTGTGAGAGGGGGGGAGAGAAAGAAACAGATGATGGATAGACAAGGATTTTTTGAGTGTGTGAGAGGGAGGGAGAGGGAGACAAAGAGAGGGGGTAGAGAGAGAGTGAGAGGAATGGGGCAGAGATAGTGGGTAGGGATAGATGTA
>JASDQU010103206.1:56947-76446 GCA_032191745.1 Picea mariana | reverse complement strand
CTTGTATCTTTGGGATACATTCCTTCAGGAACTCCTCCATGAGAATTGTAAGATAAGACACACTCTTTGTCTTAAGAATATGTTCCACCCACTCTCTTCACCTTGTTTCTAGTGAAAGAAAAAATAATCTTATTTGTACATCCTGATGTGTTACACTGCTCTCTGACATGTACCATAAGAAATTTTCAACATGATTAATGGCCAAGAGTGGGTCTCCATTGAATTTTGGACACTTTCTCACCAATCTAGGAGGAAAATAATTTGGATACCCTAGAATGCCTTCAAAATGCAAGGAGGGGAACATTTGGAGAAGTGACAATTTGTTCATGAATGTATCTTCAAGTTGTTCCATGGTATTGATTCTTCCATCATGGAGACCATCATACCATATTATAGCATCTTCATAAATAGTGGTAGAGAAAAGTTTCATCACCAAATATTTTGATTCATCATCCACCGAATTCAATTGAAAAAACACCTATAAATCCATCATATGATTTTCAGTAGTATCCTCATCATTACCGAAAAACTTGGGAAACCACTTTGGGTTGCATTCAAGAAGCATTTTCCAAGGTACCCAGGGATTTCACTCATGTCCAAAGGTCTGAAATGTTTTTTTGGATCCCACGGAGAATCCATGGTTGGTTGTATGGTTTGTCACCCATTGGAGTTGCCGTATAATCCTTTTCATATTATCAAAGGAAGTGATGGAATAACCCTTAGTGGAGTCTCCAGGTAAGGTTCAAAAGTAAGAAGGATTTGATGAAAGGCTTACCACATATGTGTTGTTGAGGAAAACTAACTCAAATCCTCCTCGACAATGGTGCCAAAAATGTTATTGCACAATTTGTACTTTCCCAAAGGCCAAGGAAGGTAAGTGATATTTTTGTAACAAACAAGATATCCTATCATTGTCACCTTAATAGGAAATCCCCACTTTTTAAGAATAGGCAAGGTCTACCCCAGGGGAGGCATCTCTGGTAACCTAAAGGGATGGAAAATTAGGGTTATGGAGAAGATAAATTCCCCCCTCACTGGTTACCAAATTCACTAAGTCTATGTCTAAAAAATTGAGGTTAATGAAGTGCTTGATATACCTTCTTGAAACAAGACAATATAGCATGCATATATAATAATCACAATTACAAATATGATTATAATACCTTAGTAGACAATAGACAATGACAATAAGTGCTAGATGATATAAAATAGCAACAATCAATAAGTTTCCAACAACAATTGATAAAATGTAATAGCTACAACAAATACTCCCTAGAAAAGCTTGAAAAGACAATGAAAAGGTAACATTTACTATTGATAATGATAATAACTTGTCACAAGAAACTTCTAAAGTGTTTAGCTAGCGTTTACAATTGATTATGCATAAAATTTACTGTTATTAGATGGCTATAGAAACATTATTAACAACAATAATAAAGTTAGTGATCTAGGATAAATAAGTGTTATAATTAGTTATTAGAAGCTTTAAAGAAGAGAGTGTGAGACTTGTTTGGTCACAATCCTTCACAAGAGCAAGTACACAAGTGAAGTTTGGGCCATGGAGTATTTTATAACAACAAATAACTTGGAGAATTTAATGATTATACTTGTCTAAAGATAAATGAGGTGAAACCTTGAAGAATAACACCTTAATTCTTCATGGATCCAAGGCCTCAAGGGAAAATTCAACTAGAGAGTAGGCTCTTCTAGGATCTAGCGAATTTCTCCTTCCTTAGACTATTGAAATATATTTTATACAAAAAGCCTCCAGAAAAGGACTTCTAAAGTGCTATCACTTTAGGGATCTAGAAGCCTTAATCTAGATAAGAGGATTTTAACAATAAGTGGCAAGATCAAGAAGGAAGAAATACCTTATATTCCTTATCCTAGGGTTTCTTAGCAAGCAGTTTCATAATATTCAATATGAATAAGTAAAATTGACCACCAAAATTTAATGAATACAAAAATTGCAGCATTTACTTACTTCACCAAGAATAATCAAGCATGAAAAACCATACTTTGCAGAGATTGACACCAAAATAGACAAGAAACATGTAACATCCCCAACCACCTAGGATGGGGACTACCACATTGAGTTGATATTCAAAAATATACATACCTATCCATAGTCCTGCTGGGATATGGCGCATAGAAACTCTTGTGGAACTTCATACATATAAAACTTAATAGACAATTACATTCTGATAATACACAGATTAATGTGGAAATAAAAATAATCGTATACATACAACATATACAAGAAAAACTCATAAACATAAGACATGTACAAGTACAAAACATGTAAATGAACACACAATTGATACTTATCTTTTTATAGAATACCACCAACACGTGTAGACCTTCCACGAACCTCCCAGACTTAGACCACGCAGCTCATCACTCTTAGCAATGGGTCACCCCCTGTGTCGGGACTAAACTCCACCTGGGTAAAGGGATTCCTAGGCTAGGCTGAGACAACTGGAAGTTTCAAAGTCAACGGGAAGGATTTGATCCTAGGATCCAACTCACACTAATAGCCTACAACCTCTCTTTCCCCACATGTTTGTTCCACCCTAGGAAGTGTGCCCCTTCTCTGCTCAATAGTCCTTCAGCTGCCCCACTTCCCTTCCATGGATTCAACAATAGGTCAGACATGAATTCTCAGAGAACTATAGGTGTCGTTGGGCTCCCTCTGGGAAAATCACTTCCCCAACAACCTCTCTAACCTAGAGAGAGTTTATTATAGGCCTGACAACCTGCTTCTTGAGTCCATGGGCCTGACAACCTGCCTCTTCAAACCGCATGCCTAATAAACTGCTTCTTCATCCAGCTCCTTAGCCAGTTATGTAAGGGTGATGGCAGCAACAAAGCTCGGGTATAGAATAGATTATGGAAACAACAACAAATTGTTAAGGCACGGTAACAACTCAGGAAAAGTATAGGTGCATTATGCTTCACAGGAAAAGTACAAGATAACTCAAGGTGCCTGTTGGTTCCATAAGCCCATGAAAGTTGTTAGGGTCAACGATGGAGGGGATAGTTCCATGCGTGAGTTCGTGAGTGAATGGGGAAAGGATGGAAAAAATGAATATTTTCCCCCACCTATATTTTCATGTGCCGTGATTGAAACATGGCTCTCTTGGAGCTTGTTTCTCTCCATTTGGCATTCATTCACTCTTCCATGAGACTTAGGATAAATAAATTATCCTCACCATAGTCTTTAGGAAATAATAATATAATATTCCTTTTACGATAATCCCTCTAGTTTATCCCCTTTCCTAGCCTCTTAGCCCTCCCTTTCCCTTCCTAGTTGATATTAGTCTTCCATACTCTTTTATTGTGTTTGGTCTACATGCAACGATGTATTGTATTAATGATATGAGTGTTTACATATACAAAAATAGGCTCATTTCCCTTATCATCTAGGCTCTTTGTCCTAATCATCACATAAGCCTCCTAGCTTATAATCACTTGGCTCACCAGCATATAAAACATGTTTACAATTCAGTTGGGGCTTGGCCTTGGGGTATTACCATCCCCTCCCCTTATTTTTTCACTTTCCTCAGTGCAACTTATTTACATATTTCCATCATCATTTTCAAAAATCTTCAAAAAGATGTGGGTACTTTGCCCACATAACATCTTCATGCTCCCACATTGCATCCTCAGGACCGTACTAGGTCCATTGGACCTTTACTAGCCCTATGACTTGATCCTGGAGCTTCTTGATCCTCCGATCTAGTATGCACACCAGATGCATTTGAAAACCACCTTGTTGCTCCACCTCAATCACATTCCAATAAATAATGTAAGTAGCATCAGGTATATACTTCTTTAGAAATGATACATGGAACACATTATGAATATACATAGATGTAGGTAATGAAAGCATATAAGATAAAGGCCCAATCCTTTCTATAATTTCAAATGTCCCACAATAACGACCTACCAACATGGAACAATTTCCCAATTTTAGGGAACTTCTGTTGGCCTTCACTTTCAGGAATACATGATCTCCTACGCATAATTCCCTATGAATTATACCCTTATCAACATAGATTTTATTACTATCTTGAGAATCCTTTAAATTATGCTTTGTCTTTTACATCTTCTATTCCATTTCCCTAATCAACTATGGCCCAACTACTACTCTATTTGTTTGGTTGTACCAACTTACAGGTGTGTTGCACTTTTTTCCATAAGGTGCCTCAAATGAGCTCATCTTCAGAGATGCTTGGTACCCATTGTTGTAAGAAAATTCTACCAAGTGTAGATAGTCTTCCCATTTTTATGGTTTATCCTTCACATACATCCTCAACATACCTTCAATCACTTGGTTCACCCTCTATGTTTTCCCATCAGATTCTGGATGATAAGTTGTGCTAAAATTCAGATTTGTTCCAAATCCTTTAAATAAATATTTCCAGAACTTTGAGGTAAAATTTAGATCTTTGTTAGACATAATTGTCTTGGTTATACCATGCAATCGATCTATTTACCTCATATAAATATCAAAAACTTTAGTTTCCTTGTGAGTGAGCTTCACTGGAATGAAATGGGAAGCTTTAGTAAGCTTGTCCACACTACCATGATAAAATCATGTTGCTTGTTTGTTTTGGGAAGCTTGGTGATGAAATCCATTTTCACTACTTCCCACTTCCACTCAAGAATGGCTAATGGATGCAACAAACCCCCTCAGTGCCTATGCTCATCCTTGACCTTTTTACACTCTCAACATTTGGCAATGTACTCAAAAATTTCTTTCTTTGTGCTTAGCCATTAATATTGTCTCTTGATAGATGTAATAGTTTAAGGCACATCATGAATTTCCCTCAGTATCAAAATTTTCAATTCCTGAGAATTGGGTACATATTTCTTGTTTCTGTACATGATAATTTCATCAATTCCCAGCTTGTAATCTTCAATTTTCTGCTACAAATTACCTTGTTGTAATTTTCCCACTAATTCCATGTAATGCAAATCTGATTTTGCAGCCTTCGATATTAATCCCTTCAAATCAGATTGACACATGCAACTCATGCACTCTCCTGCTGAGCGCATCAACCACCTTGTTCTCTTTCCCTTTGATATGCTTTATATGAAATTCATACTCGCTGAGAAACTCCAACCATCTGCTCTTCCTGACATTTAAAGTTGGTTGATCAAATAAATATTTYAGACCATTATGGYCTRTCCTCAACTCAAACCTTTTACTCATGAGGTAGTGTCTCCACTTCTTCAAGGAATGCACTATGGTTTCCAACTCAAAATCATGAGTAGCATAGTGTATTTCATGCTACTTAAACTTCCTTGATTCATAASCTACAACMTATCCATTATGAATAAGGACTCCACCAAGTCCTACTTTACATATGTCTCTACATCCAATGAAGTCTTGATTTGGATATGAAATCCTTAGAATTGGAGCACTGGTTAATAATTGCATCAAGTGTTGGAATCTCTTTTCACACTCCAATGACCACTGGAACTTCACTCCCTTCTTTTTCAAGGAATTAATTGGGTGTGCAATCTTTGAGAATATTTCAATAAATCTTTTGTGGTAGCCAGCGAAACCCATGAAGGATCTAACTTCTGTCACATTCCTAGGTTTTGACCATCCTTTAATGGCCTAAATATTTCCAGGATCCACTGCGATCCCTTCCTCAGATATGATATGCCCGAAATAATGAATTTGGTTCTGATAAAATGAGCACTTGCTCCATTTGGCATACAATTGATGCTTTCTTAATACCTATAGTACCATCTTCAAGTGTATCTCATGTTCCTCTTCTAACTTGGAATATATAAGGATGTTATCTGAAAAGAAAATGACAAACTTATCTAAGTAATCTCTCAAAACACTATTCATTAAACACATGAAGACAACCAGTACATTTGATAACCCAAATGGTACCACTGTGAACTCATAATGCCCATACCTTGTTCTGATAGCAATCTTGCTAATGTCTTCATTGTTAATTATTACCTGATGATAACTTGATTTGAGATCAATATTTTGGAATATTTTTTCATTCTTCAACTAAACAAAGAGGTCATCGATCCTTAGCAATGAATACTTATTATTTAAATTTACTTTGTGCAACTGCCTAAAGTCAATGCATAGTCTCAATGTCCCATCCTTCTTATTCACAAATACAACTAGGGCACCCAAAGGTGACACACTTTGGCATATGTATCCCTTCTTCAGAAGCTCTTCAAGTTTCATTTGCAACTCCTTCAGTTCTGGTGTACTCGTCGTGTAAGGAGTCTCGGATACTAGAGCTTCTCTAGGCATCAAATTTATAGAGAAATCAATATCTCTTTTAGGAGGTAATACTAGTGTTTCTTTAATAAAATCCTCAAACTCCTTTAGGACTACATAATATTCAATATTTGACACCTTATCCTTAGGTGTTTCTTCCAAATGGGCTGCAAATATTTGAAAAACCTTTCTGTAACACTTCTTCAGTTGCATTGTTGATATTTCTCTGACAACTACTACCCTGGGAATTCTTTAGACTCTCCTTAGGTTCCCTTCCTCATATAGTAAAGTAAATTCATTGTTATGATAGTATAAGACAACATGGTGTTGGTATAACCAATCCATCCCAATTAGATAGTCATAGGAATCTAAAGGCAATATGTTCAAATCTTCCTTAGTGCTCAACCCATTCATGCCCAATGGACATCACTTAACCAACTCATTAAATTTTATTGCTTCTTGGAAATTGCAATATTTCCACCACCTTAGGATCTACATAAATATGACTAGCTCCTGAATCAATTAAAATTGCAATGGTTTGGTTGTTGATCATAACTTCCACTTCAATCATGTGTGATTGAAATTCTTCTTGCTTGTTGTCCAGGGATGTATAGATCCTTGGTACATTTCTGCCCATGTCCTCCACTATTTTATCTTGTTGTACATTGTGAACAAATCTCACTTTTTCACTTCTGTGAGGAAAATATCTATACAAATTATCTCCTTTACAACCCCAACATTGAATGGGTGGATTCATTGGCCTTTACCCACTTGTCACAATCTCCCAAGTCTCTCTAGAAGTTGGTTGTCCCTAAGGACTATTTCTGAAGAAAGGTGGCTTATTTCCCTTCTTCCTTTGTTCCATCTTGAACTTCTTCTTGCCTTTCCAAGATTTTTGGAAAGTTGTCTTTCCTTTCTATTGATCATATATCCATTTAGCTCACCTTATGGTCTCTTCCAATGTATTGGGATCATCATATTGAATCTTGTCACTGATGAAAGATGGAATCCCACTCATATACCTCTGAATCTTAACAGTCTCATCCTTGATGAAGGAGACATACTTCAACAATTCTAAAAACCTCGTTTCATACTCATCAATGTTCATACTTCCAATCTTGAGTTCAAAGAACTCTTTCATTTTCTTGTCATAGTATCTCTTAGTCAAGTATTTCTTTTCAAAATACTTCTTGAGTTCCTCCAGGTAACATTTTTCTCTTTGATGTGTTGCACTTGCACAAGCTGATCCCAACACATGGATGATTTTATTTTGAGCTGGTAGATAGAAATTTTTCCTTCTGCATGAGAAGAATAATTATGAAATTGAAATTATTTTCTCATTCCTAGCAGCCATGTCTCAGCATATTCATCTTTCTTGTTCTCACCATCAAATGTAGGAGGTTTGATTTTGTTCATTTCTCCTCGCAGGTCATCCACCGGCCCAAACCTTTTTTGATGCTTCCTGATAGGGGATGAACTAGAGTTGTTTGGATCTCTTCTATTGGAATGTCTTGGGGAGAGATGATGATGTCTTCCAACACTCCTTGATCTTCCTTTATCATCAGGAGACCTATGACTTCCTGATTTGCTTGAGTCATTCTCCTTATCCAATTTCTTTTCAATTTTGTCCAGAATTTGCATTAACTTCATGTTGAAGTCTTCTTGTTGCTCCTTGGATTTCACAAGCCTTTAATTATCATCCTTGTAACTTTGGACATCTTTCTACAAATTTCTAATGGTTTCTTCCATATTCAAGTTTTCATCCTTTCCCTCTCCATGTCCATTGCAGTTTGTTCCTTCAATACCCAAATGGACATCCATTCCTCTGATCTCATATTCATGACTGTAAGCTCCCTATGTCTCCTCCATCCCTCTACACTCTGTGTTGATCCAGGTCTAATCTAGTTGCACTTAACTCTGTGAAATGTGAAACCAATAGAACTTTGTCAGGCTAATTGACTCAACAATTTCATGAAAAGTATGAACCATTCTGGTTCAATAATACATCTGACTTATTTCTTATTATTTTCTAAGAAATTGACCATTCAACTCAATATTATGGGTGAACATTTATGTTCTACTATCCAAGGTCTTTCCAACGACTACACCCTTGCTGAATTATAAGTTTTGAGTAGGAAGTTATGAATATTTGAAAATTGTCTTGCTTGGAAGGTAATCTCGATTCAGTTGTTCTTCTTATTCAGAGCCAAATTGGCTCTTGGACCCATGTTGGACCCTCTCATAAAGTACACATGACTTATTTACATATTTAGGCACAGGTATGTATATCTTAGAACCCCACAGATTACTTCTTCTACCCCCCTTCTGTCTTTGAAAACACCAATTCGGGCACTGACCCCACTTTATTTCGACTGAAGTCGCATAGGACCAAGGGATATGACCAAGCGCTTAGCTAATGTGTTCTTATATAGAGCTTCATGACTTTGGGGCTTCAAAATTTCAGGATTTAGAGGTTCTTACAGCATCATACCTTATTTCTCTCGAACGTCGAACTAGCGAATCCTTACACAATACCTCTTTGGAGCTTGAGGGCTCTGCTACTTCGGAGCTTCAGGATTTTGGAACTTCATGCTTCAGAAGTTTTTCCAACTCCACACATCGTTCCCTCTGAAGGATGAACTAGATAATTTCTTGGAGAATATCTCTAGAGCTTCGTGATTCAGAGGTTCTCTCGTCAACATACACACATTCCCCCAAACCTTGAATTAGCGAAATCCCAAAGTCTTCTTCAGCAACTACGCACTAGGGGGTGCTACTTGGCAGAAAATAAGGACCATACACATGGCCCTATATGACTAGTGACACGTGTCATATAATAATTGGAATGAATAGTCTTTGAAAATCATGGAACACAATGACACGTGGAAAGAATCAAGTGTGTCCACATCACCCTAGGTGACATCAGTAGGTTTCATCACTCCAATTCTTTTTTACTTCGAAACTTCGAGAATTTTGGACTTCAGAGGTTTCTTCCAAAACATATTTTAAAACTCCCAAACAAAATTTTTTTGAACAGGTCCATGTCACTCTAGGTGATGTCATCATGCCACGTCATTCTGGTGTTTCGTGACTTCGAAACTTCGGGACTTCGAAACTTTAGGGCTTCGGAGGTTTCTTCCACAACATCTTTCAAAAATCCCAAATGTCAAACCTCCAAACATATCCACATCACTCTAGGTGACGTATTCATGCCACGTCATTCCAACAGTCTAGGACTTAGGCACTTTGGGCTTCAGAAGATTATACACCCACATAATTTATAACTCTTGAATGTTGAACTTTCAAACAGTTGTTTCCAAGATATTTGGGCCTTTGGGACTCTGGGACTTCGAAAATTAGGGCTTCAGAGGATTTTTTTTTTGAACACCAACCCAACCTCAAACTGTCAAACATCAAAATTCCGAACAAGCTAATCTGCGGACACGTGTCTTTGATTAAGGGGCGGTCCAAATTGGTTCTGGACTTCATAACTTCGAGGATTTGGGAGACTTCTCCACACTACACTACAAATATCCCGAATGTTGAATTCTCAAATACTTGCTAATATGTGGACACGTTTCCTCAAACAAGAATGGTCTATATTAGCTCCGGACTTCGGGACTTTAGGGAAAAATTCTCCAAGTGACACAAGGACTAAAAACTTTCGAATGTAGAATATTTTATAATTTGTAGCCACGCATCCCAGACCATGGATGGTCCTGATTTACTTCGGAGTTTGTGGTGCAGAACCCCTGCCCTCAGGCCAAGATCCACTCAGGATCTTCACGAAAACCACACCAAGGGTTAATTAAACCCTTTGTTTAATCCACAAAGGACTTTAGGTTTCGGGAGCTGCAGAGTCTCGATGTATTTCCGCAGCTCTTAGCAAATGATGAAATCCCAATTTTCAGCGAAGGTTGACTCCTTAAAGGCACTGAACACATGCCACCTGTCACCCACTTGTTTCAGCTTTCGGGACTTCGAGTGAATAGCCAACAGTCATTCCTCTTCCCTTATGATTCCCCGAACTCTGAAATTTCGGAATGCTGAAACGGGCTCAACGTCCCATGGAATGCGAGATCAATAGCCTTTCGAGACTCTGCGTACCAAGAGTTTTCGATTCTCGATCCCAACTCACTCACCGCGCCAATTCCTAAATTCTGAAATAGCGACCCTTTTTCAGGATTTCACGTACCGGGGGTTTGAAACTCTCGTTCCAAAAATCACTTGTCTCCCCTACTTCCCAGACCCCAAAATGCTGAAATGCCAAGATTCCATTCCAAATACACTTCACATTTCACGACTTCGAGGGTTTCAGTGCAAAGCACCCTGGCTCCTTATCATCAGGGTTTATCAAATGCCGAGCCTCAAAATACAGAAATTTCACCCTTAGAAATCCCTTTCGCGATTCGGGTTTTAGAGTGACCAAGGATTTTGGTCTGCACTCCGGACTTATGGGTCCCAAATTCTTGAAATCATCTAACGGCTCATACAGACCACGATCAACAGTCCACGTTGATTCTTGATGTTAGGGTGGCAGATTCATCCAACTCCTAACCACCTCACAGCTCTTCTGGATCCAACAGTCCTCACGACTTCGCGAGTTCTCCACTGAGAATTCTGACCATTAGATGCACTTCCTCAAGGACTTCTGTCCAAAATGAATCGACGTTCTCCCTCTTGAACTTAACTTCTATGAGACGATTTTGGCCTCCATCTCCCTTTGAGCACTTCAAAGGTTAAATCCCTCTTGAACTTTTACTATTAAACTCAAGCTTCCAAAAGGATCTCTTCTCTCACTCCTCGCAGCAAACCTTCAAATAACCTCTGGTTATCTTGAGTCTCTGACCCTATGCACTCCTTGCAATAGTGGTCTTTCAACCTTCCTTCTAGATTTATAAAATCCAAGGCTTCAACTAGCCTGCACACACCTTGCATGACTCTGTGCTTCGCCTGCACTTCAACTGGTATGAGAAAAATGGTATCTCTCCTTAGCTTTCTGAGATAAAACTCAGACCCTCATCAACGCACACCTTGTGGACGTTCACTGCACTCCTTGCAGGAATTCTCAGGAAGAGAAACAATTGAAACTCATTCTTCTCCTCTCTCAAACTTCATACACTCAACATGAAATCATACACATAACACAACATTGAAACAAAGGCATACAGAGAAACAAAGCAACTATAAACACACCATTCAACAGATGTAAACAGTAAGAATCACAACACCATGAAAATGAGTCAAGCTTCATATATTAACTCAAATGCTTCTGTACATGGGTTCTTCTCTACAACTCTCTGTTACAGCTCTCCAGATTATGAATTCTGAATGCCCATTCAAAAAAATTACAATGATACAAGGGTGAGGGTGTCTATATTCGTTTTCCCTCCTATGCTTCTAAAACTGTCTAATCTAATATTCATATCTACCTACTTTACATTAACAGTCTTAAATGCTTATTACATCTGACAGATGGGAGTAACTCCTCCGGATCTGTTCATATATCCAAGACATAAATGCAAGTACGCTTCTCCTAGCTTACTACATTAATGCTTCAGATTTCAAAATCAAAACATCTTCCTAAAAATGTGTTCCTTTTTCCATCTACGCGTCCAACTGTCTCTTCGTTTTTACGTTGCTCGCTTGGCTGGCTGCTTACAATGCTCCTGCATCATACTCCCTTGCTTGAAAATTGTCATGAACTCCTGTTCATGAGCTCTTGCATGGCTTGTCCATGCTTATGAATTGTTGCTTCATCCTCCCAACCGACATCTTCAACCAGATGTCCCTTCCATTTGACCAAGTATTCAAAGTACTCTTTTCTCCTGGTCTTTTTGCTAACCCTCTTGTCAATTATGCTTTCCATTTGTGGCTCTATAGCTATAGACATTTGTTTTGTCCATTGAATTTCTTTCTGTTCCTCCTCTGCTCCTGCTTCTTCAGCTCTGTAAGGGTAAAAATCCACAACATTGAATATTGGTGAGATTCCAACCCCATCGGGTAATTCAATCTCATATGCGTTTGCCCCAAATTTCCTTATGACCTTGCACGGTCCAATATTTTTCATCTTCAACTTATTATACATTCCCCTTGGGAACCTTTCTTTCCTCAAATGCGTAAGAACTAGATCACCAACTTCAAATTGAAGTTCTCACCTGTGTTGATCTTCTCTCCTCTTGTACTCTTGACTTGAACTCTGCAATCGTTCTTTGATTCGACTGTGAAGCTCCTTCATTCCTTCTGCAAAGTCTTCTGCACTAGCACTCCTGAATTCATTTTGTTCCAAATCATTCAATTCAGAAACTCCTCTTGGTTGCATTCCATATACAATCCGGAATGGACTCTGCCCTGTCCTTCTATTGAGTGAATCATTGTAAGCGAATTTCGCCAGTGGTAGAATGTGATCCCATTGATTGTGGTGTTTAGTCACTAAGCTTCTTAACAAATATCCCAAGCTCATGTTCACGACTTCTGTCTGTCCATCCGTCTGAGGATGATATGCAGAGCTAAAAGACAAACTTATCCCCAACTTCTTCCATAAGGTCCTCCAGAAATTCCCTATGAACTTGGTATCTCAATCAGACACGATACTCTTTGGCAAGCTGTGAAGTTTGACGACTTCCTTGAAAAACAGGTTCGCAATATGAGTTGCGTCACTAGTTTTCTGGCATGGTATGAAATGTGCCATTTTCAAAAATCTGTCGACTACCACAAAGATTGAATCATATCCTCTTTGTGTTCTTGGCAGTCCCAATATGAAATCCATGCTCACTGCATCCCATGACCTTTCAGGTATGGGTAATGGTTGGTATAACCTTGTGTTCTTCCTTTTTCCTCTCGTGTGCTGACAAATTCTGCACCTATCCACAAATTTCTTGACATCTGTCCTCATCCCTAGCCAAAAATATGAGCCATTCAACTTTGAGAACATCTTGTCATGACCGAAATGTTTGACCAATCCTCCACTGTGATTTTCCTTCAACAAATTCTCCCTCATGGAGCACTTCAGAATACGTAGTTGATTTCCCCTGAAAAATAATCCATCTTGGATCATGCATTCAGTCCATTGTCTTCTGTCCGTGAGAATTGGATTCTCAGATGCCTCATATTCCTCTTTAAAATCTGGGTCATCCCTGTACATTGTTTTGAGGTTATCAAAACCCAAAGTCTTGACTCTGAATTCCTTCATAAGCAAACATTTCCTACTCAAAGCGTCAACAACTTTGTTAGCAGTTCCAGAAATATGCTTAATCACAAAAGTAAAATTTTGTATGTATTCAACCCATTTAGCATGTTTTTGGTTCAACTTTTCCTGTCGAGTAACGAATTGTAAAGCGTGGTTATCGCTATACAAAACAAACTCCTTGGGAACCAAACAGTGTCTCCATTTCTTTAGTGCTTGTATGACTGCATAGAATTCTTTGTCATACGTGGAGTACTTAATCTTTGCTTCATTTAGTTTTTCATTGAAATATGGGATCGACCTATTATCTTGGCTCAAGACCGCTCCAATTGCAAATCCACTCATGTCACACCTGACCTGGAATGTCTTGCTAAAATCTGGCAAAACCCGAATTAGTTGCTCAGTGATCTTCTTCTTGAGCAGATCAAAGCTCTTCTCTACTTCCTCCGTCCAGTAAAAATATTTGTGTCGTTTCTTCATCGTATCCATCATTGGTGCGCTAATTCCACTGAAGTTTCGGATGAATTTCTTGTAGAAGCTAGCCAAAACATGGAAGCTTCGAACTCCAAACATGCTCTTTGGCGATGGCCAATTCTTAACCACCTTTGTCTTTTCCAGATCCATTTTCAGTTCATTTGCAGAGATAACAAAACCCAAATAAATGAGTTATGTCCTCATAAATGATGATTTCTTCATATTGATCAGCAATTTCTCTTGCTGTAATCTCCTCATTACTACAACTAAATGCTTTAAGTGTTTTTCTTCTATCTTGCCGAAAATTAATATGTCGTCAAGATACACAATGATGAATTTCCCAATGAAATCCTTCAACACTTCATACATCAACCTCATGAAAGTACTGGGTGCATTCGTTAATCCAAATGGCATGACAAGCCATTCATACAGCCCCTCATTCATCATGAATGTTGTCTTCCATTCATCACCTTCTCTCATTCGAATTTGATGGTACCCTCTTTTCAAATCAATCTTTGAAAAAAACTTTGCTCCACTCAAGCAATCCATCAAGTCATCCATCCTTGGTAATGGAAATATGTATCTGATGGTAATCTTATTGATCACCCTTGAGTCTGTACACATTCTCTAGACTCCATCTTTCTTTAGGCTGAGCACTGTTGGAACAATGCATGGACTCAAGCTTTCTCGAATCAATCCTTTGTCCATTAAGTTATGGACCTGCCTCTTAACTTCTTCATTTTCCTGCGACGTCAACCGATATGCTACTTTGTTTGGCAAACTGGCTCTAGGTATAAGATTGATGTGATGGCTTATACTCTTGATAGGTGGCAACGAACAAGGTAGTTCGTCCACTACTATATCAGTATACTCTCCCAGCAACTCCTGGATGTCTTTTGGTAAATCATCTATCCTTGTACTAGTTAAAACAATTTTGGGCTTCCTGACCACAATAAATTGTGTGTCTTCCTTCTTCTTAACCTCATGAAGAAGTTCCTTCCCACTCATGAGAAGTACAGTGTTGCTCGTCTCTGTTTTCACTTCTCTATCCTTAATCGACAGCAACATGTGAGTCCTACCATTTTTCTCCAGGGTGTACGTGTTCTTTCTCCCATCATGAACTACGTTTCTGTCATATTGCCATGGTATACCCAACAATAGATGAAAAACATCCATGGGAATGACATCACATAATATTTCATCTTTATATCCTCCTCTTTTGAATTCAACTAAACATTGTTTAGTGACATTTACTTGATGTCCTTTCTGTAGCCACGAAACTCTGTATGGGCTTGGATGTACAATAGTCTCCAACTCCAGCTTTTCTACCATCTATGTAGATACGATATTGTCTGTGCTACCGCTATCCACTATGACCTTGCATACTCTATCCTTATTTTTGCAAGCAATCCTAAATAAATTGTTTCTTTGGGCTGGGTTCTCTGCCTCCTTCTCCGACTTCAAGAGAACTTTCCTCATCATCAAATATCTTCTTCCCTCAATGTCTTCTACCTCAACATTCCTCCCTTGAGCTTCGGCAATGTGAGTTTCACCACCATATTTCTTCCTATCTGGACACTCATAGGATTTATGTCCGATTTTTCCACAGACAAAGCATTTCACTTCACCTCCTTTGCCTCTTCCTCTTCCTCTGGCTTGAGGAAAAACATTCCTATCAGCATACTTCCTTCCTTGTGAGATTCCTCCCCTCTCAGGTTGAGTTTGAGGTTTATTCACCTCTTCTTTAGGTTTATGAGTCCTATCTTGGGCAATTGTTTTGCCTCTGGCTTGAATTCTACCTTGGCCTCTTTGACCTTGCTTTCGGCTCAGCTTCTCTTCAGCTTTCAGAGCTATCTGATAAGCATCTTCCACATTTCGGATGGTCATCATGCTCATCTCATCTTGTATGTCATATTGTAGACCATTCATGTACCTGGAAACTTTTTCATCATCTCTTTCCCGATGACCTGCTTTGATGTTTATCCTATAGAATTCTTCAGTGTATTCCTTCACTGACATCAACTTCTGTCTCAAATTATGCATCCTCTGAAACAGAGTGATTTGATAATCCTTGGGTATAAATTTGGCTTTCATCTTTGCAACCATTCTATCCCAGCTTTTGATTTTCTGCTTTCCCTTGCAGTGTCTGTTAGCCTGCAATTCATCCCACCACAGTGTTGCATGCCCTTTAAGTCTAGTGACGGCATGTTTGACTTTCTTATCTTCCGCGACATCCTCATATTCAAAGTATTTGTCTAGAGCCCTAATCCAATCTAGAAGTTCTTCAACATCTAAGTTTCCCTCATACATGGGAATCTCCATTTTTTCCCTGGCACCTATCCTTGCAACAACCCTGAATAGGCGTTCATCTGCAGCATCTTCGAGTGCTACTTCTTCTCCTCCGTTTCCATCTTCATTTTCACTTTCAGCCTCGCTGATATCCCCAGCGTCGACTATGTGCCTCTGTGTTGTCTCCATAGCATCAAGTCTGGCATGTAACTCATGCATTTCTCTTTCCACTGCTGGATCAGGCATTGGCCTATCTCTTCTTCTTGGTGGCATGGATGAATTTTTTTTTCTCTTTTCTCTTTGCTACAGAAAGAAAATAATTTTTTTTGTGCTCTGATACCACTATGGTGCAGACCCCCTTCCCTCAGGCCGAGATCCACTCAAGATCTTCATGAAAACCACACCAAGGGTTAATTAAACCCTTTTTTTAAGCCACAAAGGACTTTGGGTTTCGGGAGTTGCAGAGTCCCGATGTATTTCCGTAGCTCTTAGCAAATGATGAAATGCCAATTTTCAATGAAGGTTGACTCCTTCAAGGTGCCGAACACATGCCACCTATCACCCACCTTGTTTCGACTTTTGGGACTTCGAGCGAACAACCAACAACCATTCCTCTTCCCTTATGATTCTCTGAACTCCGAAATTACGGAATGCCAAAATGGGCTCAACGTCCCATGGAGTGCAAGATCAATAGCCTTTCGGGACTCCATGTACCAGGAGTTCATGATTCTCGATCCAAACTCACTCACCGCACCAATTCTCGAATTCCAAAATAGCGACCCTTTTTCGAGATTTCGCGTACCGGGGGTTTGAAACTCTCGTTCCAAAAATCACTTGTCTCCTCGACTTCCCGGACCCTGAAATGCCAAAAAACCAGGATTCCATTCCAAAGACACTTCGCATTTCGCGACTTCTGGGGTTTCAATGCAAAGCGCCCCGGCTCCTTGTCATCAGGGTTTCTGAAATGTCGAAACTCAAAATACCGAAATTTCACCCTTAGCAATCCCTTTCGCGATTTGGGTTTTAGAGTGACCAAGGATTTTGTTCTGCACTCCGAACTTATGGGTCCCGAATTCCCGAAATTATCTGACGGCTCAGACAGACCATGATCAACGATCCATGTTGATTCTTGATGTCAGGGTGGTGGATTCATCCAACTCCTAACCACCTCACATCTCTTCTGGATCCGACGGTCCTCACGACTTCGCGAGTTCTCCACGGAGAATTCTGACCATCAGATGCACTTCCTCAAGGACTTCTGTGCAAAATTACTTGGTGTTCTCCCTATTGAACTTAACTTCTATGAGACGATTTCGGCCTCCATCTCCCTTTGAGCACTTCAACGGTTAAATCCCTCCTGAACTTTCACTGTTAATATCAAGCTTCCAAAAGGATCCCTGCTCACACTCCTCGCGGCAAACCTTCAAATAACCTCTGGTTATCTTGAGTCTCTGACCCTGTGCACTCCTTGCAACAATGGTCCTTCAACCTCCCTTCTGGATTTATAAAATTCAAGGCTTCGACTGGCTTGTGCACACCTTGCACAGCTCTGTGCTTCGCCTACACTTCAGTTGGTATGAGAACAATGGTATCTCTCTTGATCTTTCTGAGATAAAACTCAAACCCTCATCAACGTACACCTTGGGGACGTTCACTGCACTCCTTGCAGGAATTCTCAAGAAGAGAAACAATTGAAACTCATTCTTCTCCTCTCTCAGACTTCATACAGTCAACATGAAATCATACACATAACACAGCATTGAAACAAAGGAACATAGAGAAACAAAGCAACTGTAAACACACCATTCAACAAATGTAAACAGTAAGAATCACAACACCATGAAAATGAGTCAAGATTCATATATTAACTCAAATGCTTCTGTACATGGGTTCTTCTCTACAGCTCTCTATTATAGCTCTCTAGATTATGAATTCTGAATGCCCATCCAAAAAAATTACAATGATACAAGGGTGAGGGTGTCTATATTCGTTTTCCCTCCTATGCTTCTAAAACTGTCTAATCTAATATTCATATCTACCTACTTTACATTGACAGTCTTAAATGCCTATTACATCCGACAGACGAAAGTAACTCCTCTGGATCTGTTCATATCTCTAAGACATAAATGCAAGTACGCTTCTCCTAGCTTATTACATTAATGCTTTAGATTTCAAAATCAAAACATCTTCCTAAAAACGTGCTCCTTTTTCCATCTACGCGTCCAGCTGTCTCTCCGGTTTTACGTTGCTCGCTTGGCTAGCTGCTTATGATGCTCCTACATCAGTTTGGGACTTCGAGATATTTCCCTCCTTGCAGCTTAGGGAATCACTTCTCTTAGAGTGTTGAACCTCTGAAATGTTGTGAGATCTATGGCTTACATTCTCTCATGCGCAGATATGATGGCTAGGATATGATCTTCACCACTATGCCTCACCTCTTGATCTATGCTTGATGTCATGGCTCAAATCTTTCCTTGGCCAAATCTAACATTCAATCACTTCTCCCAGTGATCTACGACATAGATCCACTTCGGAACTTTGGATCTTTAGGGATTTTACCTCCTTTTCATCAAAGAATTAAATTTTTCCGAAGCTACTTTCCCATGCTACTTTCCCATCTCTGATGGCTATGAAGGATCTTCCTTCTCCCGAACATATGCGATGACCCCCAAATATTAACTTTGTGGCCCCAACACCAAATTTACTATGGTTTCTTTCCTCTATTGTTTTTCTCGAGCCACAACACCTTCTGAGCTTTCAAAAATAGTTAAGGTGCTCTCAGCACCCTCTTGGTACTCATGGACGTTCTAAAACTCCAATTTTTCCATTTCGATAACAATTGCCTCTGAAAATTTTGCTTCAATTTCCACTTACATGAACCATCTAGGCTCAGTGTTGAAAACTAGAGCTCTGATACCATATTGAAACATCCCCAACCACCCAGGTCGCAAACTGCCACATTGAGAACTTCTCATTTTTTTTATATTAAAAAATATACATACCCAACCATAGTCCCACTGGGATATGGCACACATAAACTCTTGTGGAACTTCATACATATAAAACTTAACAGACAATTACATTCTACTAATACAAAGATTAATGCGGAAATAACACTAATCCTATACATACATTATATATAGGAAGAACTCATAAATATAATACATGTACAAATACATAACATGCAAATGAACACATAATTGATACTTATATTTTTATAGAATACCACCAACCGCATGCAGACCTTCCACTAACCTCCCAGCCTTAGAACACACTGCTCATCACTCT
>JASDQU010103206.1:38225-54802 GCA_032191745.1 Picea mariana | reverse complement strand
TGCTTGTTGGTTGGAGTTATTTCCTTCTCTTTCTTCTGATCATCATTTAAACTATTAAAGATCTAGTGAGTGGGTTATCTTGCCTTGTGAAGGTTTTTCTTTGTCATTTATGGTTGTTTCTCAGATTTGATTAATTTCAGACTCCATAGCCCAATGGATGTGTAAGCTGTCTCAACCATTTATAAACCCTTTTACAACAAAACCTACCTGTTCTTTTTACCTAGACTAAAATCTGAAGTCAAAACAAAGCTATATTACACAGAGATATCCCTCTCTGAGTCTTGGAGTGCTAGATCCAAGACTCGAAGCGGTTCTGATGTTGCCTCTGTGATTGCCTTTTCAGCCTTGGGCAAAATTACAGAGTGATAACAGGTGCAAATGTCTCTGTGTAGTCTATGCCATGTACCTGTGAGTATCCTTTTGTGACAAGATGATATTTGTACTTTCTGATCTCACCATCTGTAGCAATATTTTTTCAATATATCCATCGGCATCGAACAAGCTTTCTTCCTTTCATAAGTGGAACCAAGTCTCATGTGTTGTTGTCCATAACAACAGAGTACTCTTCATCCATGGCAGCCTCCCAAAGTGGGTTTCCAACAGCCTCAGAGTGTGACTTTGGATCCGAACCAAGTGACATATAGAAATGTATGGGCATCAAAGTTTCTTTGGAAGCCAAGGCTTGAGGAGCCCCAAACAACTGTGATCTAGTTCTTCTTTTATCCATAGGATCACCGACTAGTTCACCCGCATCTTGCAGGGTTTTCTCTGCCCAAGTTGGAAAATGAGTTGGAGCATCCATGACCTACTCCTCATCCTCTGTATCAGACCCAAAAGTATTCTCTTATGTCTGCTCTGAAGTGCTTGAAGAAGTTTCTGACTCCTCATTAGTGACAACAAGCGGTTCCTCGGCAGGGTCTTCTGAAAAATCATGCAGTGATTCTTCTTCAAACTTCACACTTTGAGCTAGAATGAACTTTTCAGTGTGAGAGTCCAGCAATATATATCCTTTGACACCTTCAGGATATCCAACAAATATTCATTCANGTCGGAATGTGAGCCCATTCTCGTGAACCAAAAATACGAAAGTGCGACACTTTCGGTTTCTTACCGGTCCAACATTCAAAAGGAGTGGTGCCTTTGAGTGATTTGTGAGGAACTTGGTTCTGAATGTATGCTTCAAAATTAATAGCTTCATCCCATATCTTGGGAGCTAATTATTTCGTCTGTAGCATACAATTGGCCATCTCTTTTAAGGACCGATTTTTCCTCTCCGCAACATCGTTCTACTGTGGTGTATATGGCACTATGTGTTGTAGTTGTATACCTGCATCAATACAAAGTTGTTGCACATATTTGTTGAAATAATATCCCCCAATTATCAGTACAGAGTATCTTAATCTTACACCGATACTCATTCTTAGCAAGTGCTTTAAATTCTATAAGGCATTCAAATACTTTCGATTTTAATTTAAAAAAAAATACCCAAGTAAAGCGAGAGAAATAATCTATGAAGGTGAGTACATATCGAGCCTTACTGATTGAAGGTTGCAGGAATGGGTCCATGATGTCACTGTGAATCATCCCAAGAGGTGAAGAATCTCTCTGTGCCTTACCTTTGTCAAGCTTTTTCTCTGGATGCTTGCCAAGAATGCATCCTTAACATACACCACTTGTGAATTTAATAGTTGGCAATCCTTCTACCATGTTTTCCTTGTTGAGTTGATGAAAATACTTATAGTTTAGATGGCCAAATACTTCATGCCATAAACTGATGATATCATTAGATTGTGACAAAAATACAGTGCTAATATATTTAGGAACAAAGTGGGAGAAGAAATACAAACGAGAACCGTGATCTACAATTCCATGTGCAAGCTGTGAGCCTGTGGAAATGTCGGTAATCACTGCGGAGTCCGAAGTGAACTCCACCTTCCTTCCAGAGCCAGAATGAGTGATTTGATATATCAAGAGAATATTTGTGGACAGAAAGGGAACATGAAGCACATTTTTGAAGAATCCCCCTTCAAGATCAACAATTCCTTCTCCGCACACCTTTGTAGGTGTGGCATCTCCCAAGTAAATTGGGGATCTGGTGCTTTCTTCGATGGAGGAAAATTCATCTTTTGATGAAGCCATATGGTTCGATGCACCTAAATCAAGGATCCACTATGATGGAGTGGATGTTACATCCATTAAAGCATGACCATCTCGTGCTCTCCCTCTCGTTCTGTTATCATCTTTCTTCTTTGCATTTTCGGGCACCGTGAGATTGTGTTGCTGCAATTGCTTAACTATCTCATCGATAGTCTTCCTCATGCAATTTTCTTTGGGATGAAAACCTTTGGAACAGTAGCTGAAAAGTTTTTTTTCCTTCTTCTTCTTACCCTTAGGCTCAGAAGAGTTATCTGAATATTATGTGGATCTCTCCTTCTTCGATTCAGGAAATTTACCCATTCCTTTTTTCTTGTCTTTTCCACTGCTCTTTGGAGCATTAGTAGCCGCAAGTGCTTGGTTCTGGGAACGCTTGATGGCACCCATTTGGAATAACTTAGCTTTCTTTTGAGTCAATTCTACAATGAAATCATTCAATGGAGGCATTTTCCATTTTTCCTGAGTCAATTTAGATGCTTGAAAAGACAACAGAAGTACGAAATATTCAGGGCCTAATTTCGAGAGAATTGAAAGGATGAGTTGTTCTTCCTCTTTATTGACTCCACATGCATTAAGTTCAATGAGGAGGGATTTGAACTTGGTGAATAATTCTTGCAGGTTGATGAAATGAATTGGACTTAGGGATATGAGTTCATTCTCCAGTTGATGCACTCTCTTTGCATCCTGCTTGCCGAATAGTCCTTCCAATGTGGTCCAGACCACATCGAGAGTAGTGGCTCTACTGAAATGAAAGAGGAGATCTCTATAAATTGATAGGAATATCAACCCAATTGCTTCATATAATTTATTTAAATACTTTATCTTCTCCGCTACAGCAGTCGGTTCTTTCTTTGTTCCCATTGTTACTTGGTAAAGCCCTTTGCTTCAGAGGAGCAGAGAGATCTTTGTCTTCCATTCGAAGTAATTGAAAGGATTTAGAATGAGTTTTGTGGGCTGAGAGAGATGATCCATTGCTGCTTTCTGCACCTCCTGATGATCTATACCTACAAATAAAACCGTGTACAATCCACTAGATTCAATCTAGCTCTGATACCATGTAGAATTCCTGCAGAAACCCTGATAGATCTAGAATTCTAGTTAAATTGAACACAAAAAAATTGTTGATATTCAAGAGATGAGAGAAAGTTTATGCTCCATAAATCAGAGAATTATATTAATAAAAAATGAATATACATGAGCAACCATCCTCAAAAAGAAGAGAGGATGTGAATATATAGAATTTCCAACATAGAAATTCTAGTCAAAAAAATCTAGAAATAGCTAAAATAGGTGTCATAAGCTAAGGGAGACCACATAGTTTGAACTAGACCACTAAAGATACATTTCACACACTCATTAATGTCCACAAGAGTCAAGTAATGTGCATTAGCTCACATAAGCTCACTTAACTGACAAGAGAAGCAGTTCCAACTCACTTAACTGACCCGAAATAGTAGTTACTAATAATAGTAACAACAAAAATCATTAATTAAGGAATAAATATCTCACTCAAAAAGGAGGTTTGCATTCCCCAATAATAGATGAGTTTTTGCATGGGGGAGTTGGAATAAATCATGAATAAATCAAGAAAATCAAGAATAAATCGAGAAAATGAAGAACTGGGAGTTGAGTCTTGATTTAAAATTAGCAGTTTTCCCTAAAATCTAGGGATGAGGTGCCCTTCTTCTCTATGAGACCAAATTAGGTGAAATAAAGTGTAAATGAATGTATTAACCAAGATCTAGGATTATAAGCTAGGTATAAACTAATGTAAGTTAGGGTTATTCTCCAACAGGCCCTACCTTCCCAGACTATGTCTTGTGAATGTCAGTCACATATTGGAATGGAAATGCCATTGTCAGTGGCAACGATAGAGTACCAGGTTGTTCTTGACTCTTCTGTTGACCCAGATCTTGTCTCCTCGCGGACGGACAAGGAGGATCATGTTCTTAAGACTGCATGGGCCACTTCATTGTCTTGCTCACATGACTTCCCTGATGATACTTTACCTTCGGATGAAGCGATCTTAGAGGCCATGGGATGATATGTATCATTTCTCTTACTTCCTCGCAGAACTTGTTAGAATCGAACAAGAAGATTTTAGATCTACCTTGAGTGA
Organism: Picea mariana; assembly: GCA_032191745.1. Lineage (NCBI taxonomy): Eukaryota > Viridiplantae > Streptophyta > Pinopsida > Pinales > Pinaceae > Picea > Picea mariana. The sequence continues at coordinate 50,529 of JASDQU010103206.1, read as the reverse complement.
GATATTCGGTCATGCCATAGTTCCACTAGATATGCACAACATTTATGCCAAAGGAAACATGGTGATTATTTATCCTACCATCACGATAAACATCTCTTGCATTCCTTTTAAAATTGAAAATGTATATATGGGTGCAGATTGCTCACCTGAAGAAATTCAGATCTACTCTGATCTCTTCAAATAATTATGTGATGTATTCTCTTGGTCATATGAAGAGATGCCAGGAATCAACCCTTGTATTTTCTAACATGAAATTAAAACCTACCCTGAGGCTAAATCTGTTCGGCAACGACTTAGAGTTTTTAATCCTAGGAAGGCCCTTGCTATAAAGGAAGAGGTGGAGAAACTGCTTAATGTTGGTTTTATCTACCCGGTTCCCTTGACTGAATGGGTATCCAATCATGTTCCCATGAATAAGAAGAAAGGAAACATCCATGTGTGTATATATTTTCAAGACCTGAATAAGGATTGTCCTAAAGACAAATTCCCAACACCTTTTATTGATCAGATTATTGATGAGTGTGCGGGAAGCGAGGTTTTTTCTTTAATGGATGGATTTTGAGGATATAATCAAATTCAGATTAAACCCGAGGATCAACATAAGAAGAAACTTATTTTTCCTTGGGTTACTTTCCCATACCGTAAAATTCCTTTTAGCCTTGAAAATGTCGAAGCAACCTTCCAACGAGCCATGACCTTCACTTTTCACGATCTCAAACATATAGTCGAAGCTTACCTCGATGATCTCGCTACTCAGTCTCGCAAGAGATTGGATCACTCTACCCACCTTCAGCTAGGTTTTGAGAGGTGTTGTTATTATCGCATCTGTTTAAACCCTCACAAGTGCATCTTCTGCGTTAGGTCAGGTTGTCTTTTAGGATTCTTATTTTCTGAGACTAGGATCATGGTGGATCCTTTGAAGGTTGAGTCAATACTTTGATTGTCTCCCCTGTGCAGTATTCATCAACTTCAAGGTTTACAGGGGAAAGCTAACTTCTTATATTTGTTTATAGTAAAATATGCCAAAATTACTAAGGTTTTCATGCATCTCTTGAAGAAGGACACTCTGTTTATATGGGATGAGCAAGCCCAAGCATCCTTCGATGCTCTTAAGAAAGCCTTGGTATCGACACCTTTGTTGAAGCCTCCAGACTATAGTAGAGATCACTTTCTTTATATCGTCGTGTCCGAAGGGATGAATGGTATGGTTTTAGTTCAAGAGGATGATGAGATCCATGAGAAAGTCATCTACTACCTTAGTCACAACTTAGTCGGCCCTGAACTTAAGTACTCTCATGTTGAGAAGCTATCCTTGGATGCCCTACACACGGTTCAAAGATTACAACACTATATATTTCTTTCAAAAAATATCATAGTTTCTGATGTAAACCCATTTCAATATTTCCTTAATATAAAAGTCATAGGGGGGAATTATAGTAAATGGATTGTCATCTTACAAGATTTTGATCTCGATTTTGCTTCGGCAAAATTCAATAAATCACTAGTTTTTTTTGGAATTAATATCGGACTTCCCCAGGATAGATGAGGATGTTATTCATGTCGATTCATTTGTGGATGAACACATTTTTCTTGTCTCGTCTTTGAACCCCTGGTATGGAGAAATTTTGATATATCTTCAAACCTTGAAGTTCTCTCAGCATCTTTCGAGAGACGATCGACGACGTATATGGTATCAAGCTAAAAAATACCTTGTCGTCAGCGACACTTTGTATCATTGAGTCGTAGATAATATATTGTATCGTTGCTTGAATCATGATGAGGTTGAGTCTGTTCTTAATGAATGTCACAGTGAGGCTTGTGGTGGTCATCTATCTAGGCTTGTGACATCCCAAAATATATTGCGAGTTGATTATTTTTTGTCGTCTATTTTTAAATATTGTGTCAAAGTGGTCAAGAAGTGTCACCCTTGCCAAGTGTTCAGTCGTAATATGTGCTTGCATACTGCCCCTCTTTACCCAGTCGTCACCGTCGGTCCCTTCACCAAGTGGGGGGTGGATTTTGTGGACTCCAACCTAGCTTCATCTAGGGGGAACCAACATATTATCGTGGTCGTAGAATACTTTACTAAGTGGGCATAGGCCATGCCTACAATTGAATTTGATGGTAAGACTGCAACACTTTTTGTGTTCAATCAAATTATATCCCCGTTCGGAATCTCAAGTGAGATTGTCACTGATCATGGTAGTCACTTTTAGAATGAAATGATGAAAGAGTTAGCATCGAAACTGGGGTTTAAACATGATCATTCTTCCCCTTACTATCCCTAGGAAAATGGACAAGTAGAGGTTGTGAACAAGTCTCTCAAGACCATTTTGCAAAAAACTATAAGCTAGAGAAAATATCATTGGCATCGCATGCTTTACCCTGCACTTTGGGCATACCGAACCTCGGTTAATACTTCCACCATTTTTTCTCCTTTTCAGTTAGTACACAATGTTGAGTCAATCATTCCTATTGAATGTGAAATATCTTCTCTTAGAATGGCAGTTAATATCCTACCTGACACTTCCTATCTCAAAGAATGCCTCATACACCTAGATATCCTAGATGAGCAGCGTCGAGATGCCTCTACGACTATTGAAGTGAATAAATGATGTGTCAAACTCTAGTACGATAATTTTGTATGTCCTTGGTAGTATGTTGAGGGTGACTTGGTCCTCTTGTATGACTAATCTAAAGAACCATTGGGGGAAAGAAAGTTTAACCCCATGTGGCATGGTCCTTATCTAGTGCGATGTGTCTTAGAAAAATGATCCTTTGAATCAGAATATTATAAAGGGAATATGTTGTTTGAGACTAGAAATGGGATCTACTTGAAAATATATTATTCCTGAGCCCCAATCTTGGGCATAACTCTTTATATACTAGTGTATATTAGTGTATATATCTTTTCCTTTATGTCATCGGATTGCTTATCTAGTTTTCCCTTGGTTGATAGATGTCAACGAAATATTCGATTTACTTAGGAGTCACAGATGATGTCAGTCGTCATACACGAAACTTGGCTTCCACCGTTTGGGTTGTTTACTCACCCGAGGGTCAACTAGTGTCTTCAGTTGGCATTTTTCTAGGGCCATCAACGAATAATGTGGTTGAATATAGCATCATTTTAGAGATTTTATGCCATTACATTTTATATGCTGTTTGATCTTTCCAACTTCGCCTAGAATCCCAGTTAGTAGTATTTCATACAACAATGATCCGAAAATATCTTTTACACGACTATGGTTGAGTTATTATGCATGTTTTAATTAACCAATTAGGAAGCTTAAAGAAAGAGGAATAAGATATGAGAAGTTATCCTAGCCATATCAACATGTATAGAAATAAAATGAAGCATAAAACAACAATAAACCATAACACCAATGTGATAACGGAGTTCGAAAATCTCGCCTACGTCTCCGGGCCTTTGTATCAGTGGGTGAGGTTTTCTTATTTATGTTAAAATCTCAATAAGTACATCACAGTAGTGCCAAAAGGTTACAAAAATTGTATGGTCTTGTTCTCCCAAATCGTAAGAACCCAACAGAAGAAATGACATTGAAATTGGATGACTGGAGCTCCTATAAATGGCCCACAAAGGTGCGCTCCTCAGCAACTTCCCTGCATAAAAATGGCTTTGGCTTGGAAAAACCTTCATCATAAACCTTCTCTAAATCTTCTCTCATGGCCTCAATAAGGCCTAGTTTATATAGATTTGAAGTTGGTAACTATCTCCCAACTTCCTACCAGGATCTGGCCTAAAAAAGGGTATAATATCCCCCAAAAATGGGCAAAATCCTCCAAAACTAGTTGAAGAAATCATAAAAATCAACTAATATAATGTTAAAACCCACTTTGCATAAAATAATTTGGATTATCCCCTTTTTCTGGGTGTTTTCCCCCCAAGACAACGTCACATGGTGTTATGTGGCCGAGTGCCAACCCCTAGGGGCTACACGCTGACCCTCACCCCGAAACCCCTGGTCACCTGTCACCATGCAATGGAGCTGAGTCCCCAAAATGAGCACCCAATCATTGCACCGCCCTTGATTTCCATGTGGAGGTTCCTTGTCCATAGGACCCACGCCAACACAAACCTCCAGTTCCCAAGTAACGAAACCTGGAGACATGCAATCAAGGGTGTTACACTCCACCAATTTCCACACCATATAGATTACCCATAGACTATGGTCATACTATGGAGGTCGCATGGAAATCTTACATCGGAGGAAGGGCTAGACCCCAACCCTTCCTTCGCCAGACTTAGCATAAACCAAAACCTAAATATAAAGCTTATGCCTATACATAATAAGCAACACATGTGGCAGGTTGGCTAGCCTAGCCCTGCGAAAGTGTAGCCTGGTGGAAGGTCTCTAATTTGAAACTTGTAAACTTATAAAATTTTGTAAAAACTGAACGAACAACACTTGGGTGCCACATGGCACCACCACATTCATTTATTTGATCCATGTGTCAAATGCTGATTGGACCAGCTATATGCCACCTGCCTACCACCTTTAAATGTTGTACATTGCCACGTATCGCTATATGATGTGCCACGTCAGTTGTATGGGCATTCCACGTGTCAGTCATTCAGTGGTAACACGTGTCACCTATCAGTTGGTCCACCTATACATGCCACGTCAGCAGTCCACTGTGCCCCTGCCATATTAGTTGTAAAACCTGCTACCATGTGTCACCTATAGACATTGACACGTCATCATGATGACTTGATCATGATGATGTCAACATTGAATTTTTGCATGTTGACCTATTGACTTTTTTCACATGTTTGGGAAAACGAACAGAATGCAATATCAGGAGCATACGATGTTTGTTTGAGCCCATTCAAGTTGTGTTGGGTTCATATCGAAAAGGCCTACATACAAGTTTGTTTTGAAGCCATTCTGAGAACATTTATTTTTAGGCCTTTTTTAACCCCATCAAGCTCTTGGATCCGATTATGGATCACACCTCCCCACTAAAGTACCTTTTGGTCCCCAAAATGTTACTGACCAGTCAACAAGCTCGAGATAGCTTTCCCAACTTGTCCTCTATCTCTAAACTATGTCCTGTGCACCTGTCTCATCAAGATAAACTCTAACACAATCATGACAACTGACAGCATATTGTTTAGCCATTTGAACCCTGTCACATCTTACTAAAGCCACTATCATCCATGTAGACAACATTACTAATGATAGCATAAAAAGCATGACTGCAAATGAGTTGATATACTTATAATATTTGCACAACATGAGCTTATCTTGAAGCAAACTGTGATTGATTTTCCATTCAACAATCATTTCCTGTTCTTTCTTAAGATCGATTACTTCATTTGAAACAATTATTGGTTTGTTTCTTGCTTGAACTACCTTCTTTAATTGTTCCATTGTTTGAAGAGTTCTATTTTCTTTAACATTATGAGCATGAACCACATAATCTTGACCTTCTTTGATTAATTGATATTGATTCTTTGTCCTGTAGAAGATTTCTTTATGATTCTATAAGTATGGACTACTTAAGACCCTTCCACATTCACTTAGTGGCACTACATCACATGTTACCTCCTCCACATACTTAGATGAAATAGAAAATTTAAATGTGCATTGTTTGGTTATGTGCATTTGATGATGGTTTCTTATCCATTTAAGTGTGTAAGGATTATGATTTACTTGTGTTTTTAACCCCAATTGCTTAACCAATTCCTCTGAGATTAGGTTATATTGATATCCACTATCGATTAATGTATCAACCTTAGTGTGTCTCTTGATGACCCTGATGTAAAAAAAGTTACTTCTACAATCAATTCCTTCACCAATTTTACCTGTCATACCAACCAATGAGACCTTTGACTCATCACCTGAATTCGATCCTAAGTCTATCGGTCATGCTATTGCTGCAACTATTTTCCTCCCTTTCTTTTCCTTGAAGCACTTTGGCCTCTTCTCGGGATGCAATTGCCAACATCTGTCCTCATCATGCCCCTCTTTCTTGCAATGATTGCAAGAGGGACTCTCTTCCTTTCTCATCACTGAGTTTTATTTCTTTCCATGCCATTTCCTCTTGTCCTCTTTCCTTAAAGATGATTCCCGTGATACTCCAACACCTATCTTCCCTACTTCAATTTATGTCACTTGAATAGAAACCTCATCAATATTAGTTGGTCCAAACATGAATACAATGTTTCTAATATGTGTAGGTAAACCTCTGATATACTTCATAAGAGTTTCTTGGGTATGTAAAGGGATATCTAACATCAATGCCATTTTTCGAAAACCATCTGTGTATTCTTGCACTGTTTTTCCTTTTCTTAGTTTTAAATCTTTCCATTCAATTAACGCTTTTTATTTATAAACCAAAGGACAAAATTGCTTCCTAAGTGTAGAAATGAAACTTTTCCATTATGTAAATACATTACCCACTTGTTGTGTTCCATTTTCCAACCTGCTTTTCCACCAAATGAGTGTTGTGCCTGCAAGTCTTAATGATGCCAACTTGATTTGTGTGGCCTCATCCTTGATCTATTGCACACTGCAATAGACCTCCATCTGTCTGACCCAATTTTCAAGTCTCTCTGCATTAACTTCACCATCATACATGGGTAATTCTAATTTAACATTAAGTTTTAATAATGGCATTTCATTCTTATGTTTATGAACATGTTTCTTTGCATCGGATTTAGAACTTGAACTTGAAGAAGAAAGAGAAGAAGGAGCTGATGACGGAGGTGAAGGAGGAATTTGAGGAGGATCCTCTCCTTATTCACTTTTTCCCTTTGAATATTCACCCATAATTGGTCTTTTCTGTTCCAAGTAATCCTCATACAAAACTTTCATCATCTCCGACATAGCAAAGAATGTTTTTCAAAACTCTTTCTCATCCTGAAAAAGTCCTCCTTCCGATGCCATCTTCTCGCCGTGAGAAGTTTTGTTTCTCAATCCAATTAATGGATTCTCTTCCATAAGCTCACCTTCACCATGATGTAGCTTTTCCTTGTTTAACATGCAAAACTCAAATCCAAATGTCAACTAGCTCTGATACCACTTGATCTGAAAATATCTTTTACACGACTATGGTTGAGTTATTATGCATGTTTTAATTAACCAATTAGGAAGCTTAAATAAAGAGGAAGAAGATATGATAAGTTATCAAAGCCAAATGAACATGTACAGAACTGAAATGAAGCATAAAACATCAGCAAACCATAACACCAATGTGATAACAGAGTTCGACAATCTTGCCTACGTCTCTAGGCCTTTGTCTCAGTGGGTGAGGTTATCTTATTTATTTTAAAAGATCAATAAGTACATCACAAAAGTTCCAAAAGGTTACAAAAATAATCTGGTCTTGTTTTCCCAAATCTTAAGAACCCAACAAAAGAAACAAAACTCAAATCAAATGACCGGAGCTCCCAGAAATGGTCCGCAAAGGTGCGCTCCTCAACAACTTCCCTGCATAAAAATGGCTTTGCTTGGAAAATATTCAGCATAAACTTGCTCTGAATCTCCTCTCATGGCCTCAATAAGGCATGGTTTATATATATATAATGTTGGTAACCATCTCCCAACTTCCTCCCAAGATATGGCCTCAAAAAAGGCCCAATATCCCCCCAAAATGGGCAAAATCCTCCAAAAACAACTGAAAAAATCATAAAAGTCCACTAATATAATTTTAAAACCCACTTTTCAAAACATAATTGGGCTTATCCCCTTTTTCTGGGCACATTCCCCCTAAGAAAAAGTCACATGGTGTTATGTGGCCAAGCGCCAGCCCCCTACGGGTTGCGCGCTGGCCCTCACCTCGAAACCCCTGGTCACTTGTCACCATGCAATGGGACTGATTCCCCAAACCGAGCACCTAGCCATTGCATCACCCTTGGTTTCCATGTCAAGGTTTCTTGTCCATAGGATCTGCGCCAACACACAACTCCAGTGCCCAAGTAATGAAACCTGGACACATGCGATCAGGGGGGGTTACACTCCACCGTTTTTTGCACCATACAACTTACCCACAAACCATGGTCATAACACGGAGGTCGGATGGAAATGTTACATCAGGGGTTGGGGTTATACCCCAGCCCTTCCTCCACCAGACTTAGCATATAAAAAAACTTACATATAAAGTTTATGCCTATTCATAATAAGAAACACGTGTGGCAGGTTAGCTATCCCAACCTTGCGAAGGCTTAGCCCGGTGGAAGGTCTCCGGTTCGAAACTTGTAAACTTATAAAATTTTATAAAAACCAAACGAACAACACATGGGTGTCATGTGGAAACCCACGTCTGGGCCACATGGCACCATCTCATTTATCGATTTCTCAATCCATGTGTCAAATGCCGATTGGACCAGTTGTCTGCCACCTACCTGCCACCTATCAGCGTTGTACCCTACCACGTGTCTCCATACGGCGTGCCATGCCAGTTGTACGAGCGTGCCAGGTGTCACCCTTTTAGTGGTGATACATGTCACATCCTAGTTGGTCCACCTATCCCTGCCACGTTAGCATTCCACTGTGCCCCTACCACGTGTCACCTCCAAACGCTGTCACATTAGCATGATGACATCAGTGTTGACTTTTTTTCCTGTTTGGGAAAATGAAATAAACTCGATATCAGGATCATACAATGTTTGTTTGATCCCATTCAAGTTGCATTGGGTTCATATAGACGAGGCCTATGCACACGCCCGTTTTGAATCCATTTTGAGAACATTGAGTTTTAGGCCTTTCTGAGCCCCCATCAAGCTCCTGGATCTGATTTTGGATCAAACAGTTACTATGTGCAAGACCCTACTCTACTCCGATGATTCCTAAGGGTATGACTTTTGGAATGACATTTTGATTTTATTACTTATAATCACATACCTATAAGTTCTAATTATGTATTCAATGCATATGCTACTTATGCTAATTATGTTTTAGATTGGATTTTTTCACATAACTAAAGTAAAGAAAACACATTCACCAATGTACACATTATAATATATAAGTAAATCCAAGACCAATGATTTTTATATTTCATCTCTCCAAAAATATGGTGTCATAGTACAAAATTGTGGCTCACACCCTCACAATTCATATATGGTCAGTAGATACAATGACCATGGAATCTATTCATGTGGCATCAAATGTGTATCATGATAAGATACGACGATGTTTGTGAGACTCCAGAAGAGTCGCATCCATGCACAAGGCATACCCACCACCAGTCATTGCATAGCTTTTGATAGATCCTCTACCTGAACCATAAGAATCTTGTGCATCAAATGAGACAGATTCCCCTACACATTTTGAAGCACTCTATTCACATCTCCTCCCACTGACTCTTCTCCTTGGTTCCTCTGACGATTTAGTGGGAATCCATCTGGCCATCATGGACCCACATCTGTGTAACAAATCATTTATTTCAATACTTGATACCATCCAAAAACATTTGAGTTTTTTAACTCTCTTTGAAAAACACAAAAAAATGAAATATATAAAAATATCTTTACGTATATCACCATAGGAAGATCCTAGTGGCAATGGCATGTCTAGATATCCTCTATAGTCAATCCTTGCATAAGGTTAGTCGTCTAGGGATATCACTTGTTGACGCCACCAGAAGAAGATCTCATAATTGTAGGGGGTTGGAACCCTACCACCTCCCAACCTCCTCATCACTTCGATCCACTGTGACATGGTTGGATCACGTGGTCTATGTGGAATGATCTCTACTCTAGATCTCAATACTAGAACTCCCTCGAAGAAAAAACTACACAAGATAGATGTGAACCTGAAGTTCCTCTTCCTACCTTGTTTGCAGTCTGTCAATTGGCTCTTCATGTTAGCCAGTAGTGAGGTGCACCAATCATACATTTTGGGTCATAAGCACTCCACAAAGTATAACATCAACGGCCTTGATACCTGGTGCAACGAGGCCAATCCCATGATCCATGTAAGCACAAGAACGACGATATTCAAACTCATGTTGTTGATCACCCTAATGGGGAGTTGGCTCCCTACCTTTTCTATTCCTGCAAGACAGTGAGTGGCTATGTAGTCCTCTATGTTCATGCCACTCCCAGATCCCTGGGATTTTAGGGTCACCACCTCACCCCGATAAGACAATGTTGTAAGGAAATAGATATACTCAACTTCAAACTTCAGGTTCACATCCAAGACACTGTTAATGGCATCCAAGACACATATAAGGATACACTGCTAATGGAATCTAAGACACTGCACCTTGTTCTCTCGACATCGAGAATTGGGAATACATTGATATCTCCTGATCGATGGATTCTTCAAGTGTTCGACATCAACACCTTTATTCTCACTTGTAAGAATGTACTCAGTGCCTTGATACCTACTTTCATTATCGGTAGGTTGTATCATGTTTGTTAATGGTATTCCTTAATGACCAGTAAACAAATGAAGTCTCATTGTATTCGAACTCAGCTCCTTTATTCACATGATGTAGACTTGCACCTTTAGTGGATCATGTAGAATAATTGAAGACATCTGTTCATAGTCGCAACTTTACTAAGTTATTGCTATCATTCATTGGACTAGTACCTATATGGCTTCAGTGATCATGGGAGATCATATTGTACTCCATTGTATACATATATCTTCAGACTAATTTTGAGATTGGTTTTCACTAGGCCTTGTTCGTGATTATGACAACATATGGCATGTATATACTTTGTATTTCCTATTCATGGCCATGAAAAATTGTTTGGTATATTTCCACATGGATCTGCATTGTAACTCAAATGGAAACCATGTGTACAAATTCATTATGGATTGTAATATTCTCATGACCAACTAGTTTTTCTAGTTGGGTCTCCATTACTCCACTTCTGGGAATTATAATGTATTTTGTCCCTCGCAGATACTCCTATGACATCACACATTAGGGGGCATCTCTTATAGAAATTTTTTCCTCACCCCATGCAACTTTCTTAGAAGGCCTTTTCCATTTCCCTATGTATACTTGAAGTCCCCTTTTGCACTTCCCATATCTAAAAATCATATTTTTCCACATATACGCTCCCTATCAGTTAAACATCATGTGTATATGCAGGTTGCACCACTACAGCCCGCGTACATCGATTTTGGTGTTAAAAATTAAAAAATTGTGTTAGGTTTCCATGTCACGTCACGACATCCATGATCCTTGACCTTCCATATATTGGAAATGTTCTGACTCATCCCTTCAGTTCCATTTGAAGGATATAAATTGGTCATATCCAAACCATGGAAAAATGAGAAGAATTCAACTTTTGAGAGAAAAGTTACTCTGGAGAAATTTTTCACTTCATATTGAGTCTGCATCCATTTGTCCTTTTAATTCTAAACACATTGTTCAGCCCCCAAGATCTTCCCTCTTTGATGGAGAACCTCATTGTCTCTCTTATATGAGCTCGCCTTTGGTGGAGGATTGAAGTGGTGGAGGCCCAACTCGAAGGGACTTAGTTTCTCAGTTCCAAGACATGCCGACACATAATTTTGTCATTCATACACTTATGTTGATCATATTTTAATAGAAATACTCTTTTCTCATCCAATTAATGTCTTGCAAATATTTGAATTGTTATTCCATGGGAATATTTGTTATGAATATTGATGGATTATGCTATTATATGTGCTAAATCTATATATTATCACCATATGCTTGCATATCTTGGTTGTTGAGGACAAGTTGTAGGTATATAGCTTTGTGTCGAGTGCTCAATGATGGTATTCATCAAACATCTAGACGAGGTAGGCTCTTTATATTGTCTTGTTAGCATATTTGTTTATATAGCATACTTGATATTAGAGTTGATTTATGTAGTCATTCCATCTGTTGTGGTTTACCCCATGCCATAGAGTGATTTTCCTCGTAACACTAGGTCAAGGCCATTTCTTGACATGTATAAGTAATCCATTGGGAGAAGAATAAACACTTAACACTCACCTTAAAGGAGAGACTACATTTCTATGTTTCACATATCCTTTATTTGTTGTGAGACATGCCTAGCCTTTAGATGGATAGAGAGAGAGGGAGGTATAATTAGGGGCAAAGAGAAGGAGGAAGGGAGGGAGAGAGAAAGATACACAAAGAGAGAGAGGGAGTGAGACTAACAATAAGGAAAGAGAGAAAGAGGTGGTATATGTGGGAGGGAAGGAGATAGATATAGGGGGGATGGGGTAGAGAAAGAATGTGTTCCTGTGAGAGGGGGGGAGAGAAAGAAAGAGATGATGGATAGACAAGGCTTTTTTGAGTGTGTGAGAGGGAGGGAGAGGGAGACAAAGAGAGCGGGTAGAGAGAG
>JASDQU010103206.1:17675-37812 GCA_032191745.1 Picea mariana | reverse complement strand
GATGGGGGGTAGGAGAGAGAGGGATGGGGGGAAAAGAGAGTGTGTGTGAGAGTGTGAGAAGGGGAGAAAGCAAGACAACGAGGAAGGGTAGAGACAAAGAGGGGGGAGTGGGGGGAGATATAAAGACAAAGAGGAGGGGTAGAGACGGAGTGTGAGAGGGAGGGAAGGGAGAAAGAGAGGGGGGGTAAAGAGAGGGATAATGAGAGTAAGGAAAGCAGAGAGGAAGACATAGAAGGGGGTTAGAGAGAGAATGAGAGGAAGGGGGGGATGCAAAGGGAGATAGAGAGAGAAAGAGTGGAAGAGAGACTGAGACTAAGACTAACAACGAGGAGAGAGATAAAGGGTGGAAGAGTGGTCGAAGAGAGATGGGAGTGAGGGAAAAGGGGGCAGAGAGAGAGAGAGAGAGAGAGTGAGACTGAGTGTGAGAGGAAGGAGGGATATAGAGGGAATGGGAGATAAGGAGATATAAAGAGAGAAATGGGGCGAGAATAGAGGAGAGGGAGGGAGGGGATATTCTGAGAGTGAGCCAAGGAACAACAAGAGAGAGAAATAGGTGGTATATGTAGGAGAGAAAGAGAGGAGAGATAGTGGGAGGGAGGGGGGGAGATACAGGGAGGAGGGGGGTAGAGAGAGAATGTGTGGGTGTGAGAGGGGGGGGGAGAGAAAGAAATAGAAGGGGGTTGGGCAATGAGTGTTTGAGTTTGTGAGAGGGAAGTAGAGGGAGACATAGAGAGTGGGTGGAGAGAGAGTGAGATGAAGGGGGGTATAGATAGTGGGGAAGGGTAGCTATATGAGAGAGAGAGAGTGGAGAGATAGTAGGAGGGACGAACGGGGGGAGGGAGGAGGCCGGGGTGGAGAGAGAGTGAGACTAGTTTTGACAGGAAGGGGGGAGATATAGGGAAAGGTGGGTAGAGATATATAAAGAGAGAAATGGGGGGAGAGTAGAGGAGAGAGAGGGAGGAGGATATAGTAAGAGTGATACCAACAACAATGAGAGAGAGAAAGAGGTGGTAGATGTAGGAGAGAAATATAGGAGAGATACTGGGATGGAGGGGGAGAGATAGAGGGAGGAGGGGGGTAGAGAGATAATGTGTGAGTGTGAGAGGGGGGAAGAGAAAGAAAGAGAGGGGGCCTGGACAAGGAGTGCACGAGTGTGTGAGAGGGAAGGAGATGGAGACAAAGAGAGTAGGTAAAGAGAGAATGAGAGGAAGGGGGGAGAGAAAGTGGGGAGGGGTATATGTATGAAAGAGAGCAGAGAGATAGCGGGAAGGAGGGGGAGAGAGAGAGAGGGAGGGAGGATTGGGTGGAGAGAGAGTGAGACTAATTATGAGAGGAAGGGGGGAAATAGAGGGAAGGGATGGTAGAGAGATATAAAGATAAAAATGGGGGGAGAGTAGAGGAGAGAGAAGGAGGGGGATATAATGAGACTGATACTAACAACAATGAGAGACATAAATAGGTGGTAGATGTAGGAAAAAAGGAGAGGATAGATAGTGAGAGGGAGAGGGAGAGATAGAGGGAGGAGGGGGGTAGAGAGAGAATGTGTGAGTGTGAGAGGGGGGGGAAGAGAAATAAAAAGAGGGGGGTTGGACAAGGATGGGGTGGAGATAGAGTGAGATTGGTTGTGAGAGGAATGGGGAGATAGAGTCAAGGGGGGGTAGAGAGATATAAATAGAGAAATGGGGGATATAAAGTGTGTATGTGAGAGTGTGGGAGGAAGAGAGAGGTAGACAAAGAGGGGAGGTAGATAGAGTTATAAAAAGGATAGAGATAGAGAGTGAGTTTGTTAAAGTGTGGGAGGGAGAGAGAGGAAAACATAGAGGGGGATAGAAAGAGTGTGTGTGTGAGTGTAGGAGGTAGACAAAGGAAGACATAGAGGGGGGGCGGGGGGTAGAAAATGTGTGTGCGAGAGTGTGGGAGGGAGAGAGGAAGATAAAAAGGGTAGGTAGAGAGTGAGTGTGTTAGAGTGTGGGAGGGAGAAAAAGAAAGGAACAATGTTTGTGTGGGAGGGAGAGAGAGAAAGGCATAATAAGGCAATAGAGAGAGAGTGTGAGAGTGTGAGAGGGAGAGAGAGGAAAATAGATACGGGGGTAGAGAGAGAGGTAAATGTAGGAGAGAGGGGTATATGTAAGATAAATATAAGAGAGATAGTGGGACGGGGGGGAGAGACAGAGAGAGGGATGGGGGGGGAGAGAGAGGCTGAGAGTGTGACATGGATAGAGAGAAATATAAAGAGGAGGGGTAGAGGCAAAGAGGGAGGAGGGGGGGAGAGAGAAAGACAAAGAGGAAGAGTAGAGACAGAGTGTGAGAGGGAGGGGAGGGAGAAAGAGAGGTGGGGTAGAGAGAGGGATAGTGAGAGGAAGGGATGCAGAGAGGGAGACATTGAAGGGGGGTATAGAGAGAATGAGAGGGAGGGGGGACATAGAGGGAGACATAGAGGGGGAATAGGGAGAGAAAGAGGGCTAGAGAGAGTGAGATTGAGACTAACAATGAGGAGAGAGAGAAAGAGTGGAAGAGAGAGGGGAGTAAGAGACAAAGGGGCAGAGGGAGAGAAAAAGAGAGAGAGAGAAAGGGAGAGTGGAAGAGGGGGGAATAGAGAGGGAGAGTGGAAGAGGGAGTGGGTGTAAGAGTCTAAGGCATGTTAAGGTAAGGCATATCTCTATGTCTTTACATGTCTTGTGATGTCTAAGTATTGCTATGTCTATGTATTACCATGTATAGGAGTGTGAGGGAGACAGAGGGAGACATATATGGGGGGTTATAGAGGGAGATTAAGAGTGATATAGAGAGGGGGAGGTAGATGTAGGAGAGATAAGACAAATATATAGAAGGAAATGATTTCTAGGAGAATGTGCATGTTCCAAGAACCCATGCTTGTTCCTAGAGCATGTGTGTGTTCCTAGAGTGTGTGTGCACTCCTAGAGTGCGTGCACGCTCCTAGAGCGCATGCACGCTCTTAGAGCGCATGTGCACTCGTTTGAATTCAAATTTTTTGGGCAGGATTGACAAGGTGTATGTTGACTTGGTTGGCTCAGATTTAGGTTCATGATGACAAACCTAATGGTTTGGTCTGTAAATTGATAAAAACTTCCATTTTTGTGAATACCCCTCTATATCTCTTTTTTTGGCGTTATTTTTCTATAGGATAAACAATTCACTTGTTGACGAAACTACAAACACAGATTGATTCAGCTATGCAAATTTAATATATATATATATATTAAAATTAATATTTTTTACTATTTTTAATCTCTTTTTGTCTTCACATATATCAAAATCCTAGAATACATACCTCTCTTATTTCTGCAATGACGTTTATCGGCTTAACCATTTATCAAATGAGTTATATGCAGAACTATAGGAGACTTATACCTACTATCTAAAAAAAGAAAAAAAAAATTGATCATGTTAAGACCCATACCTACTATCCAAAAAAAACAAAATTGTTTTGATCATGTTAAGTCCCTTTTAACCTGCATGAACAAAAGATATAATTTTAGGCATATGTTGATTTTGATGATTTTAAAAAATTAAAAAATTAATATTAAAAATTTCCAAAAAATACATGGCACAAGAAAAATAGGTTCTCTAAAAGTATACAATTTTTTAGAATGATAGTACATCATTAAGATGCTCAACACCTACATGAATGAAAACATATACCTTATATTTTGTTGAAAAATTAAGATACCACTATTATAAAAAATCAAATTTGACCTAGTTATTCACAATGTCTAGGAATAAAAGTTGTATACTTGGAGCTAATTCAATTTCCTACGTTTCATCTTCTTACACCATATTCAAATTCATTGTAAAAGTACATTGAATAATCTCTCCAAGTTAATAGATTGTTGTTTTTCTAGGTTTTCATTGCCACTAACGCGTCATGAGAGACCATCATTATCTTGCACTCACCCAATAAATTTTTTTAACTTGACACTCTATCATGATTAATTTCACAAAGTCATTAAGTGACTTTTTCACACAACCATTTCTCATCATACATGTTTTTGGAAATTGATACTCTATCATCATTCATTTCAGAAAGTCATTAAGTGACTCCTTCACAAATCCATTTTATCGAGTGCATGAATAGTACCCTAAAAGGAAAATAATAATGTATTGTTAATTTTGTTACTTAGTCAATTCTAATTATTATTTTTTTAGGTTGTTGCTATAATGTTTTTAAATTATTTGGGAAAATTTTAATTATAATAAGTACAAGTCAGTCTTAATCATATAAATTCATTTTTCTAAAATGTAATTTTTTTGGAAAATAATTTTTTTTTTTTTAATTTGATTTTTTTTTAATTAATCTATAATTGATTGCGTACAACTCTTTTCATTGTTGCTTGAGTAAAATAGTTAAAGTGGGGATGATCAAAACTATCTCTATGTTTTGACTAGTTTAAAGAAGAGAATCTATATTGCTAAAATAAGAACTAATTCTCATGAGTTATTGAGCCTTGGACAATCCCCAAAACACCATGTCATGAAAGAATCTATAATCTGTGTGACACCAAGAGAGTTGAAGATGAAAAACACATTCTCATAGAATCTCCTACTTATATCCAAATTAAATATCAAATTCCCATGTAAATAACTATCTCAAAATTTTTACAGATAATATCATAGGATAACCATCCATCAATTAGCATTAGGCATCTAGAGATTCATCAGCTTAATAGATCTCGGACAATGGCAGAACATTTCTCAGATGGTGACATATCATTTTCCAATAAAGAGTAGGATCATTCCCAAATTCATCACAAACACTTTTATTATTACTTTTGGACTTTATCTCCTCACAAGTTTTTTTGGTCCCAATTGTAAACCTTTCCAAACATATGGTAGATGCATTGTGAACTATTTTACCACTTGTAATTTTCCCCTTAGAAATGTCTTCTAATGCAATCTTCTCTTTTGGATCAGGTGAGACGAATACCTATGGCTCCAAATGTGATGCAGGGATTTCCGAGGGTCATAACTTTTGACTTAGTTATCCGTTTTGGCTAAACTTTTATAGGGAGTTGTGTCTCAAAGAGTTCAATGTCGTGTCAACCTGATCCTTTCGATAAGAGAATGTTTCACCACTTTTCTGAGGCCAAATTCCTTCATATAAGGCCTCAAATTGAGGTTTTAGTGTTTTCTTAGGATTTTTTAAATTAATAATTATCAGTTATCTCTTAGTTTGTACACCTAATCAGAAAAGTGAGTTGACAAATAGTGTCTCTCTAGATAGTTCTTAGTTATTGGTTGATTTTAGAGTCATGCTAGAATTTTCTAAAATTAGTTTTTTTTCGAAAATATAAGATAGTAGTTATAAGGGGTTGAACTTCCATTGTAATAGTCAAGATAGAGAACGAATAAAAGAGAGTTATTTCCATTCTCTTGTACTTGCATGGTTTTTAGATCTTATGAATGAATCCAAATATATTGGCTACATCAAAATGCTTGACTAGAAGATGACATATCATTTTCTAGATAACAAATGCTTATTTCTTATTGGCTCATCTACTGCTTATTTTCTTATTTTATTTTCTTATGTATACAAAACCTCCGACAAGCGCGATTTAGAGGTGGAGATTCGTTTTAAATTTATTTTCAATTAGAAGTATATAGCCATCAACATGTGTAGAACATTGAATATTTACGCCGAAAGGCATATACCTATTGGAGATGGGCACAATTAATCACCTTTTAATTTAAAATTCTAATCTGATGGCTAACAATTGAAAATGATGGAATATTCTTAGTCGTCCTCCCAAATCAATGAATGTGATTTACTCTTCATAACTTCCTTGTATTTTTGAATGCATCAGTTAACCTGTTTACTTTTTAACATTTACCTAATCATATTAAGAAATTACTATACCACCATATGATTGCCACGTTTAACTGATTAACCTTTGGAATTACCACATTTAAGATTAACTTTTGGATTTCCTCAGCTCTATGTGTGTTTCAGCTGTCTGTGCATTTCAATTCACCAAAGTACTGGCCATCCAAATAATTTTTGGCATTCACCAACCGCAACACCAGCGACTTTGCGGCTGTGCTAGTATACAACTAGGTAGATGCTTATTACTTGTGTAAATTGTGACAAGCACTTTCGAAAAATAAAATCATGTAAAAAAGTACACTATAAAAATAAATTAATGTGAGATTAAGAAAAGCTAGTTGGCATCGACTTTTTGAAAAATAAAATAATGTGACATTAAGTAAAGCTAGTTGGCATTCAATTTGAGGTTATTACTTATGAACTTACAGTTGGAACTAAAGTCTTTGAATGCACGAAATTGAATATAATATAACAATAATGAGATGGAAAGCCATTTGAACTAAAATATTTGAATGCACGAAACTCCATATAATATAACAATAATGAAATGAAAAGCCATTTGAACTAAAATCTTTGAATGCACGAAACTGAATATAATATAACAATAATGAATATAATATAACAATAATAGTATAACATTAGTATAAAGTAAATATAATATAAGAATACTATTATAACATTAATATAAGTAAATATAATATAATATTGCTATATTATATTTATTTAATATTAATGTTATATTAACACTATTATGTTACATTTATTTATTTAAATTTTATTATGTTACATTTATTTATATAAATTAATTTAAAGATTAATATAAGTTAATATATTAGTAAAACTTTATTAATATTATTATTAATAATATTAATGTTGTTGTAGCTAGTAGTTGGTCGAGCCATAAACATATTTTTTATTAATAAAAAGATTATTATTAATTAATTAATATAATTAACATAATTAATATATAACATTATATTATAATGTTATATTACATTAAATATTAATTATATGTGTTAATTTACATTAATCAAGTTTATAGAGAATTTTAAAATAAAAAATTAAATATTTTCTATTAATGAAAAATTTATTATTAATTAATCAATATAAAACATACTAATATATAGCATTATACTATAATGTTATATTAACTATTAATTATATATATTAACTTATAATATTATTATTAATGAATAAATATATTATTAAGATAAGATTAATGATAATGATGAATGTTCATTAAAACTAAATTTATATAATATTCCAACATTTATATGATTGTTATATTTATAATGTTCCAACATTTATATAATTGTTATATTTATATTTAATTTATATTATATTAACTTAGATTAGATTAATGTATATTAATTTATGTTAATATAATATATGTATTAATTTATATTAACAAAGTTTTTATAGAACTTTATTATTAATTTTTAATAATGAAAAGTTTATTATTAATTAATCAATATAACTAGCTTAACTAACATATAACATTATACTAATATAATGTTATATTACATTAAGTATTAGTTATATGTATTAACTTATAACATTATTATTATTAATGAATAGAATATTATTAAGATAAGATTAGTAATAATGATTAATGTTTATTGAGACTAAATTTATTTCAACATTTATATAATTATTATATTTATATTAAATATATATTATATTAACTTATATTAATGTAAGATGATTCATAAAAACATAAAACTAAAAAAAATTATTCATCAAAACCACTTGTTTATATTAATTTATAGTAATATAATACATTTTCTAATTTATATTAACAAAGTTTATACACAACTTTATTATTAATGAATAAAGATATATTAAAATTAACCATAATGATTATTTTCATTTTTATATAATTATTATATTTATATTAAATTTAATTTGTATTAATTTAGATTAATGTTTATATTAATTTATAATAATATAATATATGTAATACAATTTTTATGATGTAAGATTGTGGCATTCGTTTTGGATTACTTTATTATTAATAATGTTTATCTTGAAACGTTAATGGCAATGTCCGATTGCGACATTCATCAAATATCTTGTCATTTTACAATGTTCATTAAGGGTTTTGTTGCATTGTTACATTAATGAAATGTGATGTCACACTATGACATTCATAAAGATTTTTGTCATAATGCAACATTCATCGATGATTATGTTGGAATCTGACATTTGTAAATGCTTATTTCATATTATGACATCCAAAATGCCATGCAAATTGCTATGTCATATTGTTGTGTTCATCAAATGTCATGTCACATTGTGAAGTTCATCAAGGGGTTTGTTGCATTGTCATGTTCATCAAATGTTGTGTCATATTGTGACAGTTATTAATTTTTTTCTCGCATTGCCACATTCATGAAGGGTTATGTTGGGCTGTGATATTCTTCAATAGTGACGATGGATTGTGAAATTCATTGTGGCTTACTTTATGTTAAATTGTTGCATTGCTTGATATTTAAGTTGCATTGTAACGCCATTGAAAGTTTATGTTACATTGTGACTTTCCTTTATGGTTATTTTTTATTGTACAATTTATCTTGCCACATTAATGGCTATGCGAGATTGTGACATTCATCAAATGTCCTATCACATTACAATATTCATTGTGGGTTTTGTTGCATTGTGATGTTAATGCAATGTGGTGTCACATTGTGACATTCATAAAGAATTTTGTCAGATTATGACATTCATCAATGATTATGTTGGATTGTGACATTCATGAATGGTTATTACATATTATGACATCCATCCATATTTCCATGTTATGTCATATTGTGGCATTCATTAAGTGTTTTGTTGCATTTCCATGTTAATGATATGTCATGTCACATTGTGACATTCATAAAGAATTATGTCAAATTGCGACATACATTAATGATTATGCTTGATTGTGACATTCGCTTTGGCTTACTTTATGTTAAATTTCTACATTTCTTAATATTTATGTTTCATTATAATGTTCATCTTACCATGTTAATGGCAATGTCAAATTGTGTCATTCATCAAATTTCCTGTCATTTTACAACGTTCATTAAGGGTTTTGTCACATTGTTATGTTAATGAAATGTGATGTCACATTGGGACATTCATAAAGATTTTTTTTAGATTGTGACATTTATCAATGATTATGTTGGAATGTGACATTTGTAAATGGTTATTTCATATTATGACATCAATACCAAGACATAAATGGCTATGTCATATTGCGGTGTTTAACAAATGTCATGTCACATCGTGATGTTAATTAAGGGTTCATGGAAAGGAAAGACATGGCATGGAAATGCAAGGCAAGGCATGGCATGGCAATGCAAGGTAAGGCATGCCATGACATGGCATGGAAAAGCATGGCATGGCAAGGCAAGGCATGTCTTGGAAAGGAAAGGCATGGCATGCGAAGGAGAGGCATGCCATGGAAAGGCAACGAATGGCATGGAAAAGAATGGAATGACAATGAAAGGCAAAGCATGGCATGGCATGAAAATTCAAGGCATGGCATGGCATGGATAGGTATGGCATGGCATGGCATGGCTAGGCATGGCATGGAATGGATTTTGGAGAATGGGGTGGAACTCAATATGAAACAAAGAACACAGTGTTGTAGATCGAAGAGGAATTTTTTTTTTCCATAAGAGAGGTGGCATCTAAAGACACCATTATAATACTTAATCACAATGCACTATGATCAGAACATCACACTGCATATTTCACATCTTTATCCACATGATCATATGAAATCTCAAATCACTTCATATCAATAATGACCCAAGGGGTCTTCTTTTATAGTCTCAATATCCAATTGATTCCCATAGAATCTGGAAGAGCTTATCAACATAAAATATCCAATGGTTATAGTTCATCCCACAAAATATTCTCTGGAAAGTATGCTCATCGAGACACAACCTGAATGATTATCCATCCAACTCATAGTTTAATGTAGGGCTAATCAATCCAGCACCTGACTATGTTAGACTACTAGTCGACTGTCCAATCAAAAGGCATGTCGACTACTCGACCAACTTTGTCTAGATGTAGTTCGACCTCTCAATAGACTAAACCCAGAAGATGTGTGATGAACCATCAATGCTTGATGTTTGAAAACCCTCCCATTAACAAACAACTTTAAAGGTTCGGGAGGTGAAATTACATCATTAGAACACCCCCCCATAATTACAACTTGATGACATTGGAGAAAACTGCGCAACTTGATGAATATGGATTCAACTAAAGGTTTGGTGAATATATCAACAACTTGATATTCAATACAACAATATTCAAGAGAAACAACATCAACATGAACTAGTTGTTTTAAATAGTTAACATGGAGCTCAACATGATTCATCTTACTATGAGAAACAAGATTTTCAACAAACTGTGTGGCACTTTGATTATCACAGAATATTGTAGTCAAGGCCTGAAAAATAAATGCAAGCTTTCCCAAAATTTGACGAATCCAAACAGCTTCAGTACCTGCTTGAACACCACCATGATATTCAACTTCGATATTCAACAGAGAGACTACCTTATGTTTCTTGCATGACCACACCAAAGGTATAACACTATAGTGAAACACATACCCAAAAGTGGACTTCTTGTCATCTCTGTCGCCAACCCAGTTAGAGTCGGTGAAACCAACTATGGAATCTAAACTATTACAATATTGGATACAAAAATGAGTGGTACCATTTAGATATTGAATGATGTGTTTGATTTATTTCCAGTGGATTTCTCTTCGATCCTGCATGAATCGAAAAACAACACTAACAACAAGGACATATTAGTACGACTATGAGTAAGATAAATAATAATGTCAACAAATTGTCGATAGAATGTAGCATCGACAGTGAGTGTTTGATAGGTTTTATTCATCTTCACTCCATACTGAAAAGGAGTGTCACAAGGCTTGCAATTAGTCATCTTAAAATGTGTCAACAAATCCATTACATATTTATATTGAGAAATAAAAAAATAAAACATCACACAGTGGTAATACTTGAAGACTTAAAAAATAATGTAAAGTGCCATGATTTGTCATGTCAAAGGAGTCATCAAGTTGATTCTTCAATCTGAAGATGAGAGAATTAGAATTGTCAGTGATGATTAAGTAATAAACATATACAACAACAATAAAGGTGTCCTCATTAGAGTGGAGAACATATAGACTATGATGAGATTCACACTCTTTGAATCCAAGGAAAAGAAAGAAACTATCAATATTATCATACCATGTCCGGGGAGCCTTCTTTAAACCATAAAGTGACTTATGAAGTCGACCTACCAAATTGGAATCTGTCATAAATACAAGTGGTTGTTCCATGTAAATTTATTCAGATAGGTCTCCATGAAGAAAGGCACTCTTCAAATTCATCTCATGAATCTAGCATCCAAAACGAGTAGCGAGGGAAAGAATTAGTCGAATAGATTTCATCTTTTCAACAAGGGAAAATGTTTGAATGTAGTCGATGTCTTCTTGTTGAGAAAATACCTTTGTGATGAGGAGAGATTTATGTCTCTCAAAAAACAATTCAAAGGTGAATTTGGTCTTGTAGACCCATTGGCACTTCACAATGTTATTTCCATGTAGTCAGGGAACCAAGTCCCATGTTTGATTCTTTAACAATGAATCAATTTCAGACTTCATTGCTTATTCCCATTCAGTTCATCCTTTGGAATCTGAGTAGGAAACAAGGTATGAAGTTTCGAGAACATGATTCATCAAGGAAATGCTATCATGTTGCTTTTGAATAAGAGTTTGTCGTCCACAAGAGGCATCCCCAACATCATCTCTAGTAGCTTCAATAGTCTTTTGCAGACCATCAGGGAAGATAAGAGACAGGTGAACCATGATTCATGATAGTGGATGGATAAAAAGTTGGAGGGTCTTTAGTTGGTGAACCAGTCAAAACAGAGGATGTCGGACTAGTAAACACAAATATTGATGAGTGAGTCTAAAAAGGTGGATTTGATGAACCAGTCGAAGGACTAAAGAGAGGGGCATGAGAACCAATGTTCAAGATAACATTAATGGGAGCATTATGCAACAATACAGAGGAGTATTTCCACAAATTAACTCTAGAATACTTCTCATCAAACTGAACATTACATCAAACAATGATCTATCATCGGACGGGATCAAATAGTAGATAGGATTTTGACTCTTTATATTATCCTATCATGATGCAAGAATGTCTCTTTGCATCCAATTTATTTTGACAATCATGAGGAATTTGGCCCCATGAAACACAAATGAGAACACAGAGGTGGCCAATAACTAGTTTCTTTCCATACCATCATTCAATTGGAATCATTGATGGAACAACTTGAGTCGATATGCGGTTGAGAAGATAACTTTCACAATATACTGCTTCAACCTAGAAGCGAGGGGGTAGATGTTCAGCCTAAAATATAGATATAAACACTTTAACGAATGTTTTATTCTTGTGTTCTACAACTCCATTCTTCTAATGTGTGTGAGGTGTTATCACACAATATGTACTTTCCCAAATCCCAAGGAAAATGAGGGAGATCTACCTAACAAACATGCTATCCTATCACTATCACCTTAATAATAAATCCCCACTTTTTAAGGACATGCAAGGTATAACATAGAGGAGGATTCGCTAGTAACCTAAAGGGCTAGAAAATTAGGGTTATGGCCAAGATATATTATCCCCTCTCACTAGTTACCAAAGCTAGTAAGTCGATGTCTAAAAATTTGAGGTTAATGAAGTGCTTTATGTACCTTCTCGGAAAAAGACAATATAGCATGTATATAAAATAATCCCAAGTACAAATATGATAATAATACCTCAGTAGACAATATACAATGATAATAAGTGATATTTTATATGAAATTGCAGCAGTCAATAAGTTTACAACATCAATTGATAAATTGTAATAGATGCAACAAATACTCCTTAGAAAAGATTGAAAAGAAAATGAAAATATAACATTTACTATTAAGAATGATAACAACTTGTCACAAGAAATTTCTTAAGTGTTTAACTAGAATTTACGATCAATTATGCAAAAAACATTTTTCTATTAGAAGGTTGTAGCAAACATTTATAACAAAAACAATAAAGTTAGTGATCTAGGCTAAATTAGTGTTAGAATTAGTTAGTAGAAGCTTTAAAGAAGAGAGTAGTTGTTTGGTCACAATCCTTCACAAGAGAAAGTAGACATGTTCCTTTTGGGCTATGGAGTCCTTTATAACAACAAATAACTTGGATTCATTGACCAATTGTTGTTTCTTTTCATAAAACTAAGCCTACATGTCAATTTTCTCATAAATTTTAAAAAATTAAATAAATTTTCCACAAAATACATCTAATGAGGGTGATGTTATGCTTCCTCAAGAAGACATTGAGGTCATATAGTGGAATGTTGGGCCTCCAAAGGCCATCCTCCATGCCACATGTGCCAAAACTATCGTCCAGGATCTATCAACATCAAAACCCTAGCCCTGGGTCACATCATGGGATACTAGGGTGACATCCAAGGCCTCTAAGAGATAACATCCAAGTGGGAAAGGTTTGTAACTTATCACGTAATCATGCCATAGTGCCTCCAAAGGTAACGCCTTCTTCCTTCACTATTAAAACTAGTCATCATGATCTTTTCTTTAGCATGGGGTCCTTCAATCCATCCTTGGGATTCAAGCCCTCATGAATGTCCAAACTAACATATCCTCATGAATACATGTCCACCGAGAAACTTCCTGCAAAGGAAAATAGGTAGTCCCACTAGGAGCCCATTAGTCACAAATATCATGACAAGTAATCCACATCTAATAATAAAACCACTCGAGCATGTGCATCAAACCCACCTTTTCTAACTAAGAAAATTCTCAAGTACGTTATAAAATTTGTCAAATTTAGGTGTGGGAGGGGTCTCAATACATCCTATTGGGTCAATCATTCCCCAAGTCCAAGGTGTTTCCTAAGAGAATCCCATATAAGCCATGTTTGCATGTGAAGTGGAGTGCGGTGAAATTTTTGGCATGGGGTTCATGAAATAAAAGGGTTTTTGTTAACTTATTTATGGGTGTCTTTGTAGAGGTTGATTTTCCCTTCATCCATGATGCAAAATTTTTCCAAGCCCATTTATTGCTATTAATTAATTAATTAAGGTACAAACACTAGGTACTCCCTATGTTTAATCGACTATATTGGGGAGAAGTACCACAGAGTCACTTGAATGGAGAGGTACACAAAGTTTCATGGGGGTACAGTCTAGCTTGTAACACACGTTTTTAGATCCCTCAACAAGAGGGACATCTATAAATGTGAAATTATGCATTTGCAAGTCTTGTGCTCTTAAGAGATAATTGTTCATTATTTCTCAAGACCTCTTGGGCAAGCATCTATAATTTTTTACATTTGGATTTTATATTTTTTTAGCTAATTTTGCCTCTGGGCCTTTAGTTCCTTCTTCCCATGAAATAAGGTGCAATCCCTTCTTGGGTCAGTACACACAAAAATCCAAAAATATAAGGAAATGGAAGGAAAGAAGTATGGAATGTGATAAGTATGATTGGGAATGAATGATGACTCTTCAAGGAACCCCCAGTAACACCCTATTCCCAAGGGTGACCAATTTACTAGCATAACATGACACCCACCAAGGTTAAATAAGGAAAATAGTATAAATTCCAAGAAAACATTTTGTAAACAAGAAATATTCTTTGCAACATGTTCAGATGCTTCAAATATTAGAGTGACACTTACCATGATACTCAGACTCATTACCTCATAGAGCAAGACGCATTTCCCTCTGGGACTAGGCCAGTGTGGTGGATGTTTCATATACTGTTGGTGTCTATAATGCATCAATGAAAATAAGGGGCCCTACAGGGATATTCTCTATCCATATGGCTCTTGACAATCCATGTTTGTAACCTTTGGGCCTAGAGACATAATCTCCTAAAATACCCCTAGGTTGGGGGTAACATTTGGCTCCTACTCAGGGACATGTGCTCACCATAGAGCTCATGATATCGTTAGAATATCTGGTACAAAATGTGTCCTACACACTCAAGAAAACTCATTAAAGTATCTAGGGTGGTATTATCACCCTTTGTCCTTATATGATAAAAATCAAACTGAAAAAGCAAAAGTTTGAAAAGAAAATTTGTAATATCTCTATTCTAACATGTAATCATGATAATATAATATATACAAATGAAATAAAGAAGTATGAAAATTCAACTATACTAACATTTTATACATGGTATATACAATGTATGCAAATGCCTACCTACCTACCTACCTATACTTACCTATTAATTGAATGTTATGTATAGTCATATAACTAGTGAAACCATCTTAACAATATATCATAATACCAGCCTATGTGCTTCATAATAATCCAAAACAATGATAATTTAAGAACAAAAATAGCATGATTTAGAGCATGCATCATATCATAAGGAATCGTAAAATATAACTCATGGAGGTGGGAGGGAGGAACAAAATTATGCCAAGTCATATTCCTAGAAAAAAGTTGGATCCATCTCTAAAAAGGGTCATGAAAGGTCGAATACTTGAGAGGATGACTCAAAGAGTTTGAGGGTTGAATACCCTAGACCTCATCACTCCTCGAGGTCTAATAAGGGTCAATCAATAATCTAGAGGATGACTGACAATTTCTTAGGGGAAATTTGAAAAACTGAGATATAAAACTTCTTCGTAAGGAATTCAACCTACCCTTAAATTCTAAGAAAATTCTTTTCCCTAGAGAAAACGTGAGACAAGAAACATGTTTCCCAACCACATCCTCAGTGAAATAACGAGATAAAGGAAGCGAAGGGAGCTAGAAAACATCATCACAAGTATCCCACTTCAACAAAACTATGTCCTCGCCTTTATCAAAATATGAGCACAATGATGGTTGAAAATCATCTTCATAGAATAAATCCAAGTGCTCAAAAGAATAAGCATCAAAATCTTCAGGACATGACCAAATATCATCATTAGAGTATTGCAAAAGTTCACCATTGGGTGCTTGGAACAAATTCATAATCATGTCATCTTCTTGTTTCCAAACATTTATATGAGTAGCAATCAGATATGGTTGTTGTAAATGAAATAATTTAAAATGGGCTTCAACATCATAAATGGGATCTTCATCTTGACCAACCACATCCCACTTAGGTCTCCCAATATGTATGAATTCATCAATATTTTCAATTGAATCATTACATTTATCATAACATGAAGGGTCTAGTACATCCAAGGATTCTCCTAGCACTCCTTCACCTTCCAAGTCACATAATAAGCCATCATCAAAAACCTAAAAAGGAAAATGGTTAAACACACCTTGTGTAGGAATACTAGAGTCATCATGTCTTAAGAATATGTTCCACCTCTTATCATCCTCATGACTCACCTCTTCAAGATTTCATCCCTTAATAGAGTCATGAGGAACCTCTTTCTCCTCTTTGAAGGATTGGTGACCCTTGTCACAGATCTTCTCTTCATCTTCCTAATTAGGGATAGAACAAGGTCCTTTATTGTATAAATCATCTCCATAGGCTTGTATCTTTGGGATACATTCCTTCAGGAACTCCTCCATGAGAATTGTAAGATAAGACACACTCTTTGTCTTAAGAATATGTTCCACCCACTCTCTTCACCTTGTGTCTAGTGAAAGAAAAAATAATCTTATTTGTACATCCTGATGTGTTATACTGCTCTCTGACATGTGCCATAAAAAAAATTCAACATGATTAATCGCCAAGAGTGGGTCTCCATTGAATTTTGGACACTTTCTTACCAATCTAGGAGGAAAATAATTTGGATACCCTAGAATGTCTTTAAAATTTGAGGGGAACATTTGGAGAAGTGACAATTTGTTCATGAATGTATATTCAAGTTGTTCCATGGTCTTGATTCTTCCATCATGGATACCATCATACCATATTCTAGCATCTTCATAAATAGTGGCAAAGAAAAGTTTCATCACCAAATATTTTGATTCATCATCCATCGAATTCAATTGAAAAAACACCTATAAATCCATCATATGATTTTCAGTAGTATCCTCATCATTACCGGAAAACTTGGGAAACCACTTTGGGTTTCATTCAAGAGGCATTTTCCAAGGTACCCAGGGATTTCACTCATGTCCAAAGGTCTGAAATGTTTTCCTGGATCCCACGGAGAATCCATGGTTGGTTGTATGGGTTGTCACCCATTGGAGTTTCCAGATAATCCTTTTAATATTATCAAAGGAAGTGATTGAATAACCCTTAGTGGAGTCTCCAGGTAAGGTTCAAAAGTAAGAAGGATTTGATAAAAGGCTTACCACATATGTGTTGTTGAGGAAAGCTGACTGAACTCCTCCCTGACAATGGTGCCAAAACTGTTATCGTACAATTTGTACTTTCCCAAAGGCCAAGGTAAGCGATATTTTTGTAACAAACAATATATCCTATCATTGTCACCTTAATAAGAAATCCCCACTTTTTAAGGATAGGCAAGGTCTACCCCAGGGGAGGCATCTCTGGTAACCTAAAGGGATGGAAAATAGGGTTATGGAGAAGATAAATTCCCCCCTCACTGGTTACCAAGTTCACTAAGTCTATGTCTAAAAAATTGAGGTTAATGAAGTGCTTGATATACCTTCCTGAAACAAGACAATATAGCATGCATATATAATAATCACAATTACAAATATGATTATAATACCTCAGTAGACAATAGACAATGAAAATAAGTGCTAGATGATATAAAATAGCAACAATCAATAAGTTTCCAACAACAATTGATAAAATGTAACAGCTGCAACAAATACTCCCTAGAAAAGCTTGAAAAGACAATGAAAATATAACATTTACTATTGATAATGACAATAACTT
The DNA here is from genome assembly GCA_032191745.1 of Picea mariana. NCBI lineage: Eukaryota > Viridiplantae > Streptophyta > Pinopsida > Pinales > Pinaceae > Picea > Picea mariana. The sequence continues at coordinate 20,077 of JASDQU010103206.1, read as the reverse complement.
GTCACAAGAAACTTCTAACGTGTTTAGCTAGCATTTACAATCGATTATGCATAAAATTTACTGCTATTAGATGGCTATAGAAACATTTATAACAACAACAATAAAGTTAGTGATCTAGGATAAATAAGTGTTATAATTAGTTATTAGAAGCTTTAAATCAGAGAGTATGAGAGTTGTTTGGTTACAATCCTTCAAAAGAGAAAGTACACAAGTGAAGTTTGGGCTATGGAGTATTTTATAACAACAAATAACTTGGAGAATTTAATGATTATACTTGTCTAAAGATAAATGAGGTAAAACCTTGAAGAATAACACCTTAATTCTTCATGGATCCAAGGCCTCAAGGGAAAATTCAGCTAGAGAGTAGGCTCTTATAGGATCTAGCAAATTTCTCCTTCCTTAGACTATTGAAATATATTTTATACAACAAGCCTCTAGAAAAGGACTTCTAAAGTGCTAGCACTTTAGGGCTCTAGAAGCCTTAATCTAGATAAGAGGATTTTAACAATAAGTAGCAAGATCAAGAAGGAAGAAATACCTTATATTCCTTCTCCTAGGGTTTCTTAGCAAGCAATTTCATAATATTCAATATGAATAAGTAAAATTGACCACAAAAATTTAATGAATAAAAAAATTGCAGCATTTACTTACTTCACCAAGAATAATCAAGCATGAAAAACCCTACTTTGCAGATATTGCCACCAAAATAGCCAAGAAACATGTAAGATCCCTAACCACCTATGATGGGGACTACCACATTGAGCTGATATTCAAAAATATACATACCTATCCATAGTCCCGCTAGGATATGGCACACAAAAACTCTTGCGGAACTTCATACATATAAAACTTAATAGACAATTACATTCTAATGATACACATATTAATGCGGAAATAAAAATAATCTTATACATACAACATATACAGGAAAAACTCATAAATATAAGACATGTACAAATACAAAACATGTAAATGAACACACAATTGATACTTATCTTTTTATAGAAGACCACCAACATGTGTAGACCTTCCACGAACCTCCCAGACTAATCCAGGGGATCAAATTTTGCTCGAAATTCAAAGTGCTTGGAATTGCTTCAAATCAAATGGGTGCGTAGGCCTCATTGTCACGAACCCAACGCAACTCGTTTGGGTTCAAACGGACGTCGGATGAGTGAGATATCGCGTTCTGTTCAAATCGTCAAACAGGCAAAAAAAAATGTGCTGTCTATACAGATGCTGACGTGGTAGGATTGAGTTGGTGGACAGGTGGAAGTTGGATGGTCGAATCATTTATTGACACGTGGCATCTCGGTGGTGAATGAATTGGTGACATGTGGCCCAAGCAAGGGTCGCCACGTGTCACCCGAGCATTGGTTAAAATTTGTGTAGTCGGTAGGACTCGACCCCGCGACCTCCGAGCAGGGGAAGATATTTGGGAAGGGTTGCCCAACCGATGCACCCACCATTGGTTCTTAACATATATGTGTGTTTAAAATTATTTGAATTGTAATGTGTTGTGGTTTGGGCGCGGACAGGGCTGGGGCTAATCCCCAGCCCCCTTTCATATATGTATACCATATGACTACCCACGCACATAATTCAAACGGAGCCCACAACACATATGACCAATGGTTCATACATTGCGCAGAAGTTTAATTACCAATGGTTTTAAAACCACGCCGAAACTTGTCGCTCTACCATTTGACTTGGGACTTGGCCCCTTTTGTGTGCGCGCGCGGTCATATGGTAAGCCACACGCCCAATGGTTTGACGGTTAGGGGCTAGGCACCCTAACCATCCTACAGTTTGCACATTTTTGTGGTTGCTCCTGGTGCTATGTTTTGGCACAGAAATGAGCGTGGGTGCTAGGTTGGACACACAGAGGTGCAAATTGTTGATCCAGAGACAGCAAGTTTGAAGGGGAACTTCCAGGAAGCCTATCTTCTTCAATTTTTGGCCAAATCAGGTGTTGAAAAAGCCCAGCTAGGGGTTTTTGGACGTTCTAAAGCCATTGGAGCCATCTATTTGTAATTTTGAGCATCTTAAAGAACATATTTTATCACTTTGAGAAAATAATACAAAAGATCCATTGGAAGTTGGACCAGGAGATGTAGCCCAAGAGAGGGTTGAACTCCTTTATCATTTGTTGTGTTATGTGTTTTCTGTTCACTGTTATTTGTTTCTTATTATATACATCTTGAATGTGTATTTCTATAAAAATTTGTGTTTGCAAAATTGATCCATTTTCATAAGAACACTTGAATTAAAACTTGCAAATATTTTCAAGAATACAAGCCTTTATCATTTTCAGATCAAGTTGGTATCAAAGCTTAGGTTTTTGAAGGCTTGATTATTTGCAAGTGTTTTGTTTTCTGATGCTCACAAGGTTGAAACTCACA
>JASDQU010103205.1:309545-320314 GCA_032191745.1 Picea mariana | reverse complement strand
GGGTTGAACGGGATGTGTCCTGAAATTCAAATTGTTTAGCAGTTGTTGCTTATGGACCTAAAAAAAATGTTAATATCAAAGCATATTTTTTTTTAATGAGATCACTCCATCATTGGAAAACCAATGAAGACAACATGTGAAAATTTGGAACACCTCCAATCATTCAGCCAATGCAGAAGGAGAAAGATCATACAAGAAAAATTGATGTAATTATTCAGTATCCTCACCTTAGTACACAGCATGACTTAGTTTCTCCTTCCCTGTTATGAATCACCATTATTGATACAGCAAACAACCATTTTCTCCCCCGGGTTCAAAACCTCTAAGTACCTCTTCAATTGAACTCCCGCCAAAACAAGCAAGCAATTGACTTCCGCAGCTTTGAAGCCTCCGTGTACCTCTTCAATCGCAACCAGCCAGAGCAACCATTTTGTTATTTTGCGAGCCTGCTCACCACTTTGCGATGAAAATCTCTCTCGGACATGTATAAATAATGCACTGGAGGATAGCTTTCAGCTTCTTTTGTAGACTCGTTCATCATCATCGAGGCCCTGAGAGCAATGAGCCTGGGCTTCAGTCTCTTCTCGATGCTATAACACAGAGTCGCCGGCTGACTCGCAAGAACATTGCGAGGAAGCTTCCATTCCTCAACAAGAAACTTAAATTTCTGCCGCAGATTATCCTCGGTCAACCCCAGAAGCACAGGCATTTTCTTTACAATAATCCCAACTTCCTCATCTGTAAACCCTAATTCTCTCAAATTTTCCAATTTCCGCTTAACAGTGTCCCTGTTCAACCTACATAAACTAGAAAAACAGCGAGCAAACGCCTTGGACCCTTTCTCAATGCCCATCCCCTCGATATCCTTAACAAGCCCCACCAATATTTTCTCTGTAGGCCATGATAAAATCCTAGGGCATTCAGATATGACAGAGGCGGTTAGGCTGTAGTTGGAAACAACTTTTCCGGCAATTTTATCAGATTCTGGGTTCGAAACCACGGCTGCTAGATAAGGATCAAGCACGGACTGTAGAAAACAAACCTTCGGTTCCAGCGTACGGCTAACATTTGATGATAAAAATCGAGGGTGTCTACTGAGGGCTTTGAGCAATTTCTGACCAGTGAGGCCGATCCTCTCCAGGAATTCAACCTTGGGCTTGACAGTGCCCTGGAAACTGGACCGTATGAGGGCGGGGTAGTTGGAAAAGAGTTTCCGGACACCGGTTTCATTAAGACCCTTGTCTCTCAGGAATTGTAGGGTTTGCCGTGAATTATTGTAGGATTTGTGACCAAGTAAATCCGGTCTTCTCCTGCAAATGCTGTTTGCCTCATCGAGAGAGAAACCACATTCGTTGAGAAGGAAGCTCGCTATTGGGGTACTTTCGAAGGAGGGAGGCGCTGAAATGGGGGTTCTGAGAATCGAATAAAATGCTGATAATAATTTTGTTGGACTTTGAACGGGGCGTGAGGAGGAGAGAATGATGAAGGCAGAAATGGCGTGGATGTGCTTAAGAGGTTCAACCATCGGACCGAATACTGATCGGACTGATAGCGTTGCGGCCATTATAGACAAACAAAACCCTACAAACTTTGCTCAGATTGAGATTTCAATGCTTTACCGTTTATGGAGAGAGGCTTTCTTGGCCGAAGTTTAGTTTTTTTCAACAAAAAAAATACGCTTTATATTCAAAAGAGTATAAGATTGTACAAAGCACGATATACGGAGAAAAGACCATACAAGGAAAAACAAAGAAGACTTAGAATGCATGACATTCTAACAGTCCATACAAGATCTATGAGAGGCCGGACAGCTGAGACCGATGATTGTCYCATGTAATCAGCAGCCCAAAAAACAGTTAGCTCGATCAGAGATTTATCATTGAAGTATGACCTTCGTTGCCATCTTCCCACCTAGTGTAGCGAATGTGTCCCGGAGGCATGTGTAAGGTTTTTTTGGAGAGAATGTCTGCCTCTTGGTTTTGTTCTCTGTAAATATGAGAGAAGGTGAGATTTTTTACAAGTTTGGTTGCAGCACGCGTTCTCTCCTTCCAGCATTCAAGGTCAGCAACCTGGAAATCTGCTCGCCCGATCAACCAATCGATGGTGATTTTGGAGTCGCCAAGAAGTAGAAGCTCGTTGACATGTAGACGACTAGCCAGGATAAGAGACGCCCACGCTCCTAGTAGCTCGGCCTTCATGTTGGAACCAATTCCACAATTGAGTGTCCACCGGAAACAAGTATGTGAATTTAGGACAAGTTTTCCTCCCGCCCCACAGAGAGAGCCTCTTTGCTGCGCCGCTCCGTCAAACCAGGCCACAATTCTGTCCAGTGGAACTGTAAAGGTAGGTCTGTTGGGAAGATGAAAAGGAGTCCGCAAGCTGTTGGAGGTCAGCTCCGCGATGATGTAATTCACAATTTTATGCACTGAAGGTGTTTTATCTTCGAAAATGGCCTCATTCCTTGTCTTCCATACCTGCCAGCAAAGTGAAATAGGCAGCAGAGGGGGGTTTGAGGAAAACTTTATTCAGTTCTGGAAGCAAGTGGATACGTTTGGGCCGTCCCAATTAGAACCGGGCGGAAGTGCTGGTGTGATGAGCTGCCACACCGCTCTGGTGAAAAAGCAATTAATAAACACATGAGAGACAGAATCGTTTTGGGATTTGCAAAGGATGCAGACGCCGGGACCCACCCAGCCCCTGGATTGCAGGTTAGGCCACATCAGAAGCTTGTTTTTAAACATGAGCCAAGCAAAAAGTTTTATCTTTAGTGTGCAGTCGCCTTTCCAAAGTTTAAGACACCATCGATCCGCTGTGTTGTTCCAGCACTTGTTTGCTAGGGCGCTGTACACGTTTTTTGCTGAAAGGTGGCCGGATCGGTCTCCTCCTGTCCATAATAAGGTGTCGGCGCGGTCTTGAAGACAAATGCCGGCTTCGGTCAAAAGGCGTGTGTAGCCGTCCCATTCAATTGCCAGGTCCGGTTCCAGGTTTAAATCCACACTGTTTAGCCAGGAATTTCCCAGATGTCCATCGCTGGTCGAAGATACCTGATAAAGAAAGTAAATGCTAAATTTATGTAGATGCAACAGCAAATTTGTGGAGAGGAAAGCGCGACCTCCCAATCCCAGCAAGGCGTCTCTGCCAATCTCAATTGAAAATCCGTTACCAGGGTTCCAAGAAATCCAATGGAGGATGATGGGCAGAGAAAATAGAAGATGTTTCCAGGTGTGAGAGGCGGAGGATGTTCTCACCGAAGCCGATCTAAGCCAAATGTGAACTGGTAAATGAGGATAATACTTTGCCTTTATTACCCTGTTCCAGATCCCTGGTTTCATTAAAATTCGCCAGAGCGTGTTGGCTGAAAGCGCTCTGTGGAAGAAGGGAAGGTGTCGGAGGCCCCAGCCGCCCATCGACTTTGGTTTGGATAGATCCTCCCACTTGCAAAGATGATATCTAGAAGATTTTTTGCTACCAGACCAAAGAAAGGAGAAGATGAGTTGTCGGAGGGTTCTAAGAACGGTGGTTGGGATGTGTGCTAAAGCGATCCAGTAGACCGAGAGACTTCCTAAAACAGCTTTGATGAGAATAAGCCTTCCTCCCAATGAGAGCAGTTTGTTACACCAAAAACGGATTCTTCTTTCGAATTTATCCACAAGCCAGATCCAATCTCTGCTAGAATACCTGGAGGATTTGATGAAGAAACCTAGATAGGAAAATCCCTCTTGTAGCTCTGTAGAAGCGAAACCAAACAACTCTTTTACTTCTGAAATAAGTGGCTCCTGAACGTTGTGAGTAATGAAGACAGATTTTTGAGTGTTTATCTCCAGTCCAGTGGCAGCGCAGAAGGTGCATAGGAGCGAGTGTATAGTAGTCCATTCTGCAATGTTGGCTGAGGTCAGTATTAGGACATCATCAGCAAAGAGTAAGTGTAGGATATGAGTCAGTCCCGAAATTTTAACACCAGATAGGTGGCCCTCTGCTTGGCTGGTTTTGAGCAGGATACTCAGCCCTTCCAGAATCAAAATAAATAGAAGGGGTGAAAGAGGGCATCCCTGGCGAAGCCCTCTCTCACAACGAAAATTTTTTGTGGCTTCTCCATTAATCAGGACAGCAAGAGTTGCCGAGGAGATGCAGCCTAAGATCCAATTGGTAAAAACAAGGCCAAAGCCACACCGGAGAAGAACAAGGTGCAGGAAATTCCAATTGATGCAGTCGAAAGCCTGTCTGAGATCCAGCTTGAGGAGGATGGCTTGAAGTTTCTTTGATTTTATACTGTGGACACATTCCTGGGTTACCCCGACAGCATCAAGAATCTGTCTGCCTTTAAGGAAACCGAGCTGCTCCTCGGAGAGAGTCTTGGACAGAATAGGACGAATTCTATTAGTTATGATCTTGGAGATAATTTTATAGCAAAGATTGCAGAGAGATATGGGACGAAAGTCAGTGAAACTTCTAGGAAGGTTAGATTTCGGAATCAATACTAAGAGGGTGTTGTTTAGCTGAGGATTGATCACCCCTCTGGTTCTAGTGTCCTCCACAACATCCAGAAGGTCTTGACCCAGAATATCAAAAAATGGAGATAGAATTTGACGGACCACCCGTCAGGTCCCGGGCTTTTTTCTTTTTTGAAGCCTTTGAGGACAGCCAAAATTTCCTCCAGTGTGCAGGTGGAATCTAAGGCTAGAGCCTCCTCGTTTGTCACCAAAGTTGGAAAACGATTTGCTAGTGCAACCTGTGCAGTGAGAATAGGAGCAGAAGTATCCTGGAAGAGGGCTTTATAGTGTTTGATAGCTGCAGATTTTATGTCCTCCTGTGTATGAAGAGTTGATCCATCCTCCACTTCTATATCCCATATATGCTTTTTTGCACGACGGGCGCTGGCAAATCGATGGAAATATCGGGAATTTTTATCACCACCAGCGAGCCAGAGCATTCTACTCTTTAGTCTCCATCTTTCCTCATCTTCTCAGAGGAAAGATAACCTGGCTAACTCCAGCTCACGAATTCTGATCTGGTAATCTTTGTTGGAAATGTCTTGTATCTGAAGATGATGAAGTTCCTCAAGCTCCTTTTCGATTTTGGAGATGACAGCCTGTTCATTTTTTCTTTTGAATTTAAGCCAAATGGTCGAAAGATGTTTTAAGTTTGAAAGTTTGTTGATCAAGTTGCCTTGGGGGTCTCCCGGCAGAGATCTAGTGTTATATGCCCAAGTCGATCTGACCAAGGAATTGAAGGAGTCTTCCTTCAGCCAAAGTGGATTGAAAATGAAAGTTTGCCTCGCCCCAAATCTTCCCTGTCCAATTTGTAAACAGATGGCAGCATGGTCTGATATATAAGGAAGATTTACCCACGCACGGCAGGTACGAGAGGAAGTAAGCACCTCTGCACTGATTAAAAATCTGTCAAGTCACTTAGAAATGTTGGCCGCTCCTTGCCTGCCATTTCTCCAGGTGGGTAATATTTCAGCTGGTTCTAGATCGATCAGGCTGTTTTTGTAAAATATATGCTTGAAAAAACTCATATGAGGATCGTTGTTAGCATTAACACCCCAAATTTCCCGAGGGCTGGTAGTTAAATTAAGGTCGCCGGCAATGATGAGATTGTTGGCTGCTAGTAATCCAAGTCCATCCAGCCGCTCCCAAAAAGCTTTTCGATCAGTACATGGGCCATGGACATTTAGGATGTTGAGAGAAGAGTGAAGTTCAATGCTTTTTCCAGAAAGAAGAATACCTCCCGGGCTGAGCATAGGACTGAAATCAAAAAGTGTGGGGTCCCACGAGGCCAGGAGCCCTCCCGAGGTGCCCACCGAGCTTGCCGCGTAGATCGACCAGGTTGGGCGAAGGCGGTAGAAGAAGTCCCTCGCTGAGGAAGCATTTACAAGAGTTCTTGCAGAAAAATAATAGATGGCTGAGTCTTTTCCAATAGTCTACGCATGGAGGCTAATTTCTGGGGTCCTCCAACCCCTCTTATGTTAAGGGAAAGAATAATCATGTGTAACCTCTGGCCAGGGCTTTAAATCCTCTAAGCGCCCCATGTGTTGTAACAGCAGCTGAGTCTTCCGGTGCCTTTAATTCAGTTTGAGATTTCTTACGCGCACTGCGGGTTTTCAGCGGAGAAAGTTCAAGACCGATGCCTCTCGACCAATGTGGATCCGGTCCAGTCGGAAAAATCTGAGTAGAAGAAGAGGGGAGGTCTGGTGGTGGATGAATAACAGAATTTCCTTGGTAGGTAGGGAGGGGTATCGATTCGAAAGGTAGAGAGTGTGATGAAGGGCTGTCGGGAACAATGCTTCTAACTGGAGTTCTGATTGGTCTRATTCAATGTATCCTGGTAAAGTGTAGGGCTGTGGAGAGTTGGCTATGGTGTTAGTCGAAGGTGAGGAAGGAATCCTGGTGGTAGGGTTCGTTGGAGAGGGAAAGGTTTCTGATGGGGTAATTGGTAAGGGGAGACTCACTGATGGGGCAGATTYGGGTGATAGGGTAGGCAGATCCAGAGGAGCAACAAAGGCTTCCGTGCTGTAGGGATTATTACCATGTTCTGTAATGAATAATCTGTCCCAGGAAGATAGAGAGTTGTAAAAAGAGGGGCAAAGTTGTTGGATCTTACCAAATAGGGGATCATTCSCTGCAGGAGTCTCCCGAGGGAAAGATGTCTCCTCCTCCACAGACTGGTTTGGGGAGGAGATGTAACCATTAAAATTTTCCTCTTCTGCTGGATCTAATGCGAAGACAGGTGGGGGGAACTTGTGGCAGTCCCTTCTCAAATGTCCGGTTCTGCGACATAGTGAGCACTGAAACGGGATGCCCAAATAATCCATACGCTGAGAGATCTTTTGATTGCGCCATTCTATGTCTAAGATATCTGGTAGGCCCGCCTGTATATCGAGTTCCACATAAATCTTTGCCATCCTTCTGTCTGATGCTTCGAGAGAGCTTTGGTCCACGCTTAAGAAACGGCCTAGTGAGTCTCCAATAAGTTTTAAAGCTTGCTTATTCCAGAGCTGAAGAGGGAGTCCAGGAAGAAGGACCCAAACATGTCTGAGGGAGAAGAACTCGGTAGCGGGATTGAAACCGAGTCTCCATCTTTTAAGCATGAGGCTTCCACCATCAATGGGCCAGAAGCTGTCCAGAATATGTGTCGAGTCCTCTGGGTTCTTGAAGATAAAGGCAAGCCAACCCTGTTGCAGCAAGTGTGTCTTAGGGATATAACCCAAGATTGGCTTCCAGTGCATTGATATCCAATCGTCCAGGTTCTATGTACATTTTGTTTTGTAGGCCAGTCTGCCAACCAATGCACACAGGGCTAGGTTGCAAGCGTCTGATAGGCCAACGTCCATGCCAAGAATGAGTTTGGGATGCTTCTGTTTGGGTTTCCAGGCTCTGTGTTGGCGTTTTTGTGGACCTCGCTTATGGAAAGTAGAGCTATTTTGAGGGTGTTTCACCTCAGTTCCGCTCCCCTGATGAAAAGACCCATCCACTGGATGTTGTGATAAGCCTGTAGGTGGAGTCCTGACAGTCCGTGTGATGTTTAAGAGTTCTGGAGGAGCTAAAAGAGAAGTCAGCTTTGTTCCAGTGCGTACATCTCCTAGGGAGTTCTGAAGAGTTTCGAGAGGCCCAGTATTAATGCAGGGTTTTGCAGCAGAAGCAGGAACGGTGGGGCCAGGGTTCAAAAATGTGGACTCAATCGATTTTTTCCCCCGGAAATGTCTGGAGCAGAGGTCATCAATCGAGGCTAGAATGGTCGGGTGGTCCCATGGGTCTCCCATGTTCCCAGATAGGTGGGCTAGAATGAAAACMCCCAGATGAGGCTTCTAGAATAAAACAAATGGCCGGCCAAGGGACCAGAATCAAGTGTTCAAAACTGGTGCAGTCAGCAAAAATGTAGAAGAGGCTCCCACGTCTATCACTGTCGGGGTTAGTGGAGCCCGAGGAGGGACAAAAAACAAGAAAGTATAGCGAAAAAAAACAGGTGAAACACTAGGAGATGGTCAGACCCAGGTCCTAGAAAGTATAAAAAGACAAGTAAAGCAGGTAGGGGTCAGATACTTCCACTGCTGAACAGAGTCACCCCAGTTGTAAACCAAGTCGCAAGGAAGCCGCTGCTGATGGGTGAAGTCACACAAAAATGACGTAAACAGAGCTGGTAAAGGCTGCAGAGAGGGAAAGTCAAAAGCTCCGACTGTCGAAGGAACGCCTGTGGAGGCACCAGGTCCTAGAAAGAATAAAAAGTCAAGTAAAGCAGGTAGGGGTCAGATACTTCCACTGCAGCACAGAGTCACCCCAGTTGTAAACCAAGTCGCAAGGAAGCCGCTACTGATGGGTGAAGACAAAAATAACATAAACAGAGCTGGTAAAGGCCGCAGGGAGGAAAAGTCAAAAGCTCCGACTGTCGAAGGAACGCCTGTGGGGGCATCAAAGTCTAGGTAAGTGCCGAACGCAAGCCTCCCAGATTGAGTGCCAAACTCCAGGAACCAGTTCAAAATAGTTGCAATCGCCCGCCATTCGCCTCCGAACGATCGTCCCCGAAAGTCTATGACAAATTGGCCGAAGTTTAGTTGCGGGGCCCGTGGCCAATAGTCAAATTTATTTGTTTGTGCATGTGCACTTTCTCAAAAATAAAGAGTGGTGTAAGTGGTTAAATTTACATTAACGGTGAATTTTTAATTGTTACCTTGGTTTAATAAAATTTGTTTAATAGAATTAATTTCTGGATATACATTGTATTAAGAGTTTTTGAAAAGCGGGACAAAAACAATTAAAGATATTTGAAATGAGTGTTGATGGGAAGTTTATAACATAGATTTGATGGGAGCGAGTTGTTGAGAAGGGGTAGATTAAATGAATAAAATAGTTGTTATAACTAGAATATTTTTTTAACTGGTGAATGGGAATGTCGAAGTATTTTTTAGATTCTTATTCTTTGGAATAGAAACATTATATATCAATTATATATCAATATGATTTCACATTTTAATTTTCTTCATGTTTAGACATTTCATGTTGCAAGATTGACATTTCATGTTGTAAAATTTCAAGTTAGTCATTTAATTTGGAGGGCAGTTTACAGTGATGTGGTCATCCTTAAAGCAAATAAAACGGTATGGTCAAAAGAAACGACTTATGCCACCTTTTCGACCATTCGACTACCTCGACCCCCTCTTCTGCTTCCATAACCACTTATTCTATGATAATCATTTCCTCTTCCACCTTGGTTTTGATTTGCTAATTGTGTGTGATATATCGTTCGATAATTAGAATTGTTTCCATTGTGTTGGCATTCCGATGTAGCATTGGTATTGTCTTCGCAGATGGTATGTATTGTGACCAGGATGGATCCGGACCTTGTGATCATGGGAGACGAGAACATATACTAATATATTAGTGATACTGGCCACCATCGTCGCTATAAACTCTCCCCCTAAATTCCATAAGGATGGAATTGGACCGAAATCCCCAAAACAGAAAGCCTAGCCTAGCTACCACGGTTTTAATAAGTAATTATTAGATGTTAAAAAAAGATAGTGGCACTACTATATGCCATAGTTACCATAGTATACACCTTAAATGGGTGAATGTGGATGCCGAAGTAATGAAAGTACAATAAATGAGATATACTTAGAAGTAAAACTAGATATACTTATATATAATTTTTAGAAAGTACAATAAAAGAAATGAATTATCCCTAATCCATAAGCTAACTAACATCTTACAACATATTATAATAGAACTAAAAGTCCCATACATACACCACTCAATTCACAAAAGTGACATTTTAACAGGCAAAATTTAAGTATATTCATAATCAATCTTATCTTAAAGCCTTAAAATAGACAAACCAATCTTGTATTAAAGTCTTAAAATAGACAAACTATTTTTTTATGTAAGAGTTTAAATGAATTTTAAATCATAATAAATATTCTTATAGAATCTAAAGGTATATATATTAAATTCAATTTATAATATGTCTTCAATTAAATCATTATCTATCTTTAACATAGCATTCCATTCTTCTTTGTATAAAACAATTTTTAATAAAATAAATAATTCAATTAAAAATAAAATAAATAAATAATGTTATATTAACTATAATTTAATAAATTTGATAATTCTTTAAAAAATTAAATATTAATAAAGTATTAATGATATACAAACAATTTTATAAGGAAAATAAAAATTAATAAACAAAAAAAGATTATATATGACAAAACACAATAACACTATATATATTAAAAAAAACAACATAATAAATAAAGAAAAATAACCATTAATAACTTTTAATGACAATACACATACTATTCAAATAAAAATATAACATAATAAAAATATACACATATTCATAAAAATAAATATAATACACATATTTTATATATATATATATATATATATAATTCACATGCATGTATCCAATTTTATATATATATATATAATTCACATGACACTATATATATTAAAAAATAACAACATAATAAATAAAGAAAAAATAATTATACATAATAAAAATATACACATATTCATAAAAATAAATATAATACACATATATATATATATATAAAATTCACATGCATATATCCCCATATATATATATATATATATATATATATATATATATAATTCACATGCATGGATCCAATATTTAAAAAAAATAATGTTTCTTTATACCCAGTGCACATTTTGTGTAATGTTCCACATGGTGTGCACTTTGTCAGGTTAAAGTGAGTGAATTGAAAATACAAATTTCATGTTGTGGATATTTCATTAAATAAAATATAATCT
>JASDQU010103205.1:275894-290177 GCA_032191745.1 Picea mariana | reverse complement strand
AAAATGGTGGCGTATGCAGAGAGGGATAGCCATGGATCCCGAGAAGATAAAACATTAACTCATGACGAAGGACAGAGGACGGAGGGGGGGTGGATGGAGTAACTGCAGGAGTCGGTGAAGGAGGAAGAGAGGGAAAAGGAGGTGGACGTGAGGGGGAGGATGAGTTGACCGTAGAGGGATCCTGAGGACTGCGGTTTTGCTATGGGCAAAGATTTTTTTGAGGACTTTTGGACTTGCTGTGAGCACAGAGTTTTGGCACTGTGGCTTTTGATCAGGGGAGGCACTGAGTTGCTGGAGGTTTTGGGCACGGAGGGCCAGGATATCCGTAGATATCCTGGAGCTAGGTAGTTTTCCTAGTTGGCAGGGAGGACAGTAGTTTTGGACAGTTATTTTCTGTTTGTGGCAGGATTGATCTGGGTAGCAGGTAATAGGAAGGCAGCAGCAAGGCACAGTGGCAACAACAATTAGCATCAGAACCAGGTACTTTGTTAAATTATGTATTTATTTCCTTTTGTCATGAAATCAATATTTATTGATAAATCTAAGTTATTGAAGTTGTTGTTATGAGAATCACTATTATGCTAAGAAGTTATTGTTTCAGTTTACCCAAATAAAATTTTTATGAATCTTAATGATGTTTACAAGTATATGGGCATTACAGTACACAAGCATTGTGGCTTAGAATTTTTCTAGAAGAAATCAGAGAGAAACAAATTCATCCTATAGTGATCTTTTGTGATAACATGAGTGCCATCAAATTGGCAAAGAATCTAGTCCATCATAGTAGGACAAAACATTTTGATTTAAAGTATCATTTCATTCGAGATTTGGTGCAAAATAAGGAAGTAGAAGTAAAGTATATAAAAACTCAAGAACAACTTGCAGACATTTTCACTAAGGAAGTTGCAAAAATCTAGTTTTTGACACTCCAAGATAACATCTAAGGAGAGTATGTTGATAATTGATACAAGATTATACAATCTTATCTTGAGGTTTATTTTCTTTCACTTAGTGTTAAGATATAGTTTGTATGTTGGAATAATGCATGAGGTGTTTTCCAAAATAAACTGTTGTAAGGAGCAGCTAGCAGCTAACTGTAACTTCTCGAATGATAATTTTCTTTTTGTTTATGCTTGGAATGTAAGTGTAATTCTATTTCATTGTGATTTCATCATCTGTTGCCCTTTCTATGGTGTTATGCTATTGTAATTAAATAATTAATTAGTCCGGGGATAAGCCTGCATAGTGATAGACCTGAATAAACTATTCAGTGATGTCCACTGTCATGGGATGTAGTGTATAAAAGTTCGAGAGTGTAACAGAGGATATATTGACTTCACGTATGCTATCTTTCGATCAATAATATTGATCCATGTATATGAGCATTTCTGGATTTGTTTTAACTGAGTGCTTATTTATGTATATAAAAGACTCTGTCTGAGTGTTGAATTGTTTTCCATCCTGTCTCCAATCCTGGCCCCTTAGGTCTATATCATAAATTTATCCATAACCATTAAGTTCTTGAAAGCACACCCAAAAATCCTGGTACATGTGCCATGTACCTTCTTTCTTCAGAACCATGACTAGGTAATGAATTTATACTTATGGTCGGTTAGATCACTCACAAATACTTCCAAACATTCATGCACAATCTTTGCAATTTCATTTTTCTATCCACAACCATACACCATCTTTTTTATTTCAATTTTCCTTCCAAAGAGATATGCCCATGCACAATCTTTTCGATCTATCCACAACTATCCACAATCTTTTCAATTTCAATTTTCTTTCCAAAAGGTATCCACGATGGAGGTATGCCCCTGGGTTGTTCATATAACTACTCAGGTTTGTCCAAAATCTAATATTTTGCTTAAATTGTTTTTGAGAATGACATAATATGTTTACGCAACAAGGAAAAGAACATGTTTGGCAAATAGAAAATTGAAGAAGAGAGCCGCAATAACTGTAGGAATATCAGACAATCTAAATTTATAACAAACAGCAGTACTGCATGCTTGCTTGTGCGGGGCTCTTCTCTCTTTTCGTCTGGTCTGTTTTTAATAATAATTATGTAAATATTCTATTATTATCGTGAAAGAAAGCCTGTCAAATTAAGAGGAACAAATTAGATCTGCAAATTGATCGTGTTTATATGGCATATAGAATAAGGGATTATTTCGCCCAGATAACAGTAAGACAGCTTTGTTACAGATGACAGATAGTGATAATGCTAATATCGTTGATTTTGTAACTTATTTGAATATGATCACTACATATTACATTCATTTCATAAACTCTTTCACTGTGAACAACGAAATTCTACGAATTTACAGTCTCAGATTTGAGCATCATCAAATTGTAAATCTTTATCGCGACAATGACGCTGCTTTGGCAATAATCTCCTTCACAAATTCTTCAATATTTTTGTCTGAACTTCCGCCTTCCACCATTGCCTCCCTTGATAATTCCTTCCACCGCAAAGCGTTCCTTCTCAGCTCGGCACCCAGTTGGCTTTCCATAACCATCCTTGTGCATTTCTCCACTTCTTCCTTCCCTACAAGTCCGTTTGCTGATCGTTTATTCAATCTCAACCCCGTCTTCCATTTCCCTGCAATGTATGAGGAATTAGTTGGCTGATCTGTCCGCTGAGGAACCGCCAACATGGGGACCCCCAAGCCTAGGCTTTCCAGCGTCGAATTCCATCCACAGTGCGTCATAAACGCACCGACGGACGCATGAGAAAGCACTTGCAGCTGTGGACACCATGGAACAATTAGTCCTTGATCGGAGGTTTCGTTCAGAAAGCCCTCCGGCAAGTTTTCTTTACTGTTAATCTCCCCTTCGAAAGAAGGTGGACGAATAACCCATATAAAGGAATATCCACTCGCCTTCAGCCCAAGAGCTATCTCTTGAGTTTGTTCTATCGAAAGAACCGCCGAGCTTCCGAAAGAAACGTATACGACACTTGCGGGTTCCTTCGTATTCAGCCAATCCATGCAGTTTGTGGTTTTCCACAAGTTTGCTGCGGAGTCTGTGTCTTCGGGATTGCGTCCGTCCAAGAATGCCGAGGGTATGAGAGGGCCGACAGTGCGAATCGGAGCTATCGATTTCATTGAGTTTATTTCTTCGAATTCGAGTTCGTCAAAAGAATTTCCCAGTATCCACGTTGCCTCTGAAATTGTCTTAAACTGATCCAATGCAAGTCGTTGCCATCCGTAGGGATCTGGAGGTTGCAGATAGGACGGCAATCCGGGTATTTCTATCACGTTCGTCGTTTTTTCTGCTTCGTTCTGAGAGTTTGCTGAAGACAAGAAAAACATTAAATAAGCTTGGGATTGACATCGAAGAAAAGAAACGTTATGGACATGATCCAACTCTGGTTATTGAAAACATACCCAATCCCATTCTGAAATGGTAATAGATAGCGTAAACTGCACAGGATTGCGTCCAGAAAAAAGCAAGGGGAATATTAAACTTCTTTGCAACATCCGGAATCCAGTGAAATACGGAGTCGTAAACGATGCAAACTATATTTTTGTTTCGAGTTCGTCAAAAGAATTTCCCAGTATCCACGTTGCGCAACATGTCGAAGAACATTGCCACGTCCTTCGAGCGGTCGAAATCGGGAGGAAGTCCATCTGAGATTGTTTCAAACTCAACTTCCACGGAGGTCCCCGCGGACACCGCATCTTGCGCCTGTAACATGCGCTCACGGGCGGCTTCGGTCGTGACAAACGTGACCTTCATTCGTTTAGAGACGAGGCGCTTGGCAAACTGCAGCATTGGATTGAGATGGCCCTGCACTGGAAGAGACACCACCAGAACGTGAGGCATACTCATGTCGTCTAGCACCTCCAAGGACACCATGTTGCCTGGCTCCGGCAAAGAATAATTTTAGACAATCTTCTTTTATTCCAAAATTTCGTTCCTGCAGGCGACTGTGTTCTCTGTCAATGTGAGGCGGGAGTTGTTTTTATAGCATCAGGAAATTCACATTTTCTCTCTTATTGGTTAGAAATTGTTCCTAAATTCACACATGTGCCTGCACCCAAACAATCTTATGTTTGGGGTAGATTATAGGCCAAATCTGAGGTCCTGTTGGGGGAGTGTCCATGGCATCACTGATTTTAAACGTCATAAAAGAATTTAATATTTTCCATGCAACCCCACTAAAATGTCAACTAGAAAAGGACAAGAAAATCTACAAGGAAAAACCAAAGTTAACTTTGGTTTTTTCTTTCCTATTGTATTTTGGTTTGTCCTTTCCTAATCAACATTTTCTTCTCCTTTACTTTGGCGACTTTTGTTTGTCCTTTCCTTGTATGACGCTTAAATATTAAATTCCCTTCTATGACTTTTAAGGCACACATGTGCCATGCCACTACCATACTGGTCCATTTGAATTGCACACTTTTTAAGGAGTTTACATATTACACATTTTTCAAACGGTTTAGAGCATGAATTGTGAGATGTAAGTTTCACATTCTATGCGTGTGCATTTTAAATGGTTAAGTGAGGTGAGGGTAAAGAAATTGCGCAAACACATGACCCCCCAACACCACCCCAATCATGCACGCCTACCCATATATTTCATTGATTGAAAATATTGTACGTTTATTTTATATACATACATACACTTAAATCCATAGTACATATGGATGCTTTAGTGCATTTAGTGCAAACAACAATAATTATCACTATGTCTCTATCATGTGGTTTATGTCAATGTAAGATACTTTAACGTGGATTTGTTTTATAATAATTTAACGTGGATTTGTTTTATAAAATCTCTTATTAAAATAATAGAGATTGGAAGTACACATATGTAATTGCATCTAGCATGTAGAAAAACAACGAGCAAATTCACACAAGTTTTGTCACATATCTGCCTTTACCAATGTTAGGTGGAGATTATATGCCAAATCTGACATCTTAGTTGGGCCACCATCGTTACGTCCACTATTTCATTGGATTGCATAGATCAAAATTCTTAAGTCTCATAACTTAGTCTTGGGTTCTTTTACTGACTTTATTTACTCTTCTCCTATGAACTTTACTTTAAGAAATCAATTTAAGTAGGGAGCCAACTCCCTATTAGGGCGATTGAGAATCAGAGTCTAAATATCGTCGTTTTAGTACTCACACGGATATCAGGGTTGGCCTCATTGCACCAGGCATCGAGGCCATTCATGTTCTATGCAGTGGAGTGTTTGAGACCCACAATTTATGATTGGTGCACCTCATTATGATTGGTGCACCTCACTACTGGCCAACATGAAGAGCCAGTTGGTGGATTGCAAACTAGGGAGAATGAACAACTCCAGGTTCGCATCCATATTGTGTATTTTTTTCTTTGAGAGGGTTCCAACTTTGAGCCCTAGAGTAGAGATTACTCCACATAGACTATGTGATCTAGCCATGACACAGTTGATCGAGGTGATGAGGTGGTTGGGAGGTGGTAGGGTGCCAACCCCCTACAACAATGAGTTCTTTCACCGATGGCGTCGATAGGTCATAGACATCGACAACTACCCCTATGGGGGGATTGAATACTGAGAGGACCATGACATGCCATTGCCACCATGATCCACCTTTGGAGAGATCGATGAGAATTGGTTTTTGTATATTTCATTTTTTTATGTTTTTCAATTTGATAAATGCAAACGAAAATGCAAATATTTTTGTATGTCATCATTTATTAACAATTATTTTCTTATGCAAACATAGGTTCGCAATGGCCAGATGGGTACCCATGACATCGACACAGGGACCAAGGAGATAAGATGGTAGGCGAGGACGTGGAGGGAGTTCTCTAGAATGTGCAGGGAAACCTATATCGTCTGACGCATAGGATTCCTATGGTCCAAGTGGTCCTATGGTCCAAGTGGAGCATCTGCCAGGGGCGATACAGTGGAAGGTGGTGGGTGTACCGCGTGCATGGGTGAGACTCTTCTAGTGTCTTGCAAATGTTGTAGTGTGATATCATGACACGCATCTAGCACCATAGGCTTAGATGCCATGGTTATGCGATGTATCAGTCGTATATGTATTTTGAGGGCATGAGCCCAATTTTGTACTATGACCGTATTTTTAAGACTTTAAAGGATGAAATATAAAAAACATTTTGGTCTTCAGCTTTACTTATATATCTTACAATGGATGAATGTATAAATGTGTATTTTCTTTACTTAATTATGTGACAAATGTCAATCTAAAATGTAGTTAGCATATGCATCAGAGACTTCATTAGAACTTCTAGGAATGTGATTTATAAGTAAAATATCATTACGAAAGTTGCACCCATAGGAATCTTCGGAGTAAAGTAGGATCTCTCACATAGTAAATTACGTTCAAATGACATACAACTAACTCAGAATCTAGGCAAACTTCTAAATATCGAACACCATGTGAAATGTTGTCACGTAATAGCTCTATAACGACGCTATACTCAACCACATTATTCGTCGATGGCTCTAGAAAAACGCCACCTGAAGACACCAGTTGTCCCTTAGGTGAATATATAACCCAAGTAGCGGAAGCCATGTTCTGCATATGACGTTTGACACCGTCAACGAATCCTAAGTACAACGAAGATCCCATGGACATCTTCCAACCAAGGGAAAACACAATAAGAAAGATAGTGACACGGAATGAAAAAGAAGTATATAAATTAAAATACACTAATATACAAAGGTCACCTCCGAGCTTGAAGGTTTAAGTGGAATACCTTTTAAGGTAGATCCCATCTCTAGGCTCGTCCAACACATTCCCCTCATAATATTCTAATTCATAAACTGCTTTCCCCTAGTGGTTCCTTAGCTTGGTCATAAAGAAGGACTAGGCCACCCTTAGTGTACTGTCGAGGACAAACAAACTTATCGTATTAGACCTTAACATGTTGTTTATTCACTTCGATGTCCATAGAGGCATCTCGACGATGCTCATCGATGAGATCTAGGTGTATGAGGCTGTGACATCCCCCAAAATAAATTATTTTTTGAATTCAAAAATTATAAGGAAAATTATTTTGTTTTTGGTAAATTCGAATCTCAATTTTTTTTTCCATTTATGGAAATTCCAAATTTCAAATTTGGTGAATTGTAATTTAATTATTATGATTGTTGGGTAAAGATCTGATTTGGCCCAACTAACTATTTGACTATGACACTTGTATGAAAACAAAATATTGTATAATTATTGCAGGAGGACAAATGGAATAGCCATGTTAAAATCAGTTGACCATGACTCCATGAGTGGGGAACATATTGGAACTACCTCATGGTTGATTGTGACAAGTTGCAAATCAGGGATTTGGCCATTGGCAGCCCCTGAAAATCAGGGATTTAGAAAGCTACAAAAATTCCCAAGGGAGGGAAAAGACCTAGGCAAATATATTGTTTTAAATAGCATATGTGAGGAGGCAGGACGCTGCCAAGTATGCTGGGAAAGGAATTACCTCTTGCTGTTATGAACACTACTGATTAAGTGTGAGGAAAGAGGATACTGCTGAAATTGAAGGACAGTGTTGAGGAGGAGGTTCCAAGTTCATCCTCATGGACTCATGGTCAGGCTAGGGGGTGAATCAGACAAGTAATTTGAGCTGTCCTGTTCTATGGTTGGGAGAAACGTGGTTGTTCCCTTTGTCTTCCCGCGAACTGATTCAGATATGTTAATCTTCTCCCTTTTGTTCTGAATGAATTTGTATATCAGTTATAGTGTATATGTTTGTACTAAGTTAAAATAGCCTCCACAGATGGTATCTATTCGTTATATGAAGTTTTATAATCAAGGACTAAATTATGGGATGGCCCCTCCTGAATTAAAATTTGGAACAGAGTCATCCATGTGAAAATGAACTTGAAAGTGTAGATTTATCTATAGGAGAATGTATTTTTGGAATTGAAATATTAGACAGATTTAATTCTGAGTATTTGGATGGAGAAAATTTGTACATATATATATATAGACTCGTATATAGCTATATATAAATATAGTGCACCTAAATACAATTACGACAATACTGCGTATAGATTTGTTAATAAAATATTTATTGAGAACAATAGGAAACCCTTTTGTACAAAGATTTTTGTCATCATATTTGAACACACAAACCTTACCGATAAGAAATTCAACTACCTCTCATGTAAGAAACAACTAGAATAAAGAGTCTGGAACTCCTTATATTTTACTATAGTAATATGATTAAGTCATTATAGGATAATGCAGAAGTAGAATTCGAAGATGGTTATTCAAGGGTATAAATTCCATGCTGGTAGAGTTTTCTATTCTGTATATACTCCATACACACAAGATAAAGGATTCAAATGAAGAAGCACACACTGTACAAAGTAAATGATCAAATAAGATTTTACAACCCTACAGTTATGTACATATAATACACGATTTAAAAACTCTTGCCATCCCTTTAGCCTAAACAATGAAGAATGTACAGGTTTGTATATATTATTCTGGAAGAAAAATTTCAGAGTCGGAACTCTACTTAGACCACTATATCCAACCTAACTGATTGCATTTGCAGATCTAAAACAAATTGGCCATAATCATAAGGAATGTCGAAATGAGATAAATAATCTAGCATTATAGATGTAAATTAAGTCAATCCAAATTCTTTCAGCGTTTGAACAGGGCCTGTCATCAAGACGATAAACCTGGTAATTAAAATTTAGGGCATAATGAGACCCGAGTAATAATCGTTTAACAAATGATTCATTTCTCAAGCGAACAGGATAAACCTGTAGAAGAAAATTATTGCAAAAGTTATACTATAACAACCGGGACCAAATCCCAAGTTACTTTTGGGATTTTATTTTTCCCTTTTCCGAATCTGATAGGAATCCAAGGAAATCATTTTTACATGAACTCTTTTGGAAACCATGACTGTTTGAAACTCCAGAAGGGTACAAAAGGGAACTCAAATACCTTTTGCGTCGAGTATGGGGCAAACATCCGAGATCATTGCGTATATCAAAAAGCCTGGAAAATTCACCTTACAAGGATTAGAGAATCTTACTTAAGGGAAAAATTGAAGAAGCAGAAAATAGAATGATAATTGTTTTCTTTTAGTACATCTTCTAAAGACGGTACTTAACTTTCAACCCCGGCTTGCATGACCTTTTCTTGTTGTATCTGACTGAACATTCACTCCGGGCCGAGGAGGGATGAGGCATTAGCTCACTGATGGGTACCCTCGCATCAAACATGGACCATCATTAGTGTTACATATTAATTCAAGAGAAAAATGAATTAAGTAAATAAGAAAACTTTGCACAGTAGTCATAAACAATGAATAATGAAAGCAATTGTACTAAGTTCCTTCTTACAGAGATAATATATACATATATGAATGGTGTGTCTTAAACTTTAATAATTTCGTTCATACCAGAAGCATATCCAACTATCGAGCTTGTTCCCAGTGCATCGTAAATGCTCTGGCAGAAGGATCATTACACCTCCTCTACCGTACCCAAGGTTAGCTCCACCTAAGTCCACGAAAATGGAATTGGAAAACAGTTCAGTATTCCAGTTCTAAGTATGGTTAGGGTCTTTATTCGAATAGGATGACAGTTATCCCTAAAGGGGTGAGACAAGAACTAGATTCATAACTACCATCTCCTCCCCTGGTGTTCACACATTTCGGGTCTATGATGATGGAAGGGAGCGCATTAAGTTCACTGCCACCCTTACCCAAAGGAAACGTATTTTCCACTCCAAATTTATGAAGGGTCATTCTTATCACTCCTCTCATGGTAGGCCTTGCTGGCACGACATTTGTGGCAATGAATTATGTAGATATAGGATCATTGTTTAAACTCCTTATGGCACAATAGGATCGATAAAAGTATGATCATACATATAAAGGGTTACATAGATAATTGGTGGTGTGATGTATTCGACCAAATTTATATATAGGTATATAGATTGTTGCATGAATATGTTGTGGCACAAGGGTATTTTGACTTTAGACTTTTACACGTAAGTCGTTGCTTAGGTACTTTGGTATATACATATATATGTATAGTCTAAGCCAGACAAGAGTGTAGCCTATGTGATTAGGATAATAACACACTGTTAGAATTTCAAGGAGTCAAATTTCGAAGAGGAGGTAAAGCTTATAAATTCACTTATGAAATAGATTTGGTAAGTTTTAATGTGGAAAATAAGTGCTTAATCTCCTTGTAGCCAGATTTGAGTTAGATGTGCCTTTAAATTTAGAGTCCATAGTTACAAAGAAAAGAACAATCATTTTTTTTTCTCGGTAATTAGAGGTATATTACATATGGTATCAGAGAAAAAGTTACAACATTGGGCCTCAACAGGGCCATATTAGTTGCTTAGAATATATTTCGATTTATGCAAAACTAATAAACCTTATTGTTACAAACAAAAATCCCTTTATGTTTTGTGTTAATTATGCCATCTCAGGACGATGCAGAAATCAGGATGGAAGGAAATCCAGAGTAGAGACCTCCTAGAGATCCAAGACAGAACACTGATAGAAGCTCACCCACAGAAGTGTTGGAAACAATGATGAATCTTATTGTTGAACTGCAGGTTTTCAAAGACAACAACGAGAAACTGAAGAAATCACATCAGGAACAACAAGAGATAAATGAAGTCCTACTACGCAGTATAGTGACCAAGAAAATCCCAAAGGACGATAATAATGACGAAGAAGTCAGCAAGAGAGCTTCCAAGAACTCAGGACTCGAAACAGAAAAAGGAGACAATTTGTCTGAAGGTACACCTTCAATTGAGGACAAAACCAAAACAAACAAAAAGAGAAAAGAAGTAGACCACCTTGAAGGAGAATTCAAGAAAATTAAACCAGCCATCTTTGATGGAGAAGACAGAACAGGAGAAGAAGTAGAGGCATGGTTATTGGACATCAAAAAATACTTCCAGATATATAACTATTCCAACAATATGAAGGTTAGAATGGCCATATACAATATGAAAGTGATCCGTCACGATTTTTCAAATGACTTATGGCTGAGTTTAAATTGCATGCATTAATTGACCATTGGGAAACTTAACGAAAGAACGAGAAAAGAAAAGGAATTATATAGCCATTAACATATTTGCAGATCTGAAATGCAATGAAAAATAGCAAACCATAATACACAGGTTGATAACGGAGTTTGGCACAACTTTTCCTATGTCTCCGGGCCTTTTCTCTGTGGGGGAGGCTTCCTTATTTCTTTTCGAAATCTTAATGGTACATCATTACAATGCCGAATGGATTCAAGACTAATCTGGTCATGTTCGCCCAGATCTCTAGAACCATGTACAACGAACGACACGTGAAACAGACGTCCCAAGCTCTCAGAAATGGTCTGACAGCATCTCCTCCTCAACGGCTTCCCTGCCTCAAACTGGCTTTGACTTGGCTTTGCCTCAGCATCTCTGCTCTGAATTGCTCTCCAAAAGCTGTCCCCTTGGCCTCAAAATGGCCTTGGTTAAATAGTTGGGAAAGTAGTTGCCCATCTCCAACTTCCTCCAAGAAGTTAGGCTCAAAAACCACCCAATAAATCCCAATTACATTAAAAATGAGTTTAATTACTTTTAATAAACCCAAAACAGTTATAAAACCCACTTTTTAAACCATAATATAGTTAAAAATGGGCTTTAGACCCTCTGTTGGGCGTGCGCCCCCCTTGAATGGTCACATGGGCATCAATATGGCCAAGCGCTAGTTGTAGGCTAAGCGCTAGCCCTCCGATTGGCTCTTTAACACTTGGTCACATTGGCGCATGGACAAAACCGTGGCTAAAAATTTTTGTAAACACACAAAAATCCGTGTACGCGCCCACATGTGGAAGGTCCTGGTTCTATGGGATTCCCCCGGAAACCACGGGCTAGACCCCAACACGCACACACTTGCGCCAACTATTGGTATGGGCATATTAAACGGTTATATGGGGTGCACCGAGGGCTGGGGCTAAGCCCCGACCCTTTTTTCCCACCGGCCAAACATTACACGGAATTCAAATACAATATGCGCCGATCCATTTGCAAGCACCACCACGTGGCCTATTGGTCGGAGGCCCGTTGCGAAGACTTTGACTGTGGAGGAGGTCGCGGGTTCGATCCCTGGTGACACCAAAAACTTTTGACATAGCCCATATTGGAAAAAACTGGGGTGCCACGTGGCAGCCCATGATTGGGCCACGTGGCACCCTCACATCCAATCGATGCATGCCACGTGTCGCTTACTGATTCACCCAAATGATGCCATGTGTCGCTTGCTGATTCGTCCACGTCACCTGCCACGTCAGCTCTCTGTAACTTGCCACGTATGCTGCTGACGTCATCGTATGGATGCCACATCATCTGTTGACGTCACCCGTGCCACGTGTCACCCTTCCAGTGGTGACACGTGTCACTTCAGGATTGGTCCAACTGCGCGCCAAAAATGCCAAATCAGCCTGACACGTGTCACTGTCGGAGGCTGCCACGTGTCCTATACGGACCTGCCACGTGTCATTGTACGGACCTGCCACATGTCCTGTATGGATTGACACGTGTCTTGTACGGACTATACGGACAGGTACAGTCAGCATCCAAAATTTTTGCCTGTTTGGCTTGGCGGACAGAATGCGATATCTTATTCATACGGACTCCATTTGACAAAGTAAATATACCACCGGAATCAGGAAGACGAGCCAGATGCAATGGTGTTGGTTTCGTTAGATTCCGAGCACTTTCATTTTTGAGCATTTTTCATGCCCTGTCAGGCTTCTGAATCCGATTTGGGATCAAAAAGGGAAGGCAATCATTTGGTGGCAAGACCTGAAATTGGCCAAGGGCCTAAAGGAGAAACAGATGGAATGGTCTGACTTTAAGAAATATTTCAAGAAACAGTACCTATTTGAAAGCTACTATGAAAGGAAAACAAAAGAATTTTACGAACTAAGACTTGGACAGATGACAATGGAAGACCTTATAAATAAATTCATGGAATTATTAAGGTTCGTACCTTGCATCCGAGAGGATAAGGTAAACATCCAGCAGTTCTTAAGCTATTTACAGCAGTCCTACAGAGAAAGAATTGAGTTTGACAACCCCAAATCATTGAGTGAAGTATTTAGGAAATCACAAATATGCTATGATCAATACAAACAATGGGCGAAGTTTCCCAAATCCAACAAGGATAAGAAACAAGATCGAATGAATCAACGAAAGAAGGGATACCAGCCAACTCCTTATTGTAATGCAACAAAAGGATTTTCGAGAAAGTATTTTCACTCCAACCATATGAATACGCAAGGCAGCGGAAAACCAATAAATCTGGGAATGAAGAAGATTGGGGACAGCCCCCGCGAACCACTAAAGTGTTGGGAATGTGGAGAACCTCATCTAAGGAGGAATTGTTCACATGATCCGGATTTATGTAGGAACACAATGAAATACTGAAATAAACATAAACACAGAGATGCAGCGGAAATAAGACTTCATTTCATTAATAACAAATGACTGAAATATGCTTACAAACAGAATGGAAATAAACTAGCTAGGCGCTGGTAGCTTATCTCTGAGAAGAGATGTGGCCGCTACTCACATCCATCAGAAGATGATTACAATGAGGCTCTGAAGGCCCTTTTACAATAACCAGGAATGCCAAAAGTCCTAGACATCCAAAAACCTAACCCTGGGAGATGAAGCGCCAAAAGTCATGTGGGCCCCGTTTGGGTAAGTTGGTGCATCAACTTCCCGGGGTCGTAACTTTTGCATATGATCTCCGTTTTAGGCGTATGATAGCTCGTTGGAAAGATATATCCAAGGCCTACAACGCTCAAGACAAAATGGCATCATAAAATGCCATTTTGCAACAACAACATACCCAAAAAACATCGTTTAGGGCCTCAAAATGGCCCCGGAAGTTCAGGACCCGAAAAAATTGCTAAAAATAGTAAACTGTGCGAAAAATGAAAAAATGAAAGAAGCAATGGTGGGGGTCCAAGTGGAATAGGTGGGTGGCCACCAATATCCACCTGGATCATTCCTCCCACCTTAGGAAGCAATGGTCACGATTGCGTTGAGTTCCTCCATGAGATGAGGAAACTTCTGTTGAACTTGGTCCCTGGTGAGCCTTTTGCCTTGGTGAAGGAGTTGGCCTGCTTTGACAACTCGATATAGCGGTATCCTTTGTTTTCGGGTGTGCTTGATCTGTGTATCCATGATCTGATCAGTTTTGGCTTGTTCCATGCAGTCTAGATTTAACTCTGTTGGTGTGAGTTGTTCTGCCATGTCAGATGTGTCTAG
>JASDQU010103205.1:237697-274725 GCA_032191745.1 Picea mariana | reverse complement strand
TGCGGTACTTTAACACCAAATGTTTCTCTGAATCTTTGATACCCAACTTTGTGCGTAGGGTATGAAACAGATTCGTCATCTCATGCACATCTTGGTCCCTTTGTTGCCGCAACGTAGTCCATTGTATGTATTTGTCCTCATAGCTCCCCATGGGATAATATTGTTCCTTGATGGCATCTCGGAAGGAATTCCAATTGGGTGCGGCCGAGAACAAAGAGCGTTCTCCCTCGCCCTCTTTCTCCGAGTAGGTTTCCCACCAGTCCTTGACATGGGGGGTGGCTTTGAGGAGTGCGAAAATAATCTTTTCGCGGTCGGAAAAGTCATGAACCGAGAAATATCCTTCTAACAAATTCAACCATCTATCTACGACATCCGCATCTATTTGGCCATCAAATATGGGAATTTCAAAGTTTACTTGTACCTTAAAAGGAGTGGCACCTCCAGAGTGGCTTCTGGATGTCGATGCACTGCCAGTCGGAATTCGTTGAAGAATCTGGGCAAAGTTGTCCATCATCGCGTTCCTTTGTTTCTCGAGGGCTTCCTCAAGCAACATTTTGATAGGATCTCCTGCTCCCTCATCTTTCTTTTCTTCTCCCATGGGCGGTCATTGGGGTTTGCGAGGATGATCTTGCAAAGGTTCAACCAGATCAAGCCCCAACTCCTTATACCCTAATCTCGTTGGGGACATGCAAAGAAGGATTGAGAATGAGCAGACCGCTCTGATACCACTAATCCGGATTTATGTAGGAACATAATGAAATACCGAAATAGACATAAACACAGAGATGCAGCGGAAATAAGACTTCATTTCATTAATAACAAATGACTGAAATATGCTTACAAACAGAATGGAAATAAACTAGCTAGGCGCTGGTAGCTTATCTCTGAGAAGAGATGTGGCCGCTACTCGCATCGTCAGAAGATGATTACAATGAGGCTCTGAAGGCCCTTTTACAATAACCGGGAATGCCAAAATTCCTAGACATCCAAAAACCTAACCCTGGGAGATGAAGCGCCAAAAGTCATGTGGGCCCCGTTTGGGTAAGTTGGTGCATCAACTTCCCGGGGTCGTAACTTTTGCATACGATCTTCGTTTTAGGCGTATGATAGCTCGTTGGAAAGATCTATCCAAGGCCTACAAAACTTGAGACAAAATGGCATCGTTAGATGCTATTTTACGACAACAACATACCCAAAAAAAATTGTTTAGGGCCTCAAAATGGCCCCGGAAGTTCAGGACCCGAAAAAACTGCTAAAAATAGTAAACTGTGTGAAAAATGAAAAACTGAAAGAAGCAATGGTAGGGGTCCAAGTGGAATAGGTGGGTGGCCACCAATATCCACCTGGATCACCACATTTAAATTCAATAAATAGAACTGTTGTCCATAATTTGCAGGAAGCCTCGACGGTGGGAGACGTGGGTAGAAGCCTGCATCGGATAAATGCAACCATAGATGGCCGGCAAGCTGACCACCAATCCTCCGTGGTAGAAATCAAAGGTAAAATCAAAAACTCTCAAATTTCTGTCTTAATTGACCCTCGAGCTACGTTAAGTTATATTACTCCCGATGTAGTAGAGTCAAATAAACTTAAGAAATTGAAGCACAAAAAATCATGGCTGGTACAACTAGCAACAAGAACAAAAAGGAAAGTAGTTGATTTTATTTCTGATTTCGAGTTCATCTTAGATCGACAAAACATAAGAACGAATCTCAACATCCTACCACTAGGATATTATGATATGATTATCAGAATGGATTGGTTGGAAAAGCACAAAGAGGTACTAGATTGTTTTACAAAGACACTTAACTATAAAGACGATGTTGGCACTACTAGGACAACCCAAGGTATACAAAAACCTGTATCAGTTAGACAAGTTTCAACAATGAAACTCAATAAATGTATGAGAAAGGGATGTCAAGTTTATGCCATCCAAATAATGAATTTGCTAAAAAAGATAGATAAGCCAGAGTTAGAATATTTTGTTGTCCTACGCGAATTCAGAGACATGTTTGTGGATGAGATACCGGAATTACCCCCTAGGAGGGAAATAGACTTCTCCATAGATCTGCTACCTGGTTCAACCCCTATCTCAAAATCACCTTATCGAATGAGTCTACCAGAATTGACAGAATTAAAAATACAATTACAGGAATTGTTAGACAAAGAGTATATTAGACCGAGTGTTTCACCATGGGGGGCACCAGTCCTCTTTGTGAAAAAGAAAGACGGTACTCTAAGGCTTTGTATCGATTATAGACAACTGAATAAAATGACTATTAAGAACAAGTACCCCTTACCTAGGATAAATGACCTGTTTGATCAAGTAGGAGGATCCAAGATCTTTTCGAAATTGGATTTACAATACGGTTATCATCAGGTTAGAATAAAGGATGAGGATATAAGAAAAACAGATTTTTGAACAAGATATGGACACTATGAATTCGTATTCATACCCTTCGGTCTCACTAACGCATCAGCCACATTTATGTGCCTGATGAACAACATTTTAAGTCAGTACTTGGACAAGTTCGTACTAGTATTTATCGACGATATTTTGGTCTATTCTAAAATTGAGGAAGAACATGAAGAACACTTAAGAATAGTTCTGCAAACGCTGAGGAAACACAAACTGTACGCCAAATTTGATAAGTGTGACTTTTATCAAAATAAAATACAATATCTCAGACATGTAATTTCAGCAGAAGGCATTATCGTAGACCCTGAGAAAATAAAATCCATCACGGAGTGGCCGATACCTAAGGATGTGGCGGATATCTGGTCATTCATGGGAATCATAGGATACTATCATAGATATATAGAAGGGTTTTCCAAGATATCCTACCCTATCACGTCATTACAAAAGAAAGGGACCAAGTTTAACTGGTCACAGAGGTGTGAAGACAGTTTTACAAGCTGAAAGAATTATTGACAATTGCACCCACATTGAAGGTAGCAGACCTAGACAAAGAATTTACTGTATGTGTTGATGCAAGTAAAGAAGGACTCGGGGGTGTCCTAACACAAGAAGGACATGTAATTTTATATGAGTCCCATAAATTAAAAGAACATGAGCGAAATTATGTTAGTCATGACTTAGAATTGGCAGCGGTAATACATGCCTTAAAAATGTGGCGACACTACATAATGGGTAGAAAATTTCTACTATTAACAAATAATAGTGGTGTGAAATATTTGCTTAGTCAACTGGATCTTAATGCAAGACAAGCAAGATGGCTTGCCTTGTTGAGCGAATTCAACTTCGAAGTTAAACATATCAAGGGTAAAGAAAATAAGGTAGTAAACACTTTACGCAGAAGAGTACATGGGTTATGTGAGATAAATATCAGCAAGGTGGAAAGTGATCTGGAACAAAGAATAAGGATGACATGTATTAACAAAGAAAATTACACTAAGATAATGACAGAATTACAAAACAACACCGCAAACTTAGATCAACCAGATCTGAGTATTGACAAGAAGGGACTACTACGAATTAAAAACAGACTTTACATACCAGATGCAACAACGTTAAAGCTAATAATCTTGGATGAAGTGCATAAGAAACCATATTCTGGCCATCCAGGATACCATAAAATGATAACAACACTTAGAAAACTATTTTTCTGGCCTAATATGAAGGGCGAAACAATAAAATACTTGGCTAGGTGCCAAGATTATTAGTAGGTTAAGGTTGAACACCAGCATCCAGTCGACCTATTACAGCCTTTACCAGTGCCAGAATGGAAATGGGAGACCATATTGCTGGACTTTATAACAGGTTTTCCATAAACTCAGAAACAAAAATGACTCTATTATGGTTGTAATCAATAAACTTAGTAAGTCTGCACACTTTATTCCTGTGAAATCTACTTTTAAACCTATAAACATCATTGAAATATTTATGAAGGAAATTTTTAGACTTCATGGTATTCCTAAAATGGTGATCTCAGATAGGGACGTAAAATTTACATCCACTTTTTGGAAAGAATTGTTTGCAGGGCTAAATACTAATTTGAATTTCAGCACGAGTTACCATCCACAAACGGATGGATAGACCGAACGAACAAATCAGATCGTAGAAGATATGATTTGTATGTATGTAAGAACAAAACCAAGTGGGAAGACTACCTCTACTTGGTAGAATTTACATATAACAATGGGTACCAAACTTCGGCTAAATTGAGCCCCTTAGAGGTGTTGTATGACAGAAAGTGTACGACACCAATTAGTTGGGACGACCCGATTGACAGATTCATGATTGGACTAGAAATGCTCCAAGAAATGGAAAGTATAGTAAGAAAGGTGCAACAAAACTTAAAAGAGGCACAGGACAGACATAAAATTTATGCGGACTAGAAAAGAAGACACTTGGAATTTCAAGTGGGAGATCATGTTTACTTAAAGGTCAAAGCCCAAAAGAGTTTACTAAAACTCGGGAACTGTGCCAAATTGGCACCCAGTTTTTGTGGGGCCTTCAAGATACTCGCTCGAATTAGACCCGTAGCATACCAACTTTCACTTCCAGCTGACCTAAAAATTCATAACGTATTTCATGTTTCTCTATTGAAAAAGTATGTTCATGACCCTACTCACATGATCGATTGGAACTTGGTGCAGGTGGAACCAGAAGGCGAGTTCCAGGAAGAACCCCTGCACATTCTGGACTGGAGAGAAATAGCACTTCGGAACAGAGTCGTCGCTCAGGTAAAGGTGCAATGGAAGCACTTTAGTCTTGAGGAGGCCACTTGGGAGTTGGAGGGATATTTGCGTAAATCTCATCCAATCTTGTTCCAAGAAAGGAACGAACACTGAGGACAGTGTTTTATTGAAGGGGGAAAGGATGTGACATCCCCAAAAATAAATTATTTTTGAATTCGAAAATTATAAGGAAAATTATTCCGTTTTTGGTAAATTCGAATCTGGAATTTTTTTTCCATTTATGGCAATTTTGAATTTCGAATTTGGTAAATTGTAATTTAATTATTATGATTGTTGGGCAGAGATCTAATTTGACCCAACTAACTATTTGACTATAACACTTGTATGAAAATAGAATATTGTATAATTATTATAGGAGGACAAATTGAACAGTCATGTTAAAATCATTGACCATGACTCCATGAGTGGGGAACATACTGGAACTACCTCACGGATGATTGTGACAAGTTGCAAATTAGGGATTTGGCCATTGGAAGCCCCTGAAAATCAGGGATTTAGAAAGCTGTGAAAATTCCCAAGGGAGGGAAAATACCTAGGCAAATATATTGTTTTAAATAGCATATGTGAGGAGGTGGGACGCTGCCAAGTATGCTGGGAAAGGAATTACCTCTTGCTGTTATGAACACTACTAATTAAGTGTGAGCCAAGAGGAGACTATTGAAATTGAAGGACATTGCTGAGGAGGAGGTTCCGAGTTCTTCCTCATGGACTCATGGTCAGGCTAGGGGGTGAATCGAACAAGTAATTTGATTTGTCCTGTTCTACGGTTGGGAGGAACATGGTTTTTCCCCTTTTCTTTTCATGAACTAGTTTAGATATGTTAATCTTCTCCCTTTTGTTGTGAATTAATTTGTATATCAGTTATAGTGTATATGTTTGTACTAAGTTGAAATAGCCTCCACAGATGGTATCTATTCATTATATGAAGTTTTATAATCAAGGACTAAATTTTGGGATGGCCCCACCTGAGTTAAAATTTGGAACAGAGTCATCCATGTGAAAACAAACTTGAAAGTATAGATTTATCTATAGGTGAATGTATTTGTGGAATCGAAATATTAGATAGATTTAATTCTGAGTATTTGGATGGAGAAAATTTGTACATATATATAGACTCTTATATAGCTATATATAAATATAGTGCACCTAAATACAGTTACGGTAGTATTGCATATAGATTTATTAATAGAAGATTTATTGATAGCAATAGGAAACCCTTTTGTACAGAGATTTTTGTCATCATATTTGAACACACAAACCCTACTGATAAGAAATTCAACTACCTCTCATGTAAGACACAACTAGAATAAAGATTCTGGAACTCCTTATATTTTACTATAGTAATATGATTAAGTCATTATAAGATAATGTAGAAGTAGAATTCGAAGATAGTTATTCAAGAGTACAAATTCCATGCTGGTAGAGTTTTATATTCCGTATATTCTCCATACACACAATAGAAAGGATTCAACTGAAGAAGAAATCAGTGTACAAAGTAAATGATGAAATAAGCTTTTATAACCCTACAGTTCTGTACATATAATACACGATTTAAAAACTCTTGCTAGCCCTTTAGCCTAAACAATGAAGAATGTACAGGTTTGTATATATTATCGTGGAAGAAAAATTTCGGAGTCGAAACTCTACTTAGACCACTATATCCAATCTAACTAATTGCATTTGTAGATCTAAAACAAATTGGCCATAATCATAAGGAATGCCGAAATGAGATAAATAATCTAGCATTATAGATGTAACTTAATTCAAGCCAAATTCTTTCAGCATTTGAACAGGGGCTTTCATTAGGATGATAAACCTGGTAATTAAAATTTAGGGCATAATGAGACTCGAGTAATAATCGGTTAACAAATAATTCATTTCTCAAGCAAACAGGATAAACCTGTAGAAGCAAATTACTGCAAAAGTTATACTGTAACAACCGGGACCAAATCCCAAATTACTTTTGGGATTTTATTTTTCCCTTTTCCGAATCCAATAGGAATCCGAGAAAATCATTTTTAAATGACTTCTTATGGCAACCGTGACTGTTCGAAAGTCCAGAAGGGTACATAAGGGAACTCGAATACCTTTTGCACCAAGTATGGGGCGAACATCCAAGAGCATTGCGTATATGAAAAAGCCTGGAAAATTCACCTTACAGGGATTAGAGAATCTTACTTAAGGGAAAACTTGAAGAAGCAGAAAACAAAATGATAATTGTTTTCTTTTAGTACATCTTGTAAATATGGTACTTAACTTTCAACCCAGGCTCGCATGACCTTGTCTTGTTGTCTCCGGCTGGAAAGTCACTCCGGGCCGAGGAGGGATAAGGCATTATCTCACTGATGGGTAACCTCACATCAAATAGGGCGCATCATTAGTGTTGCGTATTAATTCAAGAGAAAAATGAATTAAGTAAATAAGAAAACTTTGCACAGTAGTCATAACCAATGAATAACGAAAGCAATTATACTAAGTTCCTTCTTACATAGATAGTATATACATATATGAATGGTGTGTCTTAATTTTTAAGAATTTCATTCATACTAGAAGCATATCCAACTGTCGAGCTTATACTACCTTTTTTTTAAAAGAAATGGACAAATGTACTGTGCCTTGACGTCTTAAACCTATTTCTTTCCACATGGTACAAGAGCTACCTGATAGTTCAGTTATAGACTCACCAGTGACATTTTACAGGGATTATATTATTAATTCAATGGTTGATGCAAAAATCATGACTACTGAGTTCAATTTGTAGGAACAACAAAGAGGACAAATAGCCTTTGAAAAATGTCAAGGGCTTTATCGGTATCGAAGAGTTACATTGGCATGCCATAATTCAAAGAAGTCGTTAGTTAAACACAAAACAACCGGTTGAGACCAGGATAGAGGCGAGGGGGATTTTACGATGCCTTGTACATTTCATGAAGGGGTTCTTTCGCAAGACTCCACCCTCCCTTGGATAAACGAGATATTTTACTAAAACCCTATGAGGAATGGCGTATACAGTAAGACAAAAAAGAACACATTGATTACAATTAACGGAGCAATAAACCAAAGTCATGCATAACATTTCCTTTTCTTCAAGCTATAGATTGTATATAGAACTTCACTTCAAACGACTCAGTAACTAGAAGGATTTTGTAATTACAGAGAGTTCAAAAAAAAAAAAGGGAAACCATGAACCAGAAGCTCTCACCTTATTATGTGGAGTCCCAATGTCAAAGGTCTGTCCTATACGTTTGGTTCTGGAACAAGTCCACGACTGCAATATTGGGTAGTTACAGAGAGGATTTGATAACTCGACCTTGATTACAGGGAGAACACAGAGCCGATATCGAAAGAAGGCTAACCAAAAGTGGTAATTCCAGAGCCCATATTCTAGTACACAGATGTTAATGGCGGTCCATAAATCAATAATATAGTTGTGGCAAGGATTCATAGGGACACTTTAATCTCGTAATAATCCTGAGAGGTTATTCCCAGTGTGTTGTAAATTCTCTGGCAGAAGGGTCATTACACCTCCTCTACTATACCCAAGGTTAATTTCGCTTAAGTCCACGAAAATGGAATTGGCAGACAGTTCAGTCTTCCGGTTCTAAGTATGGTTAGGGTCATTATTCGAATAGGATGATAGTTGTCCCTAAAGGGGTGAGAAAAGAACTGGATTCGTAACTACCATCTCCTCACCTGGTGTTCACATGTTTCGGGTCTATGATGATGGCGGGGAGCGCATTAAGTTCACTGCCACCCTTACCTGAAGGAAACATATTTGCCACTCCAAATTTATGAAGGGTCATTATTAGTACTCCTCTCATGGTAGGTCTTGTTGGTGCGACATTTGTGTTAATGAATTGTGTAGATATAGGATCATTGTTTAAACTCATTATGGCACAATAAGATCAATAAAGGTATGATCATACATATAAAGGGTTACATAGATAATTGGTGGCACTATGTATTTAACCAAATTTATATATAGGTATATAGATTGTTGCGTGAATATGTTGTGGCACAAGGGTATTTCGACTTTAGACTTTTACACATAAGTCGTTGCTTAGGTACTTTGGTATATACATATATATGTATAGTCTAAGCCAGACATGAGTGTAGCCTATGTGATTAGGATAATTACACACTGTTAGAATTTCAAGGAGTCAAATTTCAAAGAGGAGGTAAAACTTATAAATTCACTTATGAAATAACTTTGGTAAGTTTTAATGTGCAAAATAAGTGCTTAATCTCCTTGTAGCCAGATTTGAGTTAGATATGCCTTTAAATTTAGAGTCCATAATTATAAAGAAAAGAATAATGAATTTTTTTTCTCGGTAATTAGAGGTATATTATAGAGGCACTCTTCCAGATCGGTTGTGTTAGGTAGGAGCTCGATTTCCAGCTTAAGGGAAGGGATGTCACATTCAATAGGAAGAATTGACTCTACGCCGTGGACTAACTGAAATGGTGAGAAATCGGTGGAAGTATTTACCATGGTTTGGTCCCTAAAGTGCAGGGTAAAGCATCACATACCAGGTAGATTTACTCTTCCTCATAGTTTTTTGTAAAATGGTTTTTAGAGATTTATTCACGGCCTCTACTTATCCATTTTTGGGGGGGTAATAGAGGGAAGAATGATTGTGTGTAAACCTCATTTTCGATGCTAACTCTTTCATCATCTCATTCTTGAAGTGACTATCATGATCAATGAAAATCTCTTTTGGGATTCCAAACCGATCTATAATCTCATTGAATACGAAAAATGTTTCACTCTCACCATCAAATTTACAGTAGTCATGGCCTCATCCCATTTAGTAAAATAATATACGGCCACGATAATATGATGGTGTCCCCCAGCTGAGGCTAGATTGCAGTCCATAAAATCCACCCCCCACTTGGTGAAGGAACCGAAGATAATGACTGGGTTAAGATGGATTGGGTTCGAGCACATTTTACGAGAGAACACATGGCAGGGGTGACACTTCTTAACCGCTTTGACACAATATTTAAAAATTGACGACAAAAAATAACTAGCTCGCAATAATGTTTGGGTTGTCGCAAGCCCAGATAAATGACCACCACGCACCCCACTATGACATCCATTGAGAATGGTCTAAGCCTCCTTGTGAGTCAAACAATGATGCAAAATATTATCTACCCATCGATGATAAAACGTGCCGCCAATAATAAGGTAGTTCTTAGCCTAAAGATGTATACGTCGTCAGTCGTCTCTCAACATATGTTGGGGAAGCTTTAGTGTTTGAAGGTATATTATAATATCTCTATACCARGGGTCCGAAGACGAGATAAGGAAGATATTTTTATCCACAAATGAACCTTCATGAAAAATATCCTCACCCAACCTAGGGAATTCTAACATCAGTTCCACAAAAACTAGCGATTTCTTTTATTTCGCGGAGGCAAAATCAAGATCAAATTATTGCAAAATAAAAATACATTTATTGTATTTACCCCCTATGATATATTTGTTAAGGAAATATTGAAATGGATTGATATTCACAACCATGCTAGTCTTGCAGAGTAACATATAGTGATGTAATCTATGAACAACATGTACAGTGACTAAGGCTATCTTCTTTGCATGGGAGTATTTAATTTCAGGACCAACTAGATTTTGGATAAGGTAGTAGATAACGTGCTCATGGAGCTCATCATCCTCCTAAACAAGGAAAATACCAAACGTCCCATTGGATACGACGATGCAAAGAAAAAAGTATCTATTGTAGTCTAAGGGCTTCATCAGAGGCATCGATACCAAGGCTTTCTTAACAACATCGAAGGATTCCTGGGCTCACTCATCTCATATGAATAGAGTTTCCTTCTTAAAAAGATGCATGAAACCCTTAGTTATGTTGGCACAATTAGCTATGAAATGATGCAGGAAGCTAGCCTTCCCCTATAAACCCTGAAGTTTTCAAATGTTGCACGGGCGAGGAAACCAAAGTATTGTCTCAACTTTCATACGATCCACCATGATTCCGTGCTTAGAAACTATGAATCCTAAAAGGAGACCAGACCTAACGCAAAATATGCATTTATGAGGGTTCAAACGAGTGTGATAATAGCGACATATTTCAAATACTAGTCGAAGGTGAGTCAAGTGATCCACTCTCTTGTGAGAGTGAGTAGTGAGATCATCTAGATAAACTTAGACAATATTTTAAGATCGTGAAATGAAAAGGTCATGGAACACTAAAAGGTCACTCCGACGTTTTTAATACCGAAAGGAATTTTCCGGTATGCAAAGGTAAACCAAGGAAAAATAAACACCATCTTGTGTTGATCCTTGGGTGTTATTTGAATTTGATTATAACCTGAAAATTTGTCCATGAAATAAAATACTTCGCTTCCTGCACACTCGTTGATAATCTGGTCAATAAAAGGAGTGGGGAGGTTATATATAGGACAAGCTTTGTTCAAGTCACTAAAATCCATACATACGCGAATGTTTCCTTTATTTTTATCTACTGGAATGAGGTTGGGAACCCATTCGGTCAAGGGAACTGGGTAGATGAAGTCAACATTGAGTAGCTTCTCTACTTCTGCTTTAATAGTGGGGACTTTTCTAGGATTTAAAACTCTAAGACATTTATGAACAAGTTTATCATTTAGATAAGTTTTAATTTCATGTTCGACAATGTTGGGGTCTTTCCCTGGCCTCTCTTCATATGCCAAAGAAAATACATCTTAGAATTCTCTGAAGAGATCACCGTAGATATGAATTTCCTCAGGTAAACAATCTGCAACAATATATGCATTTTCAATTTAACTAGGGGTTCGAGATATATCGATCATGGTAGTAGGGGAAATGTTCGCCATGTTTCCTTCAACGTAAATACAATGCATATCTAATGGAACCACGGCATGACCAATCATCTCACTCAGAGTAGACCTAAAATCATCTTTTTCAATCCTCACAAGCTCTAGGAGAAAATAGGATCGATGATGCATATCATCCCAAGGCCTATCAAGACCAGACATGGCCTCTAAGATGGCTTCATCTGAGGGTAAAGTATCATCAAGGAAATCATGTGAACAAGATTAATGCACAACCCATATGGGCTCTAAGACATGATTCACCTCATTCTTTCACAAGGAGGAAGGATCCAGGTCAACAATAGCCTCTTGAATATCCTGGTACGCAACTTCTACTGTAAACAATGACATCGCCATAGTGATGTGATAATGATATTTGTACGACATAGTCAGGGAAGGCAGGGTCCAAGGGTCATTGGAATATGAAGTACCGAAAGGAACGGATCTCATCAACAATGAAGATTCATCAGAGACGACATTAATGTACAAAATTGGTGCCTTGAAATCAAAAGTACCCATCAGGGAAAAATACATCCCGACACCAACATTATTAGTTTATTACTAATAATTATCAATAATGGAAACTGAAGGCCCCACTGATGTAGTAGGACTGGGATTCTTAAAGGACAATTGGTCGATCGTCACAATATCTCCTTTGTGAGGAAAGCATAGACCATGGAAAACTGATGACACAATGGTTGTCATACCGTAAGTCCAATTACATGCTAGAAAAATATTGTATTCAAGAGCTGCATCGACCACCTCAACCTCGACCTCCACAGTATTTCCTCCTAACTAGACCGAGAAAGAGGGAAGGATGTCGTGGGGTCTAAAAGAACGTCCATCGAATGCAGTTAACATGGTCATGGATTGAGACAAGTGCGAAGAGCCAATGGATTTCCAACAACCTAAAGACATCATGGATGTCGAAGCACCTTCATAAATTACAATACATTTGATGGTAACATTCGTATACTCCACATGGATTTGAAAGGCTAGATGGTAAGGTAAGTGAGGCTTAACATCCCATTGGGCCCCAACAGCCCCCTTCATTTTATTTAATCAAAATCTAGGGTCCCTCAAAATTTTACTTGGATTCTTCATTTGTTTCCCTTTGAATTGATTGGATTGGTAATGGTTTTCTTTGTTTCGAGGTTGGTTTCATTTTATATTCTTTTCTTTTGTTTGGTTTGAATTTCATGAAATTTAAATGCCATTTCGTTTTTCTTTCTACAGAGTTTTAATGTTGATGGACGAGCTTCATAATTTGAGAGTTTTTTTTACGACACATCTTTTCTATGACAGTTGTTCACATTTGATCAAATTTGAATTAGGGAGAGACGAACATAGAAATCTTAATTTAAACGAAAGCCTTAATTTTTATCAACTTTTACTTTTGTTTAAATTATGATTATGTTTTCGTCTTTTGCTCATTAACAATCATTTTCACAAAATCAATTGGTAGGTTTAATTAATTAAATTATTTTGTTAGTTTGCATCTCATTTCAAAATAAAAATAAAATAATAAAAAAATGAATTATCTATCATTTGTTTGATTTTGTGAAAAACCAAAATTAATATTTTTCTCCTCTCCATCAACTTGAAGCTTCTAGAATTTTAAGATCATATTTGAAAGGAAAATATAAACAATGTTTGTTTAGAACTTATAGTTAGTTTAAATTCATTTTTTATTTTATTGTTCTAGATTTTTTTTTATTCACAATTTTTAGGTTATTAATTTAGTTTTCTTTTTGTTTCACAGGTTTCTATTATCGGTTATTTGGTATGGATATGATCATGGCTTGATTTTATTATCTAAATAAGTTCAAGATAATTGATCCAAAAATAATATTGGATTGTTGCAAATAAATTATGAACAACAACAAATAAGATTTTTAAATGCATTCAAGAACAAATAGACAATTGTGCGGGACTTGTTTAAGCCAAATTGTAAGGAATTTGAAGAAATGGTTGAAAACCCATCTCCAGAATGGACCCATTTAGCTTACACAAGGGTATGTTCCCAAACAAATGCACGATTTGAGAGATATGTGTGTCTCTTTACGAGGCAAATTTCAGGTGGAGGAAATTATTAGTGATGCCCAGACTCTTCATTCATTTTATCAATATATGAGAAGGTTCAGAGCCATAGATCCAAGAAATTCTGAGGAAGATTTTTATCCTTTCTTTTTTGTATATTATATCTTTTGTAAAGTTTTTTCTTTTCAAATGGAGTAACTGATGGTTGGAATCTTTGGGAGAATGGACAAGTATTTTCAAAGAAGAATATAGAATTTCAAGTTGCTTAATGGTTTTTGTCCTGTGATTAAAATGGTTTTGTTTTCATTATAATATCTTCATGTTCTTTGAGTAATTGATTATGCATTGATTTAAATTAGCTTTAGTTTGTTTTATCAATACATGGTTAATTTTTATCATTTATGTATTAATTTTTTCAATCTTTAAGAGTCTATTATCCCCAAAAATTCATTTTCGACCTTATGAT
Source organism: Picea mariana (assembly GCA_032191745.1). Taxonomy (NCBI): domain Eukaryota; kingdom Viridiplantae; phylum Streptophyta; class Pinopsida; order Pinales; family Pinaceae; genus Picea; species Picea mariana. Next base: position 260,663 of record JASDQU010103205.1, on the reverse strand, counting down.
GAACTTATTATACTGAAACTATATGGGATACAATTTACTCTTTGGCTTTTGTCCTTTTGTAGATTATGCAATGTTAATATTGTTTTTCATATAATTTATGAATATGAAACTTTATTTGTATTGAACTAGCTTTAGACTGTTATGCATATAACTTTTCAAATTATGTTTTCATTTATATGGTTCATTATATTTTGGTTCCTTTAATATATGTGTTTAATCATCTATTCAAGTATTTTGAGTTTACATCTGATACCAGATATTTGTTAACATCATTTACTGAGGATTGGAATTTCTTTCATTTTCAATTATTTGGACATTCTAAAGTCACATCATATATAATCGTTTGTCTTTCTATCATCATAAACTCATTCCATAATATAAAAGACTTCTTTGAGTTTTTTTAGGAAGTATTATGCTTGCCTTTGTCATAGGTTTACACTTGAGGGTAAAATCATGAATATGGGTAACACTTTTGCTTGTTTTATGAGAAAAAAAATTGTATGTTCACAAGTTCTTCAACTTCTGGCATACAAAAGTATTTTTTTTTATTTAGAATTTTATTTTACAGTAAAAACAAAACTTGTGAAGAATTTCGTTATCTTTCCAGTGACTATTTTTAAATTTTTTTTTATTAAGATTTGATATGTCAATTTGACAATTGTTTAACAGTATGTTCCTTAAACATGAAAGGAATGATAATGAGTATTTTTTCCCACAACAATGTATCTATTATTAAACTTATGTTTTTAAGAAATGAAATATACTGCAACAATCTACAGAGACTCAATTTTTTATGACTATAATTTTGAATCTAACAAATGAATATTATAATTTCTAGAATTTTTTTAAGTTGACCAAGATGAAAACGTTGCAGATTTTAAACACATGTTTTCCTACACCTTGTATCTATCATAATTTTTACTTAGAAGTAAAATCTAAAAATACCCTTTTGAACAGAACAATTTAAGGATTTTGAATATAATTTTCCATAATTTTCCACTATGTATTTTTCATTTCACCGAATCATAATCTCACCTAAAAATATTATGTAGTGATTTTTTTATAAAATTAAATAAAATTAGATAAAAACAATGAAAATGAAAACAAATTATATCCAATGAAAGTAGATTCATTTTTAAAAATGTTGGTATCAATTCTGAAACTGAATTATGAGTATTTGTAGGAGTTCGCTACCTCGAAAGATCAAGTAAGATGGAGAGAATTTGCAGTTTCCTGCAAATAGTCCCATTTTCAAGTTTTCGACCGAAACCTAGTTTTTAACGGAATACATTAAAAATAAATGTTTCGGCCGAAATATGATTACCACAAGAAAACAATTAATCCGAAAAGCATTGTACATGAATTTCGAGGGCACCGACAGGGTGTCGTTCAATTTGACGTGCAAATTTTTGGCTGAAAAAATTCCTAGCAACATTTTTTCAGCCGAAAAATTGCCGCTAAGAATTTTTGAGACCCGATTGTCACGAAAGTGTTACCCACCTTCATACTTTTACCCTTGACACAAGTTAAGAGGAGCTGATACAAATACAGAGAGATGAATTTGGCTTAGCACTACTGATCAACAAGAGGTTAGTTAGTGTATTATCTATTTAATTTGTTAATTTGTGAATGAATAGTGATTGCATCATTTTAATATTAAATACTTTGTTTATTTTCGTTATATCATTAACAATCTTGTTCATCCATTGCTTATTAGTTTGGTATTTAGAGTACTAGAATAATTTTGTTTATATTCTTCATCTTTGTTTAGATCCATTATCTTAGCATAATTATTTTTACAAGGCTTTGCTTAAACCTTGTAAATTGTATATAACAATTGTACATAAACATTGTTAGTTAAGTATTTGTAATTAAAGTGTTGATTGTGAGAGTAGTATCTTTAGTTAGTTCACATATTTTAAATTGTTTTATGATCTTAGTTGTCTAACAAAGCCATAAAACCCATTAGGGTAGATTATACCAAATGGCTTGGGTTAAGTAGACAACCCCAGACCAGATCTTCCCTTCTTATTGACGGTGTGTCATAAACGCCCGTCAACACATCCATGACATAAAAATTGATAACCTTTGAGCCACACTGGTCTAGAGCTCCTAACACAAATAGTAAGGAATTCCTCTATGAAGGGCACGTCTAGAGCACCTCTAAAGACGACATTATGCACGGGGTTTGGCCCAAATCCTCGAAAATTGAGTAATTTTGGGTGTGTATGGCATTAATATTGTGAGAAGAGTGCTTAAGGACTCCTTTCAAAATACAAGGTGGAGGTTCTGACTTATCAATCTGTAAAGGTGTTTCTAGAGGAGGAGGATGCTTTGGACCTAAAATATTCTATGAAGAACCATAATTGTGAGATCGAGTGGCTACAATAACCTCACATTTAACCCTATTGATGCATAGATGGGAACCCTCATGTGTTGAGGGGTTTTGACTCCCACTCGATTCATTTTTGATGTTGGAGGTCCCTGAGGTCAAATTTTGGTTATGTGGAAATGGCTTAGTCAGCCCGACGGGATGTTGTGTTATGTGCCTCGAAGCTTTCTCAATTTTGGGGCATAAGTGGGTAAGGTGATCATCTTTACAAAGTTTACAGGGAAACTTCACCTTTCTCTTTTATTTCTTTCCCTCATCAACATTATTATTAGATTTATAATTATTATTGTCCTCCTTGGATTTGTTATTATTATTATTCTTCCCACCCTTGTGATTATCACCTCGTCCTTTCTTCTTGTTCCCTTCAGGTTGTTGGTTACCGTTAAATGGTTTGGTGATGACTGTACAAAATGCACTTCCACTGACAGGGTGGTTGAGGACGAAGTCATAGCTTGTCCTTCTAAAGACTAATTAAGATACAAATCTTTCGGTTGGTTCATCACTAGGTCTGTAGTCTTATCATTTTTTGATCCTATGATGTCGTCAGCATGAGACCAGGACTTTTTCTAGGATCGTAATTTGATCGTGATACTTCAAGGATAATTTTGTAAATCATCCCAAATTGAGCATATATAAGGTCCAACTACTGGGATTTGAATATGGATTGTTCCTCAGATGTCACTCTGAATGTAAAAACATCCTTCGAAATGTAAGGAAATAATGACTTGAGTAACCATTCCAACATAAACTAGGGAGGAATGTAGGATTTAATCAACCTCTTCCATTTACGCCACTCTTGGATATGATCATAGATGTGGGTGGCTTTACCTTGACTAAAAACCGATAAAAGTTCTATGCCGACATCGTAATGAACCGACAATTGGAAGAGATTGAGAAAAACCAAGATGATCTAATTGAAATTTCTATAGGTTCCCCTAGGTAGCTCGATGCACCACATCACGGAAACCTCATAAGGGTGAGTTGAATTAGCCTCAAACAAATAGATTCGTCATTAAGGGAGTTAGATGAGAACCATAGGTGAAAAGTAGTCACATGATCACCCGGGTCCTCACCAGTCTTTCCTTCAAACTTTGGAATGTCATAAGTAATCCTGGTGGGGACAAGGGGCCATGAAGGATCGTGCACACTGGGTCATTCATCAATTTTGACAAGTCGAGCATATTTAACATGGCTAGAAAAGGGAGTTGAGATTGTAGCGTCTGAGCCCATGCTCTCGAGAAAGGATGGTTTCAAGAGATTGTAGGTCAAAAAGGGTTTTGGTATATACCATGGCCTTGTTCTGTAGGATAATATCCTCCTTCCAACTAATTCATAAAAGGTTGCAAGGGCATCATTACCAAGTATGTTTCTTGCGAAAAGAAAGTGTCATGATAAGGATTACTCATATGAGGATATACGTTGCCCCCAGACGAAGGGATTCCATGTAGGGGGTTTCCCATACTATAAAACCGACTCCCCTCGGATGAAACACCAAAGGACAGAGGGAGGTTCTCCGTGATAAAATTGTTCTTAGGAATCGACATAGAGGAAGAAGGATGAATGGATGGGATATAAGAAGTAGAATGATTTCCCATATGAGCACTCGATCCTAGAAAAGTGAAGCTAGGATTGGTTTGATAAGAAGGAGGATTCCAAACTCCTGCCATACGATTTGATTGAGGTATATGACCCCCACCAAATGAAAAAGGATTATTAGGAGGCGTCATGACCCTAGACCCAAAACTAAGATTCACGTGCGACAACAAAACAAAGGATGAGAAGTGTGAATTCATGTTTGGCATATTAAAAGAGAAAGGATTAGTGGTTGAATGTATTTAACGAGTACTATGATTTGACATACCATGTGGGAATACAAAAGGATTCATTCTCATGGGTTGAGAAGATCGTATGGGTTGGGTAGCATTAGGTGAGGTAGCCTCCATAATCCAAACTATTGATGATAAGGGAGTCAAGGGGACCCCACTAACCATAGAGGACATAGGATTCGAAGGAATTCCTGAGACATTCATATATGACTCAATACTCATGATAGGACGATCATGATCCTAGGAGGTGGAGATATATGTACCATGCTTATTAACTGTATGCCTTTTAGGAGGCAGATTTAGTAAAGGATTGAGATGTGGTGGTATATTTAAAAGATGAAGAGACCGACGAGGAGTTTGGTCTTGCTCCACGATGACTCAGAACTAAAGATACAATACAAAATCCTAAGGCTGACTAATAATCAAACATCACACTCCTAAATAAATATAAAGGTCAATTCCCACAAACAGGATATGATGGTTGAAGGGGCCTCTCGAACAAAAGAAGGTATGCCTCTCTCAAGAGGGGATCAGACTCCCAAACAATAGAGTGGAGGTAACAAAACCAATTATAAGGACCCTCATAGGCTTCACAACACAATTGGAAAAATTATTCCAGAGAGAAAATCCTCCATAAATTATGTGTCATGTCCAATCCCTATCTAACTTAGGGTACTTGCACAATAACCCCTGCAAGCAACCTATGCAACTACCTAGATCAAGAAACTAAAGTAATCACGATATAACCAATTCTTGGGTGAGAAGTCACAATTATGGTCCACTGTATTGGTAGGGTAACAAAGACATAAATCTTGAAAGCACCACCTCTCAAGGAGTTAAGGGAACTAGTGAGACACCAGGATACAAATAGAACCCCATAAATATCTCTAATGCTAGGAAAGTATTAGAGAGCTTTCTCTGCAACCAACTTTGTGCAACCTCATTCTTAACTTTGGTGTGAGCGAAGCCTCCCGAGGACACCAATTATATAATTGGTTTCACCACTCCCTGGTCAGAAACATATGTTAATTTTTATATCCTTGCATAATTTTACTCACAAAATCATATTCCAAGGCTCTAGGTCCTACACTTGTTTGTGTACCCTGAAAAATAAAATTGTTTCTAATCAGTTTTAATTATTCAACATTAATTTTAATGGATTTTGCTTACTCAAGAGGTGTGATCATGAAACTGATGGTATTACGACTCGACATATATAAAAAGAAGCAAATGTAAAAATATTGCTAAGTACTAGTCTTGATTTTCAATGATATGGTATGCTTCTAAATGTTGTTTCCAAAATGCAATCTCTACAATTTCAATGAAGTGCAATCTTTCCTAATATGCCAAAGATAATGTAAATTATCCAAAAGTGCAAATTATATAAGTAATATGCCAAAAATGCAACATTTGTTTTTTGTATTTTCAATATAATGAAAAGAAAATGCAAGGACTGAATAACAACCTCACAAGTCGACCCTACTGCAATAAAAAAGGGACAAGACAAGAACGAAACCAAGAAGTGACTCCCCAGACCTAGATCCAAGTACAAAAAAAGAGAAAAATGACAAGAAATGAGTTTTCCCAAAATATTCAACAATAAAGTAGCTTCCTATCACACTGTAGGAACTTAATAGTCATAACAGGGACCGAAGAAGTTTCAACAATATGCAAAACTCACCTAGCAAACACTAAACTCAGCCAAAAACACTCACAATATAGTGTGCGTGATTCTTCAGGTAACATAGGCATATATATGCACCATAAAGAAAGACAACTTGCTTATGTACATGAATGTCAAGGGAAAACCTGCATATGTCAAACAAGATACTACCTGGGAAAGGGTTAGGCTAAGAAACTTAGATAAAATGAAAAATGCAGGCTGTCAAGCAACATATGATATTGAAACTCAGGAAATTAGAGAGAAAATAAAGGAGAAACATCACCCAATACCCCAAAAGGGAGATCATCCCCAGTGGAGTCGCTAATGGTTTTACGGGGAAAATCTCTCTATGGCTAGGGGAAAACCACAATAGACAAAATGACACCCAGAAATCAACTCTAATCTCAAGTATGTTATATAAATTAAAATGATAACAAGAGAAGGATGGAATCCTACCTCATTCGGACATCCAAAGAAGACCATTGTTGAGCACGTGAACCAAAGCTTTACACCTCCATCTTGTCTTCAACAACTAAGATACACAAGCATGTGGAAATTATATAGAATGTTATCATATAAATTAGCATAATCCATTAACATACATAACAAATATTCCCATGGACAGTAATACAAGTATTTTCAATATATAAGTTGGACAAGAAAAGAGTATTTCTATTAATGTAATCAACATAAGGACATAGGTGACAAACTTTTGTAACAACACATATCGGAACTGAGAAATTAAGTCCCTCCAACTGGGCCTTCACCACTTCAATCCTCCACAAAGTAAATCTCACAAGTAGTAGGAGTCAATGAGGGTCTCCATATCAAGATAGGAAGATCTTAGGGGCTAAACACAAGGATTTCAAACTTTCAAGGACAAAGGGATGCTGAATCAATATGAGGTGAAATTTCTCGAGAGTGTCTTTGCTCTCTATGTGATGAATAAATCAAGGTTTGTATATGACTCAATTTATAGCCTCCAAATGGAATTTAAGGGTCGATTCTAATTTTTTCCAGTGTATGGAAGGTCAAGGATCATGGATCTCATGACATGGCATGGAAGCCCGACATATTTTTTACTTTTTGAGCAAAAAACCCAATGTACTCGAGCTGTAATGTAGAAACCCGTGTATACGCAATTTGTCTAACTGTAGCTCACATATATGGACAAAAATATGTATTTTTGGCTCTAGAGTGAGTAAAAAGGGGAAATTAAGTCTGCAGATGGAAATGGAAGGCCATCAAAGCAAGATGCACGGAGTGAGGCAAAATTTTCTATAATAGAGATTGTTGGATAGTTGGTTGTCATTTATGTCAACATAAGTGATTTTCATTGATTTAAACAGATGTGATGGGTGCATTTGAAGAATTCTACAAGAATCCCCAGAGGTTTGGTCATGAAGCACATAGTTGTTTGAAGAATAAGGATATGAATGAAAATGTAAATGTAGTTAATGCACTCATAGATGGATAGTACTCATCATACCATTTCCAACGATATGTTAGGAACCAAATATCAATATAGCATAGAAAAACCTCAGAATAAGTACTCAACGCCTTGAAAAAGAGACAATTTTAGATAATAAGCCTCTTTGAGGGGGCAACCTCCTTTTACCCCACATAAATTTTCAAGTACAAGATGACTCCAAATGAAAATGTCTCCTTGGTATATATAGGAGACTAGGAGGTATAATGACAACTAATGGAATAAATCCGACATAAATAAAATAACATTACTAATGTAATATGCCCCAATTAAGGGGTAATGAGCCAATATTAGGGCTTAACATGCCCCTCCCCTTGAGACAAGTGTTGTCCGCAATGCTTGAGTAACTCTGGATGCTTTTGTATAAAAGACTCATCTTCCCAAGTGGAATCTTCAGTCGATAGTTTCCTCCATTTAATGAGATACTCTGAAATGGATTTATTCCTCAGCTGGTGAATTCTTGTGTCAGTGATGGCTTCAGGCTCCAATATGATTTTTCCTTCCTCGTCTAATTTTGGCAATATAGTTTAAACTGGGATCTTGTCGCCTATAACCTTCTTTAAGCATGAAACATGGAAAACTGGGTGTACTCGTGAAGATGCAGGCAACTCCAATTTGTATGCCATAGTACCAATCTTTTGCAACACCTTATAAGGGCCATATTACTTTGGTGATAATTTATTATCCTTATTGGCTTTCTTGAGGGACATCTGTTTGTATGGTTGTAGTCATAAAAACACCCAATCCCCTACTTCAAAAATTCTTTCACAACGATGTTGATCTGCTTGTTTTTTCATGTGATTTTGTGCCATGGTCAGGTTGTCCTTTAAGATTTGGAGAACTTTTTGTTGATGCTCGATGTGATCTTCCGCTGCTTGAACCTTAGATTTTTCTTTTAGAGAAGAAGTGATGGAAGGAGGATGGTATCCATAGAGTGCCATAAATGGTGTCATTTTTGTTGCAGTATGAAAGGAAGTGTTATACCACCATTTTGCCAAGGGTAACCATTTGAACCATTGTGTTTATTTATCAGAGACAAAGCAACGAAGGTATCCTTCCAGACATTTGTTCACTATATTGGTTTGTCCATCAGATTGAGGATGATAAGATGAGCTATGAGCCAATTGACTACCCAAACAAGAAAATAATTATGTCCAAAATTGTCCAGTGAAGATGGGATCTCTGTCACTTACAATAATCTTTGGGCTGCCATGTAGCTTTTGAACTATCTCCATGAATGCGGTGGCAATTGTACTAGCTTTGAAGGGATGAGAGAGTGCACAAAAGAGTGCGTACTTGATCAATCTATCAACAATCATCATGATGAGACTCTTTCCTTCAGACTTCGGTAACCCTGTGATGAAATCCATGGAAACCTCCTCCCAGTGCTGACTTGGGATGGCTAATGGTTGTAAAAGACCCAGGGTATTAATTGTTTCCACCTTTTTTGTTGGCAAACCAAACATTCTGCCAAAAACCTTTGAACATCAGTTTTAAGGCCATCCCAAAAAAAATCCTTCTTGACTCTATGGTAGGTTTTCAAAAATCCTGAGTGCCCTCCTACTAGAGAGGTGTGCAATTCCAATAGTACCTTTTGTTTGAGCTAGGAGTTCTTACATAAATATAAGTGATCTTTTTACCATAGTGAATCACTTTCCATCTAAATGTATCTGATGCACTGGAATCCTGCTGCAACTTTTGAATGAGAGTCCACACTTTTTTGTCATTCTTCCATTCATCCCTTGCTTCTATTATCCAATCGGGTTGGATGATTGAGATATCATAGAGAAAGGCCTCAACATATTCATCCTTTCTTGAGAGTGCATCTACCACAACATTTTTCTTCCCCTTTTTATAGATGATTTCAAAATCATAACCCAATATCTTGGTTACCCATTTTTGTTGTTCTTCTAAAGATAGTCTTTGTTCCAAGAAGTATTTAAGACTATCATGATTTGTTTTGACCTTGAAGTGCCTACCTATTAGGTAAGGACGCCATTTCTTCAATGCATGTAGCATTGACATCATTTCCTTCTCATAAATGGGTTTGTGTAATTCCTTTCCCTTGAGTGGCCGACTTTCAAAAGCCAGGGGCCTTCCTTCTTGCATTAGGACAACACCAATTCCATTTCCCGAGGCATCACATTCCACAATAAAGGTTTTGTGAAGTCTGGAGTGGTCAAGATAGGAGATTTTCACATCACCTCTTTAAGTTGTTCAAAAGCTTTAGTTGCCTCTGGAGTCCATGAAAATGCATCCTTCTTAGTTAGTGTCGTTAAAGGTGCTTCTGTTCTTCCATAGTGCCAAACAAACTTACGGTAGTAACCCATCAAACCCAAAAATCCTCTAAGATTCTTCAATGTTTTGGGAATCGGCCAGTCCATCATGACCTTAATCTTGTTAGGGTCTACCTTGACACCTTCATGAGATACAATATGACCCAAATACTATACCTCCTTCACTCCAAAGAAACATTTGGATGGTTTGGCATATAGTTGTTTCTCCTTTAGTAGTTGTAGCACCTTGTCAACATGTCGCACATGATCCTCCCAAGACTTGCTATATATTAGTATATCATCAAAAATTACTCACACAAATTTTCGAAGGAAGGGCTTGAAAATGGAATTCATCAACCCTTGGAATGTGGAAGGTGCATTTGTAAGGCCAAAAGGTATGACCAAAAATTCATAATGGCCTTCATGAGTTTAGAATGTTGTTTTTGGGATATCTTCTTTCTTGATTCTAATATGATGATACCCTGAACAGAGATCCAATTTTGTGAAATAGATTTCTCCATGTAGTTCATCTAACAATTCATCAATGATGGGAATGGGAAACTTATCTTTAATAGTGATCTTGTTGGGCTCTTTATAATCTGGAAACATACGCCATGAGCTATCTTTCTTGAATACCATTACCACTGGTGCAGAGTAAGAACTTTGGCTAAGTCTAATAATGTCAGCCTCTAACATTTCTTCAACCTTGTGCTCAATTTCACTCTTCTGGGCGTAAGGGTATCTGTATGGCCTGATGTTAGGAGGAACACTCCCAGGAATTAGGTGAATTTCATGATCACAATTTCTAGTGGGTGGAAGACCTTTGGGAATATCTTCAAATACTTTGGAATGCTTATCAATAATCCCTTGGAGATCTTGAGGAATAGATGGCTTATATGTTTGAACATCTAGTGAGCATAGTTGTGCAATAACGCCTTGATGCCCCTTTTTCAATAATTTTGTCATGCCATTAGAGATTATCACCTTACCGGGTTTCCCTGTGATACCTCTTAACTCAATTTATTTTCCTTCCAATGAAAATTTCATGAAAAGTTCTTGAAAATTAAAATCCATTGTTCCTAATAATTGCAACCATTAGATTCCTAGTACAACATCCACACCACCCATGGGTATAGAAATCATTGGAATATTCATTACATATCCCCCCATAGTAAGATTGATCTTATTGCATTTTCCTGAGCAATTGATAGTTCCTCCATTTGCAATCATTACTTGAAACTCTGGCACTAGATATACAAAGCAATTGAGAGCTTTGGATAATTTATAGTGAATGAAATTATGAGTATTGCCAGAATCAATTAGGAATATTACCTTTTTTTTTTGATGTATCCTTTGATGTTAAGGGTTTGAGGAGTGCTAATTCTAACCAATGAATTACACGATATCATGGGAGTCAACTCTTCAGATGAAATTGCTTCTATGTTTTCATCTTGATATGGTTCTTGTTCTTCTTCTTCTTCCTCTTCACAATCTATGGAGAATAATTTATTCTCACCACACTTATGTCCCTTACTATACTTGCTATCACAATTAAATCATAAACCTTTTTCTTTTCTTTCCTCCAATTGTTGAGGTGTTAACCTTGTAGGTTGAGGTGTTTTAGAAGAAGGAACATTGTTCTCTCTATAGATGTTAGGATTGGTCCTTCTAGTAGCCATAGCCATATTTTTACTTTCAACATTTCTTGCCACCTTAAATGCATTCTCCAATGACTTGGGTTCCCAAAGGCGAACCTCAGGTTGAATGTTATCCTTTAAAGTTCCTATGAATACATCAATCGAGTTCTCATCTGGAATATCTGTTACCTTTACATTCAGTCTTTGGAAGTTCTCAATGTCCTCGGTAACTGAACCCTTTTGCTTGAGATTTACCAATTGACTAAAGAAGGTATTGCTCCTTTTATCCTCCTAGTGTGCTATCATTTCTTTCGTGAAAATTGTCCAAGTGACAAGTGATTTGCGAGAACAAAGCCATCGATACCATAAAAATTTATTGGGTTCTAAATATAAAGAAGAAATTTGTACCTTTTGTGTATGTGGCACATTATGTAGATCAAAGAATTGTTCCATCTGAAGTATCCATGTGATTGGGTCCTTGCCATCAAACTTCCTCATATCGATCTTAAAAACGTGGTTGGTCTTCAACCCAAAATTGGATTTTCTCCATTATTGATTTACCTTCCTTGTTTCCTCATCATGAATTTCATGGGATACATTTTCACTTTTAGGTGTCTTCTTTGTTACAAATGTTTTCAATACTTCCATGATATCCTCTTTTAAACCATCCATCTTAGTATTTATTGCCTCCAACTTAGCTTCCATCTCTTACAGTTCATATTTTGTTACTATCTTCTTTTGTAAATCATTTATGTCCCTAAACATTCCATTTGGTGTAGAAGTTCCCTTTTTGGGTGGCATGTTGGCCAAGTATCACTTTTGAACCTTGATTTTTGGGTGGTTCTTCTAGACAATCTTTCTTCTGTTGTATCTCCTAAGTTTTGGCCCTTCTGGGTATGAAAATTTCTTTTATGTAGTTCTCTGACATTTCTTCTCTACAATTCTATGGGTCTTATCAAAATTGGATGTGCCAAATGGAATTTATAGTAACCTCCCCACAACTTGCTGATTTTTGGCCTTTCCAGGAGATATCACTTGTATAGCGTGCCCCACACAAAATAATTGATATAAATTCTGAAACTCGTACCAGAAATACTAAAGATTGTCCACTATCCAATGAAACTGGTCTCACTCAATTTGGATACTCTAGGAATAAATTATGATTGTTTTACTTGGAACACCTTCTTGAGACTAGTCAATATGACTAGTCAGATACCCTATCTTCCACAGGGTGTATCTACAAATGTAAGATGACCCAGAAGCTGAACATTTTACCATAGATACCTTACTAATTTTTTTGAATATCCTCCAACGTTCAGGGTCTGAAACATTACAGAAATTTTTTTATAGTGAAAATTCCGCAATGACTCAGTTCAAGATGATTCCAGAACCCTATCTTTCACAGGCTGTATCTCAGAAAGTATAATCCCTCAGGAGATGAAATATTAACCCAACGTACCTTGATCCATCTACTAAATATCATCCAAGTCTTTTCTTCTAAAATGTTGTATAAAAAAAGTTATAGAGAAAATTTCAAGGTGTCTAAGATGTAGCAGCGAAACCCTAAGACCTTGAGCTCTGATACCATATGTTAGGAACAAAATATCAATATAGCATAGAAAAGCCTCAGAATAAGTACTCAATGCCTTGAAAAAGAGATAATTTCAGATAATAATCCTCTTCGAGGGGGCAACCTCCTTTTACCCCACATAAATGTTCAAGTACAAGATGACTCCAAATGAAATTGTCTCCTTGGTATATATAGGAGACTAGGAGGTATAATTACAACTAATGGAATAAAGACGATATAAATAAAATAACATTACTAATTTAATATGCCCCAATTAAGGGGTAATGAGCCAATATTAGGGCTTAACACGATAGGTGGTACATCACGTAGTTCCTCACGGTTAAGGAGTTATGAGTTCATGAAGAAGGAAGCTCTAAAGAATGGTTAAGAAGCCCCTAAACGGTTATAACAAGATATTACAAGTCATTGATTAAGGTTAAAACAATTATAATAGGCCGGCCTAAAATTTAAGGAAAGAAGTCACTTGGAAGAGTCTAGATACACCTGAATAATCCTCTCATCTTTACACATACAAGTTTATTGAATATCTTCTATGTGAGAAATTGATCTATTGGAGAATTTGAAACAACGAATATGAGGCAGTGAAAGAGTAAGGAGTGTGAATGTTTCGGTATTGCATAGGAGAGAGAGGATTTTTTTATAAAACCTAATTTGGCTGAGCCTGGTGGGTCAGGCTACTAGTGTCCCATGAGGCACCCCCCTGGGTTGTAAGGTCCTCGTCTTATGAGGCCCTGCTAGTTGACCGATCTTAGTCCCACAAGGCAAAGGAAAAATTGGGAGGATGTTTGTACCAGGTTGTTGAGGCTGAGAAAGAGTTACAGGACTAAAATCTCGTGTATCGAGTCATCTACAAGTTTAAAGGTATGTCTATATGCATTTTTTGAGGGTTACATGTTGGTGATATTATGGTGCATGATTGAGGCATGTCTTTGGTATCTTGTTGAGACATTGGTACATGCTTTAGGAACATGTTATGTGCATGGTATGAGGCATATTTTGGTACATGTATGAGTTATATTTCTTAGTGACATTGATGCATGTTTGAGGCACTTCTTGATGAGGTTATGGGACATGTTTGAAGTACATACATTGGATGTTGTGGTAGATTCTTGAGGCATGTCTTGCTGATGTTGGTACATGTTGAGAAACATTTCAGTGATGTCATGGTACATTTATTAGAAGCATATTTTGGCTATCTTGGTATCCGATATGGTATATGGCATGGTGATGTTATCACATTCTTGAGGCACCTCATTGATGATATATTATTGTATATGGTGTATGGAATGATTGAGACATATCATGAGTGATATGGTATATGGATGAGGAACATCACATAGTACATGGAATGGTACATGTTTTGGTACATGTTTGATGTACATGGTATGGTACAGGTTCTGGTACATGGTTGATGTACATGGTATGGTATAGGTTATGGTACATGGTTGATGTACATTATATGGTACAGGTTCTGGTACATTGTTTATGTACATGGTTTGGTGATGGTTTTGGTATCCATGTGAGTGGATCTAATTATAGTTGGTTAATGATGATATATTAGTGTTAGTGATAGTGATGGTGATAAGGACAATGACAGGTTGGATGATTGGTTGATCATCAGTTTCAGGTTGATGTGACAGTGATAGTTACAGGTTGATGTGATAATGATAGTGACAGGTTGGATGACAAGTTGATTAGAGGTTGATGAGACAGTGGAAATAATAGTATCAGTGGCAATGACATGTTGAGTCTACACTCATATTTCATGGTGAAAGGATGCAACAAGGAAAGGGGGTTGTATCCTCCTTCTGGTTGATGCCAAAAAATACAAGGAGTTGTAGCTTCCTTCAGGTTGGAGCCTATAGAGTAGGGGGTTGGAGTCTCCTTCCATTTGTAGCTAGATAATTGAGGGAGTTGTAGCTTACTTCAGGTTGGATCCTATAAATAGGGGTTGTATCCTCCTTCTAGTTGATGCTATAGAATTGGAAAGTGTGTGCTTCCTATGAATGTATTCTTGATTTATATAAGAAAACATTATGTGGTTTTCTCCCATTTTGGTTTCCACGTAAATTTTGGTGTATTGTGTATCTATGGTTGTTATTATGCATGAATGAATAATATTGTTTATGATGAAATGATATACTAAATGCATAATTGATAAACTATTGAATATTGCTGATAAAATTCAAGTTTATATGTACTATCATTGAATGTGATAAAAAGTGCTCATATCGATTCATGCCCCGCCAACCCTCTCTCAGTATTCCAACAAATTCCAGTGCTTCATCTTCAATAGTATTTGGGTCTTTAGAATAAAAAAGAGGTAGGGTAATAGGAAATATCTTTAACTAGCACAACCACATTAGTAAAAGTGGTGGATTTACACTCATAGATGAAATTATCAACCACTTTTACTAATGCTGTTGTCTTAGTCTCAATTTCAACCACAAGATTAATTTTCCAAAGCAATTAGACCTCCAATTTTATAAAGGTAACAATGAAATGTATGTGATATTTTTAAATACAATTTATTTTTTAAAGCAATTAAACCTCCAATTTTATAAAGGTAAGAGTGAAGTGTATGCGATCTTTTGGATACAATTTAGACATAAGTTCATAAGAAGGAAGGGAAAGTGAAATTTATGTGATGCTCTTTTTGAACATAATTTCAACATGTATTCATTACAAATTACTAGAAATTAAAATCACAACTTCAATCAAGTACTAAAGATAAGTATATGAGTATATGGGAGATTGATGGTTGGAATTGTAGAGGAATATATTTTGTGCAATTTAGGTTCCAATGTATACATTGGGTTGTATGTTAACTTAGTTCAATGAGTGATGCATTATTGGTTACAATTCACATATAACAATATTTATAACTAATAAATGGGGAGGTTGGAGGTTAATATGATAGGGATTCTCTGAGTTGAAGTTATGAAATTTAGTATTAATATCACATCATCCTTTTATATCATATGTTAATAATTTTTAAGATTTAAAAATCTAATATGGTTTTGTATTCCATTGCTTAGCTAAATGATAATATCTTCTCAAACCTCGAAGGAGGATTGTAATATGCACAAATCTAATAGGTTTTGGATTCTCAACGCTTATGTATATTATATTAGCTTCTCAAGCTTGAAAGCTTCATAAGATTAGGAAATCTAATAGGGATTTGTATTATGAGAACTTATCTATATGATAATAATGATTAGGTTGCATAATATGAAATAGTAATGGAGTGAGATTTATTGGTTATTTAAGAAGTGTTGTATGTTCATGGGAAACTTCTTGATTTTTAATCCCTTCTCAACTCACAAGAGATTCAATATTTAGATGAAAACGATGTATAATGGACTCTAATTATATATAACCACATTGTTGGTGAGGATTCACATATAAATGGATATATCTATATCCAAATGCTCTAGGTTCAATATTGAGAACAATAAACAATAATAATCGGTGTTCAAGCCTAAAAACAATAAATAATGCTCTGGGTTTGAACCTGAGAACAATAAATAATAATAATTTGGGTTTGATCCTAAAAACAATAAATAATAATAATATGTGTTCAAGCCTAAAAACAATAAATAATGCTCTGGGTTTGAACCCGAGAAGAATAAATAATAATAATTTGGGTCCGATCCTAAACACAATAAATGGTCTAGATTCAACATATATTATTTTATAATCTTGTCATAATATGGGTTGAATAAATTAATTACATAATTGCAACCAAGATGGATGTAATGGTTGCAAGGATTATTGCTTGAAGGAGACCCATAAAATTCAATACTTGTACAATGCATCAAAGTTAGGTTTTGATAATGATTTTTATTTCTTGGAAAATATAAGATCGAAATATTTAAAAGACCTCACCAAACTACCTACCATCCATACGATGAACTGTTTCTATGCATCACTATAAGAAATAATTTTACTATATCTGCTCTGTTGGTCTATTGGGTTGAATCTAAGTTGAGAAAACTAGTGGTATAGAAACTCCTCATGATATTCTGGAAGTACCTCTCTACACATAAATTTCTTGTTGGAAAAAAATGTTCATGGGAATTATTCAAAAAGGTTTCAATTGATCTAGGTGGATATCAGTGGCCACCCACCTTTTCCAACTATCTCAAAACAATTTTCTGGCAATTTTGGCAATTTGCTATTTTTAGAAGTTTTTAACCTCTGAGGCCATTTTGAGGGCCTAAATGAAGGTTTTTCAGGATCAAGCTTCTCAATGATGGCCAAAGGCTCTTATTGAGCCCCAAAAATTAATCTCCTATATGATACCTTTCCAACGAGATATCATCCGCCCCAAACGGAGATCTTATGCCAAAGTTACGCCCCCGAGAAGTTGATACACCAAACTACCCGAAACAGGGTCCACAAAACTGTAGAATTTTCATCTTCCAGGGTTAGAGTTTTGGATTTTATTTATGACAAAAAGGCCTTTGGAGCCTCATTGTAAAATCATCTTCTCACAGATGCGAGTAGCCATCACATCTCTTCTCAGAGTTAAGCTGCCACCATTCTAGCGAGTCTTTCACTCTATATTTTTACAGTCTTGATACATTTTCGCTCATTAATAGAAAATTGTGTATTATTGTATCTCTGTGTTTATGGTTGCATCTCTGATACATTTATGTTATATTATTGGATATCCGAGATATCTCTATACATTTCTTTATTATATCTCCGCTCTCATTTCATGCCGAAAATAATCTGGATCAGTGGTATCAGAGCAGGCTACTCTTGATCATTTTTTTTTTAGTGCATGTCCTCGACAAGGTCCAAGTATAGAAATTTGGGTCTCAATATTGTCTATATTGAAGACAATATCTCTCACATGCCCAAGAAACCCTCCATCGCAGAAGAAAAGAAAAATGACGGAGCAGACAATTCTATCAATCTGTTGCTTGAGAAAGCTCTCATGCAACAAAGGGACGAAACGGTGGATAGTTTTTCCCACATCCTTCAATGTATGCCTATAGAAATAGACACATATTCATCAAACAACAAATTTTGAAGAACCTCTCCTTTGAAGGTATAGGTTAATTTTGATATTCTCGCATTTGAAGGTCCGATAGATGCAAATGCCCTAGACAAATGGTTAAATCTGCTAGAAGGTTATTTCTCTATTCACCATTTTTCCGATAAGAAAAAGATCACCTTCACACTCCTTAAATATCTCCCCCATGTAAAACATTGGTGGGAAACTTACTGGGAGAAAATTTCGACAAAAGAGTTTGAAATATATGGGGTCGATCCCACTTGGGATTTTTTTGTGGACACGGTAAAGGAACATTATTACCCTGTTGGAAACTATGAGGACCAGTATATGAGATGGGCCAAACTACGACAAGAGAGGGGAGTTCTAGAGTTCACTAATGCCTTCCATACCTTGTGCACCAAGCTAGGTATCAAAGAATCCAAATGACATTTGGTTCTGAAATACCGTGGGGCTCTACACAGATACATCCAAACTGAAATGGATTTTCTAGACATCTCATCCCTCGGTTCTTCTTATCGATATGTTGTTAAAATCAAGCATAAATTTAAGCACCAGAAAAAACGGGACTTTGGGTTTGCAAATCTGCAAGAACCAAAGTATGATAAAGATGACCCTAACAAGCAGTCTCTCGAAAACTAGTCCAAGCCATAGGAAAAGAAGGGTCATGGGAAGACAAAGAAGGACACTGAGAAATGGTGTGATTTTGACAAAATCCCTTGGCACAACGCCGATGAATGTACCTCAAAATAGTAATTGGTGGTCGAAATCAAAGACAAGGAGTCGAACCCTGATTTAGAATCTAATTCAGAAAATACTGATAGAAGACAGATCATCAATGCAGACCCCACTGCTATTGTCGCGAACGTAGAAATTCAACCAGAAGAACCTACATATCCTGAAGAGGGGTAGCACCTTTTTCATTCACAAATGTGGGTGAAGGGGACCCCACTACATTTTATTGTTGATAGTGGAAGCCAGAAAAACCTCATCTCAGCAGAGATAGTCAAACAATTAGGAATGTCGACAACACCACACCCACATCCATACAACATTGGGTGGCTTCACCAAGGATGATATCTTTGTGTCAGCCAATAGTTTTGATTTCCATACGACATCCAAACCTTCAAGGATGAGGTATTATGTGATGTTTCCTCGTTGGATGTATGTGATGTTCTCTTGGGCCAACCATATATGTGGAATCTCCATGCTATCTATGAGTCTTGACCCTGTACTGTCATTGTTACTCTGGGGCGTCATCTCTATAGGATACCAGAGGTGGTTCCGACTATTGTCCCACCTAAACAGTGTCGCAAGGTAGTATCTCATACTACAAAATTTAGCTTCTTCACAATCTGTTCAAAAGGTGAATATAATGATACTGCAACCACTACATCCTTGGCCCAAACATCTTCTATCCAATAGAAGAAGATCGACAAGACTGTAGCAAAGCGTAAATATTCCTTCTTCACACATACATCTCATGTAGCCAAACTGGTTAAAAAGGTCCAACCCTTCCAGCCAAACTAGTTAAAAAGGTCCAACCCTTCCAGCCACAGGTTTGTGAAAACCTTCAAAAAGCTAAGCAACACAACTTCCCCAACAAGGCAAGCAACTCATCAAGATGTAGATTCAACATACTCGTTTCCCTCTCCCCCGGACACTCAATGTAATGGAGACCATTTCTTCCTAAGGAGGGAGGATTGATCCAAGTAGATATTAGTGGCCACCCACCTTTTCCAACTCGCTCAAAATAGTTTTTTGACAATTTTGGCAATTTACTATTTTTAGTAGTTTTTAACTTATGGGGCCATTTTGAGGGCCTAAATGAAGGTTTTTCGGGATCTAGCTTTGCAATGATAGCCAAATGCTTTGATTGATCCCCCAAATTGAATATTATATACAATACCTTTCCAACGAGCTATCATGCGCCCCAAACGAAGATCATATGCCAAAGTTATGCCCCCAGGAAGTTGATACACCAAACTACCCAAAACGNCTTATGGGGCCATTTTGAGGGCCTAAATGAAGGTTTTTCGGGATCTAGCTTTGCAATGATAGCCAAATTCTTTGATTGATCCCCCAAATTGAATATTATATACAATACCTTTCCAACGAGCTATCATGCGCCCCAAACGAAGATCATATGCCAAAGTTATGCCCCCAGGAAGTTGATACACCAAACTACCCAAAACGGGGTCCACAAAACTGTTGGATTTTCATCTTCCAGGGTTAGGGTTTTGGATTTTATTTATTATATAAAGGCATTTGGAGCCTCATTGTAAAATCATATTCTCACGGATGTGAGTAGCCATCACATCTCTTCTCAGAGATAAGTTGCCACCATTATTGTGAGTCTTTCACTCTGTCTTTTTACAGTCTTTGTACATTTTCGATCATTAATATAAAATTGTGTATTACTATATCTCTATGTTTATGGTTGCATCTCTAATACATTTCTGTTATATTATTGGATATCCGAGATATCTCTATACATTTCTTTATTATATCTCCACTCTCATTTCATGTCGAAAATAATCCAGATCATCAATGGATCCTAAGATTTTCTCTATGATAGCTTGAAATGAATGCCCCGAGTCTCAATTTTCCAATGTTACTTGAATGTCCTCTTTGTTTGAGGTTCTCAATTGTTACCACATGTGACACAGAGTTCTAGAGGAGAAGATAATTTCTTAATCCTATTACTTTAATCATCTAATTGTCACAGTGAGGGTGTTGTATACATATTAATCCTTGCAAATCACCCAAACGTGGTGATCAGGTGGCTATCATAGTAATTTCTTCATCATATTACGTAAATTTGAAATACTAAACAATTTAAGTAATGATAAACGTATGAATTGAGAAATGCGAGGAAGTTAATGTTGAAAATATCAACCGTTAATTTAAAGGAGAAGATGAGAATATGAAAGCATCTTTAACTTATGGACATAAGATTAAGGTTTGTAATTAAAAGATTAATTAATCCATCTATTGTCAATATCGATGTAAATATTTATTAAATCTCTATGCCTCCTCACAATCTTCATTCAAGTCTATTATTCATTTTTGTAAAATTAATGTAGTAATAGTTTTATGAAGATAATGCACATATAATTCACAAATGACTTAATTAGGTGGAGGATTTTTATTTTCATGGAGGAAATAATATATTTGGAAAAATTGGGTATTAAAATCTCAGATCGATTCTCCATATCGAATATGTGTAGATTTTAACCTTGTACAATATTTACTGCAAACAGATTTTCAGTAAAAGAACAGAAAATATACAATGGAAAATACAAACATTACACAAAGATTTTTCCCCTGGAAACCCAAACCGAGAAAACCAACATATTCTATATTCATTCATAGTGTTATATTGTTTACAATAAAATATACATATAGGAGCCAGCGACATCCAAAACCCTAACCCAATGACATGGATTAGTCAACAACTCTATTTCCTTAACTGGAAATAGAAAACCATCAGCAAAGAAACCATATGCCGAAAAACCACCTAAATATGTGACATGTTTCTCGAGGAAGAATTTTTTTGGGGGGGGGCACTGCACTCGAACCCCCACCCGAGGGGCTTTCGCCCCCCATCAAACCCCCTTGCGCGCTCGATGCAAAACAGACACTACTACTCCTGCAAAGAATATAACACATACCCAAAAATATGCATTTCATCAAATTCCTTCTATAACTCATCCACCTAAAAAGTTTCATTATAAGCATTTCCAAATATTATTTTAAATTTAGACAAGCTTTGGATTGTTAAAATACATAAGCAATCATACCAGTTTGAGACTTTACCTTTCAAAGTGAACATAAACAACCTACATACTACATCCTCATGAAAAATATTAAGCAAACACATATTTCTTGATATGTTCAAACATTGTTATTCTCTCTTCAGAATCAAACTTTGATAGGAAATCAAATACCTTTCTAGGGAAGTCATGCAAAGGTCCTTACAATCCCAACACAATATTTACCTCCCATGAAGAGATTTTGGAAAGAAACATAAAAAAAATTGAACACATTACATAGTACATATCTCTCTTAACCAAATGAAAATAGAGCATAAAGGAGGCCCTATGAGAAACAAAAATAATGAGAGATATTGATGGAGGTGAGGAATTACATCAATGATGAAAATAGAAACCAATGTACATCATGAATCTCACTATGTGAATAAAACATAGTTACCAACTTAATGAGAACTGACCTCAAAACGAGAACTATGGCCCAAAAAATCCTAATTTTTGCATAAAAAACATGAAAATCAACCCCCAAATCAAAAAGTGGTGCTACCAACATCACCATTTTTTCAAACATGGTCAAAATTACAAAATAAGTTCTAAAATCAAAAAAAAAAAAAATTATTAAAAAAATTTCTAAAATTTAAAAAAAAATAAAAAAAAAGGAAAAAACCCTAAACTAAAAAAATCTAATGTTTAGTAAATTATGATTTTAAAATAAACATAAAAAAAAATGGATACAAAATATATAGAAAAATATTTAACAAATATTAAAATGCTTAACAAAATTTAATATTATAAAATATATAGAAAAATATTTAGCAAATACTAAAATGCTTAACAAATTTTAATATTAAAATAAATTAAAGTCACAACCAATTAATTCACATATAAATGTTTCATCAATATACAATTTTTAATGTAAGATTTATAGAAAACTAATTATTAAAATAAAATTATATACAAATAAATGCAAATTTTTATCAAAAAAAAGTTCACCAAAACTGCATTTTAAAAATTAATTATTATCATGCTTAACATATTTTATTTTCAAAATGAATTTTAATTAAATTAGAAATTTTAATTTCAAATTCCACCCACCAAAGGCCTCTACTAAAAATCTAATATTTATTAAATTTTAATTTCAAAGTGTAGAAAACAATTTAGGGAATGAGAATATTAAGATATTTGGATAACAACATGCCCTCTGTGAAGGTATGAAAGAGTCCTAACGTGACCACAACCTTGCGATGCCCCTGTGGCTCTCACTTATATATATATATATATATATATATATATATA
>JASDQU010103205.1:205870-225945 GCA_032191745.1 Picea mariana | reverse complement strand
GTCCTTCGAGCGGTCGAAATCCAGAGGAAGTCCGTCTGAGATTGTTTCAAACTCAATTTCCACTGAGGCCTTTGAGGTCCCCGTGGACACCGCATCTTGCGCCTGTAACATGCGCTCACGGGCGGCTTCGGTCATGACAAACGTGACCTTCATTCGTTTAGAGACGAGCCGCTTGGCAAACTGCAGCATTGGATTGAGATGGCCCTGCACTGGAAGAGACACCACCAGAACGTGAGGCATACTCATGTCGTCTAGCACCTCCAAGGACACCATGTTGCCTGGCTCCCGCAAAGAATAATTTTAGACAATCTTCTTTTATTCCAAAATTTCGTTCTTGCAGGCGGCTGTGTTCAACGCAAGGCCGGACTTGTTTTTATAGCATGAGGAAATCATTTCTCTTATTGGTTAGAAATTGTTTATAAATTTTGTTCAAAGTTAGAATTTCATTTTATTGTAAGAAACTTCCATAAAATTTTATTTCATATTTAGATGAAAAAATAAAACTCGACCTATCCGTAAAAATGAGTAAAAACCATGAAACTCAATCTCACCTAGTTGGATTAGTAACAGGTTTTAAACGTCATATAACATAGTGTGCGTGGCATCACCGATTTTAAATGTCATAAAATAATTTAATATTTTCCACTCAACCCCACTAAAATGTCAACTAGGAAAGGACAAGAAAATCTAAAGGAAAAACCAAAGTTAACTTTTGTTTCTTCTTTCCTCTTGTATTTTGGTTTGTCCCTTCTCAATGGACATTTTCGTCTCCTATACTTAGGCGAATTTTGTTTTTCCTTGCCTTCTAAGACGCTTAAATATTAAATTCATTTCTATGACTTTTAAGGCAAACATTTTCCATTTTCCATGCCCCTTATTTGGACATTTTAAATGCACACTTTTCAAGGGGTTTACAGATTACACACTTTTCAAAGGGTTTAGTGCATGAATGGTGAGAGGTAAGTTTCACATTCTTTTAAGTAGGTTCAAATTTATAATGAGACACTGATTCATTGTAATAAAGTTAGAAGGGTAGATGTTCCTTTGGATAGAAGTTTCTATAGGTGTGTTTTGAGATGTCTCAATTCTTGTTAGTTCACAAGTTAGTAGTATATATGACTTATAGGTTAATGGATATACTCTTAGGCTATAGTGGAAGCGAGTAAGTTTGATCTCGAGTTTAACCCAAGTCACTCTGACTAGTTATTAATTCCCATGGTAAAAAGAAAATGCACACTTGGCCTCCCACCAAAACCTTGGGGTAAGTGTGCATTTAAATGCACACATGTGCCCTGGCCACCATGCAACTTGCAATTTAATATGCACACATGTGCCCTCACCACCACCCTACTTGCCCATTTAAAATGTACACTTTGCCACCCAACCCCACTCCCACCTTGGGGCAAGTGTGCAAATCGTACCTCCCACACCAACTTTTAAATGCAAATGGACCCCACTTTTAAATGCGCACATGTGCCCTTGCCACCACCCTACTTTCCATTTAAAATGCACACTTCGCCCCTACTTTTAAATGCAGACATTAATACAGTATTTAGGGTTAGGGTTTCAGAGGGATGCATAGATTAGAGTTGAAAACCTTATTTTATTTTGTCATTCTCGTGCAATAGCTCCAACTTCTCACTAACATCTACAATGTGTGAACCTCACCACTCTTACTATATACAATGTCAATTTCATTCATGCTCCTAAGTAGTCTCTATTTTGTATATGGACTGTTTAACCCAACGATGCCATCAACCACCAGATTTAGTTCACCTTACTTACAAATCATGTTTTCAAATAAAATATTATTCACAACGACGGATCAGTAAATGTATATTATATCTTTATGTAGTTGATTATATGTGGACAAGTCATTGATTCTAGAAGGTTGTGTTGCCATGTTGTTCCTCATTTCGTTGCTTCTTGTTTATCACGTGTGACGGAATTTTAAGCGGGAGTCCCACTAGAGGGAGTGTGAGAACTAGCTCTCTTTGGCTCTGATGGTCATGTACATTGATACACATTTTAAATAAATTTAATTGCTCGACTATTGGTTGCATGAAGATTTCGTTTTGAGCTGTTGAAGCCTAGTATTCTGCGTACATTACATGTATGCTTGCTTGCTTCATACAACAAGGATAATGAATCTTCACTTGTCGGTATATACATGGTAACGATTGCACGACATATCATGCCAATCCTACACTACTACTACTAGCAACAACCACTTTATAAAAGTGGTTGATATCGTTTGTTTATGTTCATCACATTGTGACATTTGTCTATTCTCATCACATTGTGACATTTGTTTATGCTCATCACATTGCAACATTTGTTTATGTTCATCAAATTACGAAGAAAGGGTTATGTTCATCAGATTGCAACAGGAGGGCTATGTGCATCACATTGCGATCGACTTACATGTTCTTCACATTCCGACGTCCATAAATGTTCGTCAAAATGTGAAGTTACTATGTTTGGTAGATTGCAAGGTTATTGTGTTCGACACATTGCGACGTTTGGAAATGTTTGTCACATTGCGATGTCAGAATATGTGCATTACATTGTAAGGTGAGGAAACTTACATCACGTTATGAAAACAAGGTGATGTGTGACACATTGCGATATCTATTTATGTTAATCATATTGCAATGTTACTATCCACATTGCGACGATATGCCTATGTTCATCACATTGCAACACCAATTAATTTTCATCATATTGCAACGTTACTATGTTCAACAGATTGCAACGTTATTATGTTCATCAGGTTGCAATGTTACTATGTTCATCATTGTGCAATGTTACTACATTCAACACATTGCAACATTACTATTTTCATCACGTTGTAACATCTGGTTTTGTTCATCAGATTGCAATGTTGGGGCTTGTTCGTCGCATGACAAGGTTGGTTTATGTTTGACACAATACGAAAATGAAGTTTTGGCAAAGTTTAAAAAAAGAAATCTAAGTGTTTCTTTTGTGAAAAAGAAAGGAACTTTGATCTGATGCAATATATTACATATAAGGAAACTTAGAATCATACTTGTTTTAAGAACATTGATAACATATGATATTGAACTGTAAAATCTATCCCTTCCAAATAAGCATATATAAAATTAGATTATGCATTTATGTATTCTGAGTTTAGTTGGGATTGTGATATTCCTTTGTGACATTTGTTTATGTTTGTCACAACACGATGTTTTTTTATGTTCGTCACAATGTGATGTTTTTTTATGTTCTTTACATTGCGACATTTTTTTATGTTCATCGCATTACGACGAAAGGGATATGTTAGTCAGATTGCAACAAGAGGGCTATGTCCATCACATTGCAATTGACGTACATGTTCTTCACATTGCGACGTTCGTATATGTTTGTCACAATGTGAAGTTACTATGTTTGGTAGATTGCAACGTTACTATGTCCGACACATTGCAACTTTTGGAAATGAACTTGTCATAATGCGATGTCGTAATATGTGTGTCACAATGCAACGTGAGAAAATCTTCATCACATTGTGACAACGAAGCGATGTGTGACACATTACGATGTCTATTTATGTTCAGCACATTGTAACGTTACTATCCACATTGTGGTGGCATGCCTATCTTTGTCACATTGCAACGTTAGTTTTGGTTCATAACATTGCGACATTATTATTTTCAACAAATTGCAATGTTACTACGTTTGTCAGATTGCAATGTTACTATGTTCATCACTGTGTGATGTTACTAGATTCGACACATTGCAACATGACTATGTTCGTCACGTTGTATTGTTTGGTTTTGATCATCAAATTGCAACATCGAGGCTTATTCATCACATGAAAAGGTTGGTTTGTGTTTGACACATTACGAAAAGGAAGTTTTGTCGAAGTTTTTAAAAAATATCTAACTAAGTGTTTCCTTTGTGAAAATGTAAGGACTTTGATTTGATGCAATTTATTACATAGAAGGAAAGTTAGAATCATACTTGTTCTAAGGACATTGATATCATATAATATTGAACTATAAAATCTCTCTCTTACAAATAAGCGTAAATAAAATTAGAGTATGCAATTATGTATTTTGTTTTTTGGTTTTACAAATTGTGATTATCAAGAAAACACAAAGGAAGGGGTTAAAATCTATGATGATTTATAGTAGTAAAACATTTCGTGGTATTGTTTTTGTTGATATATTCATAAAACTAACATGTTCTCGTACAACTAACCTATTCATACAAGGGCACTTTAGGAGAAAGTGTTTTTCATATTCAACCCTTTCAGTTTCACAAAGGTAACATATTCTTTCATGCCAGGGTGTTTTCTTTTTATATAATATTTTCATTTTATATTTTATAATGAAATAAAATTTTTGATAAAAATATATATTTTTTTATAATGAAATATTTCATAAGGGTAAAATCATAAAGGTGGGTAACACTTTTTGAGAATTGGGTCTCCAAAATTCCTAGTGACCTTTTTTCAGCCGAACTACTAATTCTTTTGGCCGAAAGACAAGTGTTTTCGACCGAACCTTTATACGCCAAATCAAACGGTACCGTGATGAAGACTTTGATTGTAGTGTACCATATTAGATGGACAATGTTTTTTCATCCGATAACATCTTTTCGGCCGAAAGATGTTTCAGTGGGAAGAATTCAGATGGATTTTTTTCATTTGGTAACATCGTTTCAGCCAAAAGATGTTATGGCCGAAAGAATCTTTTGGATGAAAATAGTTTTCTTTCAAAAAAACCTTTCGGACAAAAACAGTTTTATATATCCCTCACACATCGATCATTTGGTAGGTTTTCGAACTGCAGAGAGTCTAGTGGTGAGAGTCATTTATCATTTTCATTGGTTGTTGTTGGTTGGTGGTTTTTGTTGGTTGTTGTTGGCGTTGGTTGCTACTGGCGGTGGTTGTTGTTGGCGGTGGTTCCTCCTAGCATTGGTTGATGTTGGAGTTGGTTGTTGTTGGCATTGGTTGTTGTTGGTTGTTGTTGCTTGTTGTTGTTGCTTGATGTTATTTGTTGTTGTTTCTTGTTGCTGCTTCAGGTTCAAGTTAATTCAAAACCATTTCTTAAATTAATTGAAATTTAATTTATTTAGATATTTTGTGTTTTAGGAGGTGGACAGGGCCGAATTCGGCCCTGTCCATGTACATGGTACATGAACATAGATGAATTTGGGCCTGTCCCTATACATGGACATGGTTGAATTTGGCCTTGTCCATGTACGGAGATAGGGTTGAACTTTTCCATGTACAGGGATAGGCCCGAATTCAGGCTTGTCCATGTACAATGACGGGGCCTAATTTGGGCTTGTCCATGTACATGGATAGGGCCAAATTCGGGCTTTTTCCTGTACATGGACAGGGTCAAATTCAGGCATGTCCCTGTACAGGTGCATGCCTGTAAGAACTATTTATTATTTAGATCATTTTAAAATATAAAACCCGTGTTATATATTAAGGTTTAACATTATTTAGGCGTCGTTCTCTTTAATTTAGTGTAAAAAAGAGTGAAGTTATTTACCTATCATTCTTTTTCATTTAATATTCAAATCATTTTACAATATAAAACTTATTATGATGTTAAAAAAAAATCAATATGAAACTCATGATGTTTAATAAGTTTTTACATTATTTATTTAGCTACATTTTTCTTTTTTAATATGAAAATGAGCGGAGTTATTTAGTTGTCATTATCTTTTATTTATTATTCAAAATAATTTTACAACATAAAATCATAATGTTTAAAAGATTTTTTCAATATAAGAATCACAATGTTTAATAAGTTTTCAGCCTGAATTCGGCCCTATCCATGTATAAGGACGAATTTTGGCTTGTCCCTGTACATGGATAGGGCCAGATTACATGTTAGTTTACACAGCTTGCAACAGGTTATCTATTGACTAGTAATCCTATTGATTCACTCTATTCATTACTATAAGGATATGTAAATTGTAATATGAGTACAAATATAAGAAATACTTGTAATTAACATGTCTGTGTTTCCCGCTTAGTATTGATATCATTATTGACTTGTTATGTGTACTCATATAACTCAATCATGCTAATCACTACTACTAATCTAGTCTTGTTAAGTAAGTGTAATAGAGTAAGTAGCACATGCTTGGTTACTATGGATAAGCTTATGGTCCTAATCAACCTTATTACTTATACAAGTAAGAGTCATTATGATTAACGCAAGGGTCATTGGTTGTTGTTGGTTTTTGCTGCTTTAGGTTGAAGGTAAATTTAAACCGTTGATTTTAAATTAATTTAATTTTAAAATTAGTGGAAAATGAAATTTGAGTCCAGTCCACTTAGTTCCATTTATCCTTGAAGAATCTATGTAAAAATGAGTTATATTTAGGGCCATATAAAAGAGAGGGTAACCCATTGGATATTTACGTCTTCTTATTTTATTTTGTTTCTTGGTTAAGTACCAATCCAAGATAATATGTGACCCTCTTCTCTCCTGGGATGGTCCATGAGACCTAGGAGTAGTTAAGAAGAAGTGCATGATCACATCATTAATATTCCTCGTATGTTGGGATAATAAAATATTATAAGTTATATCATGAGAGTCATGTGGACAATCTTCCATTAAAGAAGAACTTACCTTGTTGACTTTGTCTTGAAACCCCCCTTTCTTGAGTTACATCTCGATTTAATGTTGTGCAGGTTTTTGGTTTGGTTCTTTGCTTCTTCCTAAAGAAGGCTAGCCACCTTGACTTTGGATCACCTCTCCTTGACTTGTTTTTTTCTTGTTGATTTTTATGATTTAATAATTAATATTTTATGTTATAAAATATTATTTGTTTAAATTATTTAATTATTAGGGTTTAAACCTAACCATAAAGTTAGGACTAATATTCTAGCCCTAACCTACCTACCAAAACTATAAATAAGACCTATCCTCACTATTTACACACACTCTCTCTTCTAAGACAAGTTCTAATCTGAGTGTTTCCGTGACTCCTTGTTGTTCATATTGTTGAGTGGTTGTGGCCCCTCTAGGGTAGGTATTCTTGGTGTATTAAGACACTATGGGCTTACCTCTCCAACCTCTTTTTACTGTTGACCCCTAAGGGTCTTTTCCATCCAGTTGCAAGTCTCTTCTTGGTTGTTGTTTGGGGTTTCTGGTTCTCCTTGTTGGTGTAGTCCTCCTCTTCTGCTTGTTGGTGCCGCCCTCCTCATCTCCTTGTTGATGCCACCTTGTGTATGTTATTGCTATCCTCTTTTATTTTTGGTGCCACCTGTGTATGTTTCCTTACCTTGCAACTCTTATTACCCTGAATAGGGTTTGATAGGGAAACCCTAGAATTGTTAATACTTCTATCTATTGTTGTAGCAGTTATGTATTTTTGAGGTTGTTAGTCACCTCTCTTTCAGCCACTAGACTAGATAATGGTGTCTTGCTTCAGCCCTTTTACTTGATGATTGGCATGCTGGTTAGTCTTTTGATATTTTACGCTAACATTTCTTCTTGGCAATTTGTTCTAAGGTTCATGATGAGATCTTCCCCGATGGTTTGATCAATGTTCCCTTAAATATTTTTCTAAGCATACATCTAAGAGGATAACAATAACATATCAATTAATATCATTTCTTGTTTCAGCTAAGTAATTATTCTGTTAGTTATTTTTTTTATGCTACCGGATTATGGATCAGAAGTTTTAATGTCTTCCTGATTGTAACATACAAGTAGCTAATGTTTAGAAATTAAAATAGATATTTATGTTTTATCTAGCTATATTTTTTTCCCTTAAATTTTAACACGTTATACATAGATTATCTTATAAACTACCTTCTACAATTTACACATAGATATAGATTATCTTCTACATGTTACATTTTTTTTATATTTCATATTTTCATGTTCATTATATATAGCATCATAGTAAAAAATATAGTTGTTAGCTTTTTCAATATATGTCTTTGATGCTTTGAAGTTGTTATAAATGCTTAAATTCCTCCAAGTTCTTTTATAAATTGTATTTCCATTTTATGTTTCCATAACTTATGAAATTTCACATTCATGAAATTTCAAAGGATATCTATCGAGGCAAGATGTCGAGACAAGAGTCTCCAAAAATACCTCGCAGATTCTCTAGGCTATCCAATGAAGGAGGAAGAGCAACCCCTTCTTTGAAAGAGACATTGAGGACGTCAGAGACCCACATCTCAACAAGGAAGGGAAGCGTGGGAGGGGCAACTAGTGACCAAAGGAAATCTAGACAGGTGAGGATATTATCAGATGAATCTGTGAATAGATCATCTAGATAATGTGATCAAAATAGTGCCATAGATGCAACTTTCTTATATAGGTTGCACATTAATACTCCAACACCGGATAATTTAGTGCATACATTATGACAAGAAAATATGTTTGGTTATTTTTTTTTATTTTGTATTTTTGTGTATTTATGTTTAAGTTATATATATATATATATTGTTGTTGTTGTTGTTTCTGTTAAATGTTGTAATTAGTTTCAAATGTGTATGTGTAGATGATGAGTTTAATGCGAGAGAATATAATGAAAGAGATAATGGTGATCATGAGATTCCAATGTTGGTGAAGAGGGTGAAGGTGGATTCATGGGGAGTTATTAATAAACAAAAAATTGCATCCCTACATCCACCTATCCCTCAGATGTTGGTGATGAGCTTCCTTGGGAAGGGTATACTGAAGCAATGACCCTCAAATGATGCTCATGTATTAAAAATATGATGCAAAATTATTTGAGGTGCTTGGATCTCCCTCAAGAGAGTAAGCCAAGATTGGAGATTGTTTTTTATTCATTCTAGAACTTTATGAATGCATATCAAAACATGGGGCCAACAATTGATAATTTTATCAATTTGATGAGGAGACGAAAGTCGAAGGCGATGGGCCCCGATAAATGGGAAGTACTAAAAAGTAGAGTTTCAAAAGAAAATGCAATCTCTATGTTTAATTTCAAAGAGGGACCAAAGCAAAAGATGTTGAAGGTGCAATATTTTAAGCACCCCAACATAACAAGACATCTTTATAATAGATTTTTGGCAACATATGAGAAATTACCGTGGAATGATGAGGTTCCACATTACTTTGCTAGAATCTTTTATGCAAAGTTTTTCATGGGCATGCACCCTGATTATAACAGCCTACTGTCCAATTACTATAGGGCTTCTAAAGGATGAACACATGATCAGAAATGGGCATATCAAAATGCAATATTGCATAGGCCTCCATGACCTTTGGTATCTCATCCAATAGGGACATTTTCCTCATATTCAGAGATGCAAGCTACATCAGATGTTGGAAAGTAGGCTAGGAATGCAATCAGAGAAAATTTAAGATCATTTTTTTATGGTGTTGATGTTGGTTTGAACCGTCAGAGAGCTGAAGCCAATTCTCGAGCCAATTTTGTTTACAAAATAAATGAGGAGATATATTTCATGTCCATAGAAGATATATGAGAGTATGCAAAATTTTTCCGTAATGGTTGGAATGTGTTAATTCAGAATGATGAACTGAACATTGGATTGGTATAATGTTATAGTTAGTAAAATTTCCATGCAATTGAAGATACTTTTATTGTAGTTCTAGATCTAAATACATATCATTGTATCTTTAGAAATAATTGAGTTTTTATCATCATTAATTACAGTTTGATCATATGTTAAATGAGTCTCCAATAAATTGGGGACTTGATTCAACGAGTTTAAATTTGGATGGGTTGAATTAGGTATGTGTTTTCTAATATCCACATATGAGCACTTTAGTTGTCCAATTTTCACAACTTGTTGAATAATCAACATACATGAAATTTATTTTTTTTATTAATGTGAACAGATTGAACCCTATTTAATTCTTAGTTGTGTTATTCACAGATTCCTATTTTGTCTCCTACTACTTGGGAAGGCTTGTCCCAATTCTCATTGAAAGAGTTTGAAGAGGGTGGGAGTTCACATGTATCATTGCATGTTGAAAACACATTTACTTATATATGAAAATTGCAATGTCATTTAAATTATTAATTTCAAAGAAAAATGTCTTAAACAATATATAATTTATTTTATCTTAGCATATGGTAGGTAAGAATATGACTCAACCGACCATGGAAATTCCATCCTCTTGTGTGATTGATGATATTTAGGTTGGTGCATCACATGTATTACATCTTTCAAAATTTAAAACTACAATTTAATGTGTTAAAATAATTTAAATTTAATTTTTAAATGTACAAAGTTGAAATGTGTTATAGGAAAATGTGGAGAAGAGAGTGTCTGAGAGTGTGCTTGAAGAGAATGTGGAGAAGAGAGTGCAGGAGAATGAGATTGAGGAGGATGCATCCATACCTAAGAAGGATGTGTCTATTGATGATGATGCTTAAATGTATGCACATTGCACATTAGTGAGGTTTAGTTTTTTTTTATGATGGGACTTTTATACATAATGTTCAATCTTATTTGTGTTGAATATGATTATTTTTTCTTACTTTTTCCAAATTTTTGTTTGATCAACTTTTTAATTAAGCCTTTCCTATTCATAGAAGGGTTACTCAATTAATGTCTATATAACGTTTCAACATTTTGATCAATCATTTTGAAATATATAGAACTCCTATATAAGTTTATCATTGTCTAAAATGGTACACTCGATATTATTTATGTTTAGATTAGGATGCAGACCTAATTTTGAAATTGAGCATTTTATTATTTGAGAACAAACTCTATCCCGCATCAGAAAAAGGGAAGTTTCTAAATTTTCTTCAATTTCATTCCTTTCCTTCTTGTCCAAGAATGGTGTAATATGGATATTTGTGTTTTCCACATACAATAGAGTGAATTCCTTATTGGAGTATTGTCAAACTCTTAACTAATTTCTTACTAACCACAAACCAACATTTGTTGATGATGCAGGAGCATCGCCAACAACAAGTGAGTGGAGGACAAGCGCCAATGCATTTTGGCACATGAGAAATTGTTTGAAATGTTTTGAAGTGGGATGCGCCAAACTTAAATGTAATAGTTAAGAAAGGGTGTACTTCTTGATTGTAATCAGACCTTGAGCATCCCGCTCTTGTTTGAAGGACTAAGAGGCATTTATGCTAGTAAATGTAAGTAGGTAGCCTTAAATTCTTAGATCAAATAGTTTTAGGAGCGGAGGAAAAACATATAGAGACACCCTCACTTGTATCATTGTAACATTAGCAGCATAATCAAGAGAGCATAGGAGAGTAGAAGCAGAGAGTTGTGTAAAGTAGAAAATCCCATGTACAAAAGTTTTGGATTAATACAAAGATATTTAGTTGAGACTCATGATGTTCAATTGCTTGCTATGTTTGTACATGTTGATTGATGTATGCTTGTTTACTCTCTGTTATGCATTTTCTTTGATGCATGAATGTATGATTTCATATTTAATGTCTGAAATATGAAGAGAGGGAGGGTAAGGAATGAGTTTCAATTGTTTCTCTATCTGAGCAAGAGTTTTCCTGCAAGGAGTGCAGTGAAATTGTCCGCAAGGTGTGCATTGACAGAAGTCAGAGTTCATCTCTACAAGCTCAGGAGAGATAGCATTGTTCTCATTCTTGCAGAATTGCAAGTTAAACACAGGAGTCATGCAAAGTGTGCACTGGCTAAGAAGAGACTCAGAGTTTGCAACCTGAGGGAGTTGTTGAAAAGACTGTTGTTGCAGGGAGTGCGCAGAGTCGAAGAGGTTCAAATACTTGGAAGTATTTGAAGAATTTCCGCAAGGAGTGCGTGTAGGAATTTTCCCCGAAGGACTTGAGGATTTTTCAATCAAGCTCAGGAGGGATATGATCTTCGAAGCTGTCAAAGAAAAGCTCAAGAGAGCTAGTGCCTTGAAGTATTGGAAGAAGTCGGAGCAACGTTGGTTTGCTGATGGACAAGTTCGTAAAAGCATACTTGTTAATTTCGCAGGAATCGTCAAGGAGGAATTGGACGGTTGGAATTCTTCGTGGAGAATTCACGAGGCTCCAAGAACCGTTAGATCTTGTGGAGGGGAAAGAAGGTTATGGTGAGTATTTTTCTAAGTGCAAACTTAGGAGAAATAGGGTTGTAGGATCTGAACCAACAGGGGTCATTGGATCACTCACAAAATCACATTTAGGGGTTTTGTGAGTTGGAGAACTAAAAGCCTTGCCTCAAGATTTGCGAGGTCACGAAAGGTGAAGTCCTGAAAGGGGAAAAAGGGTTTGTGTGGGCCAATTATCGGTGAAGTACATCAGAACTTAGTATTTTTGGGTTTCGTGGGTTGAAGAGCCGAAAGTTCAGCATTAGGATTCGCGAAGTTGCGAAGTCTGAGAACTCCAAAAAGGTGAGAAGTTCCATCGTAGGACCTGCGTAGATGACGTGTCAAAATTTCACCATTTAGGAATATCAGAGGATAAGAGGTCGAGACTTTTGTCCAAAAAGTCCTAAAGTCACGAAACCGCGAAAGAATCTGAGCCATTCACTAGAAGGAGGACACATGTCGTGAGATACGCTCTATCGGGGATTCGGACATCAGGGTTCAGAGAAGGAAGTCCTTCGACTTCACGAGTGGCGAAGTCGCAAGAGAATCGCAGTCATCCATTGGAATAGGACAGATGGTAGAGATCTAGGGATCTCGTGAACTTGAAGGTTCACAGGGTGAGAGCCCAAGAGTTGGGTGCTCCAAGTCGCGAAGTCGCGAAATCATGAGGAGCTAAGATAGTCATTGGATCCAGGTCATGGGAGGACCGTTAGATCAGGAACCCCATCACATTTCACACATTTAGGGGTTTGGAGGTTGAAAGGAGTTGTTTTCAACATCAGAAGTCGTGAAGTGCCGAAATTTGGGCACGAGGGACACGTAGCAAAACCACGAAGTGGGTCAGGAAGTAGACCGATGGACACATGTCACCTAGTGAAGAAGTCAACAACCGTTGACCTCTCACATCTCATGGATTCGCAAGATAAGAGCATAAGAGCTTAGCCTAGTCGGCGGTCGCGCGAGGAAGGCACTGACAGAGGAAGAGCTATACCCATTTTGTGATCTCGGGTATCACGAGATTGGAGCGGAAGAGTCAGGAGTCACGACTCGCAAACTCACGAGATTGCGAGCTATGAAAAGGACTTGTGGATCAATAAATTACAGCTTCCAGTGAGGAATCGAAAGGAGCCGCTTCGGCTCAAGGGGATAGAGAACGACCCTGTAAGCGGATCTCGGCCCAAGGGCCGATAGGTCTGCGTCAGTGTGGTATCAGAGCTTGACTCTATTTGTATACTTCAGAGAGGGAAAGCGAGAAAGAAAATCTCAGCTATGCCACTGAGAAGAAGAGACAGACAAACACCCAATCCGCCAAAGGAAAGAGAAATGCCAAGAGAAAGGGTTAGGCAAGTGCCAAATCCAACCATGGAAAGAGAGATGTGTGACATACGTGCCAGACTCGAGGACATGGAGACAACACAGAGGTGCACAGCCGGTGTTGGAGATGTCAGTGATTCTGAAAATGAAGATGAAGCTGGACATGAAGGAGAAGAAGTTGTAGCAAAGGATGTAGCAAATGAATGCCTGATTAGGGATGTTGCAAGAATGGGTGCTAAGGAAAAAATGGATATTCCAGTATATGAAGGAAACCTGGATGTTGAAGAGCTTCTAGACTAGATTAGAGCTCTTCACACATATTTTGACTATGAAGATGTCGAGGAGGACAAAAAGGTCAAACATCCTGTCACAAGATTGAAAGGACATGCAACATTGTGGTGGGATGAGCTACAAGCTGACAAACGCTGCAAAGGCAAGCAAAAAATCAAGAGTTGGGATAGGATGATCACAAAGATGAAGGCAAAATTTATTCCCAGGGATTACCAAATTACTTTGTTTCAGAGAATGCAGAATTTGAGACAGAAGCTGATGACAGTGAAGGAGTACACTGAAGAATTCTACAGGCTGAACATCAAGGCAGGTCATCGTAAAAGTGATGATGAAAAGGTTGCTAGGTATACGAATGGTTTTAGATACGACATTCAGGATGAGATGAGCATGATGACCATCCAAACGGTGTAAGATTCTTATCAGATGGCTCTAAAATCTGAAGAGAAGCTGAGCCGAAAACAAGGTAAAAGAGGTCAAGGCAGAAATTAGCGCAGAGGAAAATCAACTGCCCAGGATAGAAATAAGAAACCCAAGGAAGAGTGGAAGAAACCTCAGACTCAAATTGAGAGAGGTGGAAGCTCATAGAGAGGGAAGCATACTAAACAGAGAGGTCAGTATGCTGATGGAAACATTTTTCCTCATACCAGAGGTAGAGGAAGAGGAAGAGGTGGAGTAGTGAAATGCTTCACATGTGGAAAGGTCAGACATAAATCTTATGAGTGCCCAGAAAAAAATAAATACAGTGGTGAAACTCACATCACCAAAGCACAGAGGTCGAATGTTGAGGTAGAGGATGTTGAAGGCGGAAGATCGCTAATGATGCAAAAAGTTCTCTTAACGCCAGAGAAGGAGGTGGAGAATCCAGTGCAAAGGAATAGTCTTTCTCGGACTGCTTGCAAAACCAAAGACATAGTATGCAAGGTCATTGTGGACAGTGGTAGCACAAACAATCTCATTTCTACAGAGATGGTAGAAAAGCTGGAGTTGGAGACTATTGAACATCCAAGTCTATACAGAGTTTCGTGGCTACAAAAAGGACATCAGGTAAATGTCACTAAACAATGTTTAGTTGAATTTAATATAGGAGGATATAATGATAAGATATTGTGTGATGTCATTCCCATGGATGTTTTCCATCTTTTACTGGGTAGATCATGGAAATATGACAGGAATGTGATTCATGATGGGAGGAAGAACACATACACCCTAGAGAAGAATGGGAGAACTCACATGTTGCTTCCAATCAAAGATAAAGAGGTGAAACTTGAAGTAAGCAACACTATACTTCTCATGAGTGGGAAGGAATTTCTTATAGAGGTTAAGAAGAAGGAGGAACCGCAATCATTGTGGTCAGGAAGCCTAAAATTGTTTTAACCAATACAAGGGTAGATGATTTACCGGAAGAGGTTCAGAAACTGTTGGAAGAGTTTGGTTACATAGTAGTGGAAAAACTACCTCGTTCGTTGCCACCGATCAGAAGTGTAAGTCATCATATTGATCTCATACCCGGAGCTAGTTTGCAAAATAAAGAAGTGTACAGATTGATGCCACAAGAGAATGAAGAGGTCAAGAGATAGGTCCAGGACTTAATGGAAAAAGGTTTGGTTAGAGAAAGCTTGAGTCCATGTGTTTTTCCGACAGTGCTTAGTCTGAAGAAAGAAGGAGGCTGGAGGATGTGTACTGACTTGAGATAAATCAACAAGATAACCATCAGGTATAGATTTCCATTGCCAAGAATGGATGATTTGATGGATTGCTTGAGTGGGGCCAAATTTTTTTCAAAGATTGATTTGAAAAGTGGTTATCACCAAATTCGTATGAGAGAAGGTGATGAATGGAAGAAAACCTTCAAGACTAACGAAGGGTTGTATGAATGGCTTGTTATTCCATTTGGCTTAACAAATGCGCCAAGTACTTTCATGAGGTTGATGAACAAAGTCCTGAAGGATTTCATCAGAAAATTTGTCATTGTGTATCTGGATGACACATTGATTTTTAGTAAAATAGAGGCAGAGCATTTGAAACATTTGGCTACAGTGATGAAGAGATTATAGCAAGAGAAGCTGCTAATAAATATGAAGAAATCTTCATTCATGAAGACAGAGCTCATTTATTTGGGATTTGTTATTTCTACAGATAAGTTGAGGATGGATCCAGATAAGGTGGAGGTAATTAAGAATTGGCCATCACCAAAGAGTATATTTGAGGTGAGAAGATTTCATGGATTGGCTAGTTTCTACCAAAGTTCATCAGGAATTTCAGTGGAATTAGTGCACCGATGATGGACATAGTGAAGAAGAGACACAAGTCTTTTCACTTGATAGAAGAGGCAAAGAAAAGTTTTAATTTGTTGAAAAGGAAAATCACGGAACAACCAATTTTGGTGTTGCCCGATTTCAAAAAGACATTTCAGGTAAAATGTGATGCAAGTGGATTTGCAACAGGGGTAGTCTTGAGCCAAGAAAACAGGCCAATAGCATACTCCAGCGAGAAGTTGAATGAAGCGAAAGTGAAATACTCCACATATGACAAGGATTTCTATGCTATTATTCAGGCATTGAAGAAGTGGAGACATTATTTGATTCCTAAGGAGTTTGTCTTATACAGTGACAATCATGCTTTGCAATTTGTGACTCAACAGGATAAGTTGAATCAAAGACATGTTAAATGGGTTGAATACATGCAGAACTTTACTTTTGTAACTAAGCATATTTCTGGAACTGCTAACAAAGTTGTTGATGCTTTGAGAAGTAAATGTTTGCTGTTGCGGGAGTTTAGAGTCAAAACACTGGGTTTTGATGATCTCTGGGACATGTACAAAGATGATCCAGCTTTTTAAAGAGGCATATGAAGTAGCTGAGAATCCAATTCTCAGGGATAGGAGTCAATGGATAGAATACATGATCCAAGAAGGATTATTGTTTAAGGGTAAGAAACTTTGTATTCCAAAATGCTCCATGAGGGAAAATTTGTTGAAGGAGAAACACAGTGGAGGATTGGCCGGACATTTTTCTCATGACATGACATTCTTAAAGTTAAACGAGTCATATTTTTGGCCAGGAATGAGAGCAGACGTCAAAAAATTCATGGACAGATGTAGAATTTGTCATCA
Source organism: Picea mariana (assembly GCA_032191745.1). Lineage (NCBI taxonomy): Eukaryota > Viridiplantae > Streptophyta > Pinopsida > Pinales > Pinaceae > Picea > Picea mariana. Next base: position 209,205 of record JASDQU010103205.1, on the reverse strand, counting down.
TTCAAAAGGAAAGAGGAAGAATGCAAGATTTTATCAACTGTTACCCATACCTGATAGGTCGTGGGATGCGGTAAGCATGGACTTCATATTGGGTCTGCCAAGAACACAAAGAGGGTTTGACTTGATCTTTGTAGTGGTAGATAGATTTTCTAAGATGGCACACTTCATACCATGTCAGAAAACTAGTGATGCAACTCACATTGCAAATCTATTTTTCAAAGAGGTCATTCGACTTCATGGCTTAACAAGGAGCATAGTTTCAGATTGAGACACCAAATTCGTGGGACACTTCTGGAGAACCTTATGGAAAAAGCTAAGAACGAACTTGTTGTTCAGTTCAGCTTATTATCCTCTGACAGATGGATAGACATAAGTTGTGAACAGAAGTTTGGGAGACTTGTTGAGGAGCTTGGTGACAGAACACCACAGTTAGTGGGACAATATTATGCCACAGGAGGAATTTTCTTATAATGATTCAATCAACATAAGCACAGGGTAGAGTCCATTCTAGATTGTTTATGGGATGTAGCCAAGAGAAGTTTTGGAATTGAGAGATTCATAATATAATGCAACTAGGAGTACTAGTGCAAAGGATTTCGCAGAAGTGATGAAGGAACTTCATAGCCAGGTGAAGGAGCGATTGCAGAACTCGAGCAAAGAATATAAGCATAGAGCAGATCAACACAGGAGAAAACTTCAATTTGAGGTTGGTGATTTGATTCTGGAATGTCTGAGAAAGGAAAGATTCCCGACGGGGACATATAACAAACTGAAGATGAAGAAGATCGGACCATGTAAGGTCTTGAAGAAATTTGGGGAAAATGCTTATGAGATTGAATTACCCAATGGGATCAGAATTTCTTCGATATTCAATGTCTCAGATTTGTACCCATACAAAGCTGGAGCAGGTAGTGAACAACCAAAGGTTTAGTGGACAAAATAGATGCCAGTTGCAGAGAAGCCACAGATGGAAAGCATACTGGACAAAAGAGTTAGTAAGAGGACTAGGCGAAAGGAATACTTTGAATACTTGGTCAAGTGGAAGAGACATCTAGTTGAAGATTCCAGCTTGGAGAATGAAGCAGAGATCCAGAAGCATGGACAGACCATGTGAGAGCTCATCGACAGGAGCCCATGAAAATTTTCAAACGAGGGAGCATGATGCAGGAGCATCACAAACAACAAGAGAGCGGAGGACAAGCACCAATGCATCTTGGCACATGAGGAATTGTTTGAAATGTTTTGAAGTGGGATGCACCAAACTTAAATGTAATAGTTAAGAAAGGGCATACTTCTTGATTTTAATTAGACCTTGAGTGTCCTGCTATCGTCTGAAGGACTAAGAGGCATTTATGCTAGTAAATGTAAGTAGGTAGCTTTGAATTCTTAGATTAGACAGTTTTAGGAGTGGAGGGAAAATAGATATAGACACCCTCACTTGTATCATTGTAACATTAGCAGCATAATGAAGAGAGCATAGGAGAGTAGAAGCAGAGAGCTATGTAAAGTAGAAAAACCCATGTACAAAAGTTCTGGATTAATACGGAGATCTTTAGTTCAGACTCATGGTGTTCAATTGCTTTCTGTGTTTGTACATGTTGATTGATGCATGCTTGTTTACTCTTTGTTATGCATTTTCTTTGATGAGTGAATGTATGATTTCATATTTAATGTCTGAAATTTAAGAGAGGGAGGGTAAGGAATGAGTTTCAATTGTTTCTCTATCTGAGCAAGAGCTTTCTTGCAAGGAGTGCAGTGAAATTGTCTGCAAGGTGTGTGTTGACAGAAGTCAGAGTTTGTCTCTGCAAGATCAGGAGAGATAACATTGTTCTCATTCTTGCAGAAGTGCAAGTTAAACATAGGAGCTGTGCAAAGTGTGCACTTGTTGAGAAGAGTCTTAGAGTTTGCAACCTGAGGGAGTTGTTGAAAATACTGTTATCACAGGGAGTGCACAGAGTCAAAGAGGCTCAAATACTTGGAAGTATTTGAAGAATTGCCTCAAGGAGTGCGACCAGGAATTTTCTCCAAAGGACTTGAGGATTTTTCAATCAAGCTCAGGAGGGATAGGATCTTCGAAGTTGTCGAAGAAAAGCTCAAGAGAGCTAGTGCCTTGAAGTATTAGAAGAAGGCATAGCAACGTTGGTTTGTTGGTGGACAAGTTCGTAAAAGCATACTTGTTCATTTTGCAGGAATCGTCAAGGAGGAATTGGACGGTCAGAATTCTCCATGGAGAATTCACTAGGTTCCGAGAACCATCAGATATTGCGGAGGAGCAAGAAGGTTACAATGAGTATTTTTATAAGTGCAAACTTAGGAGAAATCGGGCTGTAGGATTTGAACCAACAAGGGTCGTTGGATCACTCATGAAATCTCATTTAGGGGTTTCGTGAGTTGGAGAACTGAAAGCCTTGCCTCAAGATTCACGAGGTCATGAAAGGCAAAGTCCCGAAAGGGGCGAAAGGGTTTGTGTGGGCCAGTTATCGGTGAAGTACATCGAAACTCGGTATTTTAGGGTTTTGTGGGTTGAAGAGCTGAAAGTTCAGCATTAGGATTCGCAAAGTCGCAAAGTCCGAGAACTCCAAAAGGGCGGGAAGTTCCATCATGGGGCCCATGTAGACGACGTGTTAGAATTTTTCCATTTCGGCATATCGGAGGATAAGAGGTTGAGACTTTTGTCCTGAAAGTCCTGAAGTTGCGAAACCGCGAAAGAATCTGAGCCATTCGCTATAAGGAGGACACATTTCGCAAGATCCTCTCTATCATGGATTCAGACATCAGGGTTCAGAGAAGGAATTCATTCAACTTCACGAGTGGCGAAGTTGTGAGAGAATCGCAGCCATCCATAGAAATAGGACAGGTGCTAGAGATCTAGGGATCTCGTGAACTCGAAGGTTCGAAGGGTGAGAGCCCAAGAGTTGGGTGTTTCAATTTGTGAAGTCGCAAAATCACAAGGAGCGAGGATAGCCATTTGATCCAGGCCACGGGAGGACTGTTGGATCAAGAACTCCATCACATTTCCCACATTTGGGGGTTTGGAGGTTGAAAGGAGTTGTTTTCAAAGTGCCGAAAGTTGGGCACGAGGGACACGTAGCAGAACCACAAAGTGGGCCGAGAAGTACACCGGTGGACACACATCACCTAGTGAAGAATTCAACACTCATTGACCTCTCACATCTCAGGGATTTGCGAGATAAGAGAAAAAGAGTTCAACCTTTGAACTCGGGAAGCGACGAATAGCGAAAGGTGTTAGCGCTTAGCCTAGCCGATGGTTGCGCGAGGAAGGCGCTGATAGAGGAAGAGATATACCCATTTCATGATCTCAGGTATCGTGAGAT
>JASDQU010103205.1:121348-200366 GCA_032191745.1 Picea mariana | reverse complement strand
GTTTACGCGGTCGAAACCAAAGACTTTATCCCATCAGGGACTATCGATTGGTTCAAGAATCCCATTCCTGCCCCTGACGCTTTTGAAGAAGGTAATATGGCCAACATCTCCCCCACCATCAAAATCGACATTTCCATGAAAAATGGCGTCGTTGAAGAAATCATCATTGGAGCTGCTTGCTCTCCTCAGGAAATTGCCGCATACAAAGCCCTCTTCCAAGAATACAGGGATATCTTCGCTTGGTCATACACAGAGATGCCTGGTCTCGATCCATCTATCGTCGAGCATTGCATCGACACATGGCCTCATATCACACCCGTTCGCTAGAAACAACGACCGCTACATCCATCCAAGGCCACGGCGATCAAAGCCGAAATTAACAAATTACGTACAGCTGGGTTTATTTACCCCATCGCCTACACTTCATGGGTTTCCAACCCTGTACCCGTCGACAAGAAACAGGGCACTATCCGCATCTGCACAGACTTTCGCGATCTCAATAACGCATGTCCCAAAGACAACTTTCCAACACCCTTCATCGATCAGGTTATCGACAACTGCGTTGGCCACGAGGCTCTCTCCTTTATGGACGGATTCTCTGGCTATAACCAAATTCAAATCCACCCAGCTGATCACTATAAAACTGCGTTCATTACCCCGTGGGGTACTTTCGCATATCGTGTCATGCCTTTTGGCTTAAAGAATGCCGGCATAACTTTCCAGTGGGTGATGACATACATATTTCACGATCTGGATGAAATCATCCTTGCCTACTTAGACGACCTCACAGCTCGATCTAAGAAATGCACCCAACATCTTGATGATTTACGAATCATCTTTCAATGGTGCCGCCAGTACAACATCCGTTTGAATCCCCTCAAGTGTGTGTTCTGTGTCACCGCAGGGCGCCTCCTTGGTTTTATCATTTCACAAAGCGGTATCATCGTGGACTCCCTCAAAGTCAAAGCCATCACTAAAATTCCACCCCCTCGGAATATACGACAACTTCAGAGTCTACAAGGTAAAGCCAAATTTCTTAGACGCTTTGTTCCTAATTACGCTATACGCGCACATGGTTTCCTTCGCTTACTACGTCACGACATCCCTTTTCATTGGGACGACTATGCCCAACAGTCGTTTGACGATCTTAAAACAGCACTTTCCAATGCACCTTTGATTAGGGCACCAGACTACAGTCGCGACTACATCCTCTACGTATCAGCATCAGCTGTATCAGTAGTCGGCGTCCTCGTCCAGCTCGAAGACGACAATCATGAACATGTCATTTACTACATTAGTAAGAACCTCTCCAGGCCTCCCCTGAAGTACAAACATGAAGAGAAACTTGCTCTTGCAGTTGTCCTTGCAGTTCTGAAACTGCGTCATTACATTCTGCTTAGCACCACCAAGGTCGTCGCAGATTCCAACCCTATGCAATATTTGCTCAGCCATCGCCAAGTTAACGGCAAATTTTCTCGATGGATCATTATCCTTCAGGAGTACGACCTTGAGTTCTCGACACCAAAGAGTAAGAAGGCCCTCGTTCTCACCGAACTTGTCATGGCCCTTCCCTCTGACATACCCAGTACCCCCGTCAACACTGACTTTCCTGACGAACATCTCTTTTACATCGCGTCCGATGATCCTTGGTATGGCGATCTTCTCGTCTACCTGCGAACCCAAAATTTCGATAACCATCTATCATGAGATGATCGTCGGTGCATTCGCCATCAAGCCCCCCGCTATCTCCTCATCGAAGACATCCTATATCGGCGGGGCATTGACACCATCCTTCGTCGCTGCCTGACTATTGACGAGGCCGACAGAGTCTTAAACAACTGCCACAATGGAGCGTGTGGGGGCCATCTTTCGGGTATATCCACGGCTCAGAAGATTATCCGGGCTGGTTACTTTTGGCCTACCTTGTTCCACAATTGCATTCATGCCGTGAAACGATGTGAGCAATGTTAGCTCTATGCCAACAAAGCTCGCGCTCCCCCCGCTCTTCTTCATCCTGTCATTACTGTAGGCCCCTTTTGCAAATGGGGCATTGACTTTATGACTTGTAATCCCCCTTCCAAAAATGGTCACAAATACATTGTTGTCGCTGTGGATTACTTCACCAAATGGGCCGAAGCTATGCCCACTTTCAACAACACCGCTGACACTACAACACGTTTTTTCTTCAACCACGTCATATCACGTTTTGGCGTACCACTCCAACTTGTTTCCGATCATGGGAAACACTTTGAGAATGAGATCTTCGTTGAACTCTCATCTCGGTTAAGATTCTCTCACGAGTTTGCCTCACCATATTACCCTCAGTCAAATAGACAGGTCGAGGCAGTAAACAAAGTCCTCAAGACCATGTTACAACGCACAGTCAATAAACATAAAACCAATTGGCATCATATGTTATTCTACGCGCTATGGGCTTATCGAACGGTAGTCAAGACCGCTATGGGTTTCACGCCATTTCATTTAGTCCATGGGGTCGAGGCAACTCTTCCCATCGAGTGCGAAATTCCCACTCTCCGCACCGCAATTGAGCTTTTACCTAATACTACTCCAATAGAGCAGCGCTTGCTGAACTTGGAGTCACTGGATGAAGATCTTCGATCTTCATTATAGAACAACGAGGCAGCTAAAAAATGATCCAAAGCCACCTTTTATCGCGATGTCAACCTTCGTTCCTTCCGAGAAGGCGACCTCGTTTTGGCCTATGATATCGCCCATGATACCTTTGGCCACGGAAAATTCGAATCACTTTGGCATGGCCCTTACATCATCCAACATTTCCTCACCAAAGGCGCATACATCCTGGCCTCCTCAGAAGGCCTCTCACTCAAGGAACCCGTCAATGGGTTATACCTCAAGAAATTTTACGCTTAGAAAGTAGTCATGCTACTTTAAGTTACTTTTTCTTGTTTAGTGTTTTTAATCTTTTTTTCCTACGCTCTCATCTAAACTATCCTTTGTGCTATTGACAGATGACTCATCCACCAGCTTACCACATTGGTTACGCCGACGGTGCCAGCCGTTGGACACAAAATCTCGCTTCGACTGCTTGGACTCTCTACACCCCATCACATGAAATGCTACATTCAAGCGGCATATGTTTGGGACCAGCAACCAATAACCAAGCCGAATATATTGTTGTCATTGGCCTCCTAGCCGACGCCCAGCATCATCATATTCGTCACCTTAGCGTCTTCCTCGACTCACAACTAGTCGTTCTCCAACTCAACAATGAGTACCGTGTACGCGATCCGTGCCTCTTTCACAAATACCTGCAGGTTAGATTATTATCTCGACATTTTGATTCCATTACATTTACACATGTTCCAAGAGAATGGAATCAAACAACAGATGAAATAGATAACATGGTGTTAGATTGGCATATATCACATCAAGCTACACATACATAAATATCTCATACATCCTGTCACAGCATATAGATAGAATACTCATCATCAACAACAACAAAAAACACATGTAAACCACATTTGAATCTCAAAAACATGTATACTCATCGATATATATGGGCCCCTTCGGTCATCCGAATGTTTACATACAAAAAATATCCATCGGCCCGCAGGCCAGTGCCACATCACGGTACAAAAATCGGCTCACCAGCCTATCAAAACTGTGTACAAAAATACATGGTACAATCAGGGTGCCTCTAACGCACCCCCAGCTGCCCCTCCCTCAAGAGGAGGTGGTGGCCCGCCCCCACCCACCCCAGGCGGTGGTGGTGGAACATCTGCTGGACCCCCCTGCTCAGGCAGCAGGCGTCCGCTAGTCATAGCGGTGAGCACAGCTGCTCGTCGCATGATGGACCGCCATGATGGCGGCAACCCGATGCACTGCTCCAGGAACTCCTCGTCCTGGATACGGATCCACATGCCCTCAGGCATGTCCCGAAACACCGTCTCAAAATGACGACGTATATCATCCAACTCTCCTCCGGCTGCCGCCGGAGGAGCATGAGATGGCCCCGCACCAAGGTCATCAAAACAACACCTCTCCGTCGGTCTCTCGGGCTCTGTCGGTGCCCCCGCAGCCTCATCCCGGGGTCGCCTCTCTCCACGTGGAGGTCTCCCCTCTCGCTGCATCGGCGGTCTATATAACTCCACCTCATGCCCGCGAGGTGCCAAATCTGCACATACACAAAACAAACAACAATCGATCGTATCAGTGTCTGTACATCATAAATATGACCTGGCATATAAAAAATCACAACATAAATCAAAACATGCAAATACACAGCATACCTCGGTGGTCGAATCCCTCCCCAGGAGGCAATACCATGTCCGGGTCCCCCCGGAAATCCACCCCAGCATAGGGAAACTGTAGCATAACCTGTGGCATCTGCCGCCATATCTGTGCCGCCTCCGCAGTGAAATAGTGCCCGCCTTCACCACCACCGTGGCGAACAAAAATCTGAGCCCACCGCCTCAGGCATGGCTCCCGCATCCCAGGTGCCTCTAACAGAACTCGCGGGCGTAGCATCGGCACCCTCTCCAAGAAAAAAGCCACCAGGATGGAGCCAAATGCAAAATCCCCGGTGCCTGTCGACCGACATCGGTCCAGCTACGCAATCATGCGCGTGTGAAGGGTCAAACCCCAGGCGAACCGCTCACGGTCCACCACCACCCTCTCCAGCAAAATCAACTCACCACCACTAATACGGTGGGGCGCTCGGGACCCATACACCTGAACTATCATCGCAGCTATGCAATGATGCAACAAAACATCTATCCCACCGATGCGCACCGATGTCCCGGTCATATAGTGCTCGCCTGAGAAAAATTGCTCGGCGACAGTCTGCAGATCTGTGTCTCTCTGCAATACAGGATCTGTCGGCAATGGTGTTCCCTGGAAGGGGAGCCTAGTCAAGAAGTATATGTCCTCCACTGCAGTGAAGGCGATCTTCTCTCCTCACATGAGGAAGCAGTGTTGAGCAGGACTCCACATCTCAATCAGAAAGTGGAGTAAATACTCCTGTGCCCGTAACAACGAGCACTCAAAGAACTTTAGCAACCCACTGGTTGCTAAAGCTGCTCGAATCTCCACTCTAACCACCGGTGGTGCATTGGTCACAGCCTCTCGTAGTGGCTCCCAGTCCCGCTCATGCCACCGCACCTCCATGGTCACTGATCACCGCCTGCACACAACCCAGAGTCCTATATTAGCTTAGGCACTCATCCAAAACATCAAAGTAAGTAATTTTTCACCCTGACACCTTGCCTCAAAGGCACGGTTCTACCACCCACAGGCGCGCGCACATGTGCACCTGTTCACTATATAGGCACGCATGCGCGTGCGCCTATTTTGTTCCACAGGCGTGCTCATGAGCGCGCCTGTTCACAATACAGGCGCGCTCTAGAGCACGCCTGTCATACCCATAGGCGCACTCCTGAGCGTGCCTGTTCGTCCCACAGACGCGCACTCATGCGTGCTTCTTCAGGGTACAGGAACGCACTGATGCGCACCTTCCACTGAGTCGCCCGCGCATGTGGGCCCACCCTCTACCCAAAAACCCCCTAAAACCCCCGTACGACCCCCCGTACCTACCCTGCCCAAAAATTGGAAACCTTTAGCTATGCAGGATGTTGAGACCACTAACCTGAAACTCGCACGCCGAGAAATGGATGCCTCGTGCTCTCGGAATCACTCAATCTCCTCTGGATCTGCTCTGGAACTCACTGTAGCAGTAGGTACAAATGAGGTGGCAATGTGGGCCCTACAGCTATATATAGTCCTTTTGCCAAACTTCCACTCACCATTCCGAGAGCTCAGAACGTCCATTTTTCAAACCGTCTTCAGCCACAGGATCAGCATCCTGCCACCTACATCATGTCTATCCTTGGGCCACTTTTCATCCTAAACCCCCAGGGTGCCTTTTTTCCATATCATGGTCAGGTACGCACGCGCATAGTCACATTTGTCAAATACAAGCTCATATCTTTGATACTCTTCAGATATTGTTCACTTTGGGTATTTGGTTGTTATGTGTGCAGGTACTTGTTCATCGATCATCGACATCATCCTTTCAGGTATATATTCAGTACTGGCATGTAGTCTATCCCACTGTATTGCATTTATATTTCCAGTCACTCCCTCTGATACTAGCCTTTAGGATCCTCATTCCTGGCTCTGCAGTACCCAAAACCTCCATTTGCATCTGCGGTACTACAACCCGGTAGCATTCTCACCCACATGAGTTGTCCCATTCATAGCATCCTTTTGCACTTTTGACACTCATGATGTTCTTCATTACCCTTTAGGGATGGGAGTCCTGGTAGTCTTACATTCTGTTGCGAATCAACCACATTCTTCTTCTCCTCATTTTGCTAGCTTCCCATATGGACTCCCAAATCATCGCTTTATGGTTATGTTCTTTTTTACCTGCACCCCCGCAGGATCATGAACCCACCATTTCGTCCATCATCAGTTTGCCCATCTGCGAACCTATCTTCATTTCACCGACCTCATACAGAAACTCGCCAATGGGGCCCCCACCCTTCATCAGTTTTTCATGACAATTCTGCCCTCCTTGGGGCACGCATTTCACACTGGGGCACCCATTTCTGTATTTGTACATTTTCTTCCCAAATTATTTATTATTTATTATTTATTGTACAAACACCTTTACCTTCAGTCAGTACATTCTTTGTCGCCACCGTTAGCGACTTGATTTTTTTGGCCACACGCAACCCATGTCACCCTTGGATTGGAGCAGTACTTATCATTTACCCTTGTCGGCATCATCCATATCTTCAGAGTACCCCACAGGTCAGTTACCTCTACCCTCTGAATTTGTTCACCTTGTCCCACCTCTGGCACAACTTCGCCCCGGTCTTGTCGTCCCCCTGACACTCGACCTTGTTACACGGTTGCGGCCACTGTTTCTCTCATATATCCTCCAACCAAGGGCAGTCTTGAGTCATCCCACTTCTTGACTTTGTCCATGTACCTCTGCCACTTCCTCACCTCAGTAGATTCCACGGAGTACCTTTTTGCTTCTGGGAGTCGCGTCCCCCTTTTGTCGACATCAGCACACTTTTCCAAAAGGGCGACAGTATCTTGATTCTCATTCTCTATTTTAATGAGATCTCGGATGGCACAGGGTGAAACATCATTGCTCCCTACTGTCGTTGGCCCCCATAACATTCGATGCCAACACTCTCTCATGTTATGGTGGGTCTTACTTTGCGACTATTGCATTTCTTTTTGTCATTGGCCGAAGACCGCTGAATTTGGTAGGGCCATCAATGCCCACATCATCGTCGCTACTTATTACAGTGATCATTGTCTGTTATTCAGAGTATGTTTCTTTGCAGAATTGCCTTCTGCCTTTATCATTACCGCCCCCGAGGGCATTGCAGTTTTCTACACCAACACTTATGTCATCTTTTTTCAGAGTTACATCACACGAGCATGGGGCATGCCCGCCTCGTTTGTACACAGTTGTATATTTTTTCTGCACGTCTCTCAGAAAGTCGAGATACTGGTTCCTTTTTTCTCCAACGGATCGCTCCAAACGGTCCCACTATTGCTTTCCCTTACAATAACATCCTCAGTAGAAGAAACATTGATGAATTTCGGCTATACGTATGCTCCTAACCTCATCCATCAGGGGGCATCTGTTATCACTGAAATTTCATCTGCACATGGCGAAAAGAACTTTGCATCATCAAAACAGCAATGAAGTCATTCATGGCACTGAATTAGTTCCACAGCATTCCAGAAGGGTCAAAAACTATACAAAGTAACCAAAAATTGAAAGGCGCTTTACAGCAGTTTGAGGCGCGCGTGCATGCGCGGGACAAAAGTGTGTTATCAGCGCATGCGCGCCCGACACGCGACTGTCAACACAATAACCCACGCATCTGCTAATACGGTGCATTAATTGAATAGGTCGGCCTCCCAACCACCTACGGACCGGCTCCCAAGTTGATTTGACTTTCAAATCAGAGTCGGATCTACAAAATCGGTGATTTAATGACCTAAGTGAACCCTAAACGGGTCCCTGTTCACACTTGAAGAAGGTTACATGACCACCTGAAGAAATGCTATAAAAGTTCGTGAGGATACACTATTTTGGCAAGGAATTCTAAGCACCGTTATGTTGTTCAGATGGTTCAGAGCTCATCCTTTGACAACAACCCATCAGCTGCATCACCCAGAGTTCTTTCACTGATGTGCACAGTTCATCTCATTTGTAAGGAAAGCATTGTGTGAGGGCCCCGAAGAGCCTTCCGTTGGAGGGAGAAGGAGCCTTTGGTCTCTTCCTTCAGCGTGCTCTGGTTTCATTAATACACCAGCTTGAAACCATTGATGACCCCTGTGTCTTGTGTTTTATGTTCTTTGTTTATTTTCACAGTGTTATTTGTTTTCAGTTGATAGTTAGATTGTAGTTTGTTTTTGTTTTGCTAACCATATGCTCGATAACTGTTCTGCCCTGCTAACCCAACAGGGTATGAAAGCGCTCTGTATTTTCTCACCTGGTGACCATTTGAACGCGAACAAGGCCGATAGCATACTCCAGCGAGAAGATGAATGAAGCGAAAGTGAAATACTCCACATATGACAAGGAGTTCTATGCTATTATTCAGGCATTGAAGAAGTGGAGACACTATTTGATTCCTAAGGAGTTTGTCTTATATAGTGACAATCATGCTTTGCAATTTGTGACTCAATAGAAGAAGTTGAATCAAAGACATGTTAAATGGGTTGAATACATGCAGAACTTTACTTTTGTAACTAAGCATATTTATGGACATGCTAACAAAGTTGTTGATGCTTTGAGAAGTAAATGTTTGTTGTTGCGGGAGTTCAGAGTCAAAACACTGGGTTTTGATGATCTTAGGGACATGTACAGAGATGATCCAGATTTTAAAGAGGCATATGAAGCAACTGAGAATCCAATTCTTAGGGATAGGAGTCAATGGACAGAATACATGATCCAAGAAGGATTATTATTTAAGGGTAAGCAAATTTGTATTCCAAAATGCTCCATGAGGGAAAATTTGTTGAAGGAGAAACACAGTGGAGGATTGGTCGGGAATTTTTCTCATGACAAGACATTCTCAAAGTTAAAAGAGCCATATTTTTGGCCAGGAATGAGAGAAGACGTCAAAAAATTCATGGACATATGTAGAATTTGTCAGCATTCAAAAGGAAAGAGGCAGAATGTAGGATTTTATCAACCGTTACCCATACCTGACAGGCCGTGGGATGCGATAAGCATGGACTTCATATTGGGGCTACCAAGAAAAAAAGAGGGTTTGACTTGATCTTTGTAGTGGTAGATAGATTTTATAATATGGCACACTTCATACCATGTCAGAAAACTAGTGATGCAAATCACATTGCGAATCTGTTTTTCAAAGAGGTCATTGGACTTCATGGCTTACCAAGGAGCATAGTTTCAGATCAAGACACCAAGTTCCTGGGACACTTCTGAAGAACCTTATGGGAAAATCTAGGAACAAACTTGTTTTTCAGTTCAGTTTATCATCCTCAGGCATATGGAAAGACATAAGTTGTGAACTGAAGTTTGGGAGACTTGCTGAGGAGCTTGGTGATAGAACACCACAATCAGTGGGACAATATTATGCCACATGTAGAATTTTCTTATAATGATTCAATCAACAGAAGCACAGGGCAGAGTCCATTCCAGATTGTTTACGGGATGTAGTCAAGAGGAGTTTTGGAATTGAGAGATTCAGAATATAATGCAACTAGGAGTGCTAGTGTAGAGGATTTCGCAGAAGCGATGAAGGAACTTCACAGCCAGGTGAAGGAGCGATTGCAGAACTCGAGCAAAGAATATAACCACAGAGCAGATCAACAGAGGAGAAAACTTCAATTTGAGGTTGGTGATTTGATTCTAGCACGTCTGAGAAAGGAAAGATTCTCGAAGGGGACATATAACAAACTGAAGGTGACGAAGATCAGACCATGTAAGGTCTTGAAGAAATTTGGGGAAAATGCTTATGAGATTGAATTATCCGATGGGATCAGAATTTATTCGATATTCAATGTCTCAGATTTGTACCCATACAAAGCTGGAGTAGACAGTGAACCACCAGAGGTTCAGTGGACAAAATAGATGCTAGTTTCAGAGAAGCCACAGATGAAAAGCATACTGGACAAAAGAGTTAGTAAGAGGACCAGGAGAAAGGAATACTTTGAATACTTGGTCAAGTGGAAGGGACATCCAGTTGAATATGCCAGCTGGGAGAATGAAGCAGAGATCCAGAAGCATGGACAAATCATGCAAGAGCTCATGGAGAGGAGCCCATGAAAATTTTTAAGTGAGGGAGTATGATGCAGGAGCATCGCCAACAAGAAGCGAGCGGAGGACAAGCGCCAACGCATTTTGGCACATGAGGAATTGTTTGAAATGTTTTGAAGTGGGATGCGCCAAACTTAAATGTGATATTTAAGAAAGGGCATACTTCTTGATTGTAATTAGACCTTGAGAATCCTTCTCTTGTCTGAAGGACTAAGAGGCATTTATGCTAGTAAATGTAAGTAGGTAGCTTTGAATTCTTAGATTAGACAGTTTTAGGAGTGGAGGGAAAATGGATATAGACACCCTCACTTGTATCATTGTAACATTAGCAGCATAATCAAGACAACATAGGAGAGAAGAAGCCAAGAGTTGTGTAAAGTAGAAAAACCCATGTACAGAAGTTCTGGATTAATACAAAGATCTTTAGTCCAGACTCATGGTGTTCAATTGCTTTCTGTGTTTGTACATGTTGATTGATGTATGCTTGTTTACTCTCTGTTATGCATTTTCTTTGATGAGTGAATGTATGATTTCATATTTAATGTCTGAAATCTGAAGAGAGGGAGGGTAAGGAATGAGTTTCAATTGTTTCTCTGTCTGAGCAAGAGTTTTCCTGCAAGGAGTGCAGTGAAATTGTCCGCAAGGTGTGCATTGACAGAAGTCAGAGTTTGTCTCTACAAGCTTAGGATAGATAACATTGTTCTCATTCTTGCAGAAGTGCAAGTTAAACACAGGAGCTATGCAAAGTGTGCACTGGCTGAGAAAAGTCTCAGAGTTTGCAACCTGAGGGAGTTTTTGAAAATACTATTATCGCAGGGAGTGCGCAGAGTCGAAGAGGCTTAAATACTTGGAAGTATTTGAAGAATTTTCGCAAGGAGTGCGTGCAGGAATTTTCCGCAAAGGACTTGAGGATTTTTTAATCAATATTAGGAGGGATAGGATCTTCGAAGCTGTCAAAGAAAATCTCAAGAGAGCTAGTGCCCTGAAGTATTGGAAGAAGGCACAGCAACTTTGGTTTACTGGTGGACAAGTTCATAAAATCATACTTGTTCATTTTGCAGGAATCGTCAAGAAGGAATTGGATGGTCAAAATTCTCCGTGGAGAATTCACGAGGTTCCGAGAACCGTCAGATCTTGCAGAGGAGCAAGAAGGTTATGGTGAGTATTTTTCTAAGTGCAATCTTAGGAGAAATCGGGCCGTAGGATTTGAACCAACAAGGGTTGTTGGATCACTCATGAAATCTCATTTAGGGGTTTTGTGAGTTGGAGAACTGAAATCCTTGCCTCAAGATTCACGAGGTCACGAAAGGCGAAGTCCTGAAAGGGGTGAAAGGGTTTGTGTGGGCCAGTTATCAGTGAAGTACATCAGAACTTGGTATTTTGGGGTTTTGTGGGTTGAAGAGCGAAAAGTTCAGCATTAGGATT
Source organism: Picea mariana (assembly GCA_032191745.1). Classification (NCBI taxonomy): domain Eukaryota; kingdom Viridiplantae; phylum Streptophyta; class Pinopsida; order Pinales; family Pinaceae; genus Picea; species Picea mariana. The sequence continues at coordinate 188,635 of JASDQU010103205.1, read as the reverse complement.
CGCGAAGTCGCGAAGTCCGAGAACTCCAAAAAGGCGGGAAGTTCCATCGTGGGACCCGCATAGATGATGTGTTAGAATTTTTCCATTTCGGCATATCGGAGCATAAGAGGTCGAGACTTTTGTCCCGAAAGACCCGAAGTTGCAAAACCGCGAAGGAATTTGAGCCATTCGCTGGAAGGAGGACACATTTCGCAAGATCCTCTCTATTGGGGATTCGAACATTGGGGTTCAGAGAAGAAATTCCTTCAACTTCACGAGTGGCAAAGTCGTGAGAGAATCGCAGCCATCCATCGGAATAGGACAGGTTCCAAAGATCTAGGGATCTCGCGAACTCGAAGGTTCGTAGGGTGAGAGCCCAAGAGTTGGGTGCTCCAAGTCGCAAAGTCACAAAATCACAAGGAGCGAGGATAGCCGTTGGATCCAAGTCACGGGAGGACCATTGGATTAGGAAATCCATCACATTTCACGCATTTGGGGGTTTGGAGGTTGAAAGGAGTTGTTTTCGACATCAGAAGTTGCGAAGTGCTGAAAGTCGGGCACGAGGTACACGTAGCAGAACCACAAAGTGGGTCGGAAAGTAGATCGGTGGACACACATCACCTAGTGAAGAAGTCAACACCTGTTGACCTCTCACGTCTCGGGGATTTGCAAGATAAGAGCACAAGAGCTCAACCTTTGAACTCGCAAAGCGATGAATAGTGAAAGGTGTTAGCACTTAGCCTAGCCGATGGTTGCGTGAGGAAGGCGCTGATAGAGGAAAAGATATACCCATTTCACGATCTTGGGTATCATGAGATTGGAGAGGAAGAGTCGGGAGTCATGACTCGTGAACTCATGATATTACCCATGGATCGATAAATTGCAAATTCCAGTGAGGAATCGAAAGGAGCCACTTTGGCTCAAGGGGATAGAGAATGATCCTATAAGCGGATCTCAGCCCAAGGGCCAATAGGTCTGCGTCAGTGTGGTATCATATATTGACTTTGTTTGTATACTTCAGACAGGGAAAGAGAGGAAAAAAATCTCAGCGATGACGCTGAGAAGAAGAGACAGACAAACACCCGATCTTCCAAAAGAAAGGGAAATGCCAAGAGGAAGGGGTAGGCAGGTGCCAAATCCAGCCATGGAAAGAGAGATGCATGATATACGTGCTAGACTCGAGGACATGGAGATAACACAGAGGCACACAACCGGTGTTGGAGATGTCAGTGATTCTGAAAGTGAAGATGAAGCTGGACATGAAGGAGAAGAAGTTGCAACAGAGGATGCAGCAAATGAACGCCTGATTAGGGTTGTTGCAAGAATGGGTGCTAAGGCAAAAATGTATATTCCAGTATATGAAGGAAACCTAGATGCTGAAGAGCTTCTAGACTGGAATAGAGCTATGGACACATATTTTGACTATGAAGATGTAGAGGAGGACAAAAAGGTCAAACATGTTTTCACAAGATTTAAAGGACATGCAACATTGTGGTGGAATGAGCTACAAGATGACAGATGTTGCAAAGGCAAGCAGAAAATCAAGAGTTGGGATAGGATGATCACAAAGATGAAGGCAAAATTTATTCCCAAGGATTACCAAATTACTCTGTTTCAGAGAATGCAGAATTTGAGACAGAAGCTTATGACAGTGAAGGAGGACACTGAAGAATTCTACAGGCTAAACATCAGGGTAGTTCATCGTGAAAGTGATGATGAAAAGGTTGTTAGGTATATGAATGGTTTGAGATACGAAATTCAGCATGATATGAACATGATGACCATTCAAATGGTGGAAGATGCTTATCATATGGCTCTAAAAGTTGAAGAGAAGCTGAGCCGAAAACAAGGTCAAAGAGGCGGAGGCGGAAGTCAGCCCAGAGGCAAATCAGTTGCCCATCATAGAAATCAGAAACCCAAGGAAGAGTGGAAGAAACCTCAAACTCAAACTGAGAGAGGTGGAAGCTCACAGAGAGGGAAGCATATTGAATAGAGAGGTGAGTATGATGATGGAAACATTTTTCCTCGTACCAGAGGTAGAGGAAGAGGAAGAGGTGGAGTAGTGAAATGCTTCACATGTTGAAAGGTCAGACATAAATCTTATGAGTGTCCAAACAAAAAGAAATAAGGTGGTGAAACTCACATTGCCGAAGCATAGAGGCAGAATTTTGAACCAGAGGATGCTGAAGGCAGAAGATCATTGATGATGCGAAAAGTTATCTTAACGCCAGAGAAGGAGGAGGAGAATCTAGTGCAAAGGAACAGTCTTTTTCGGATTGCTTGCAAAACCAAACACAAAGTATGCAAGTTCATTGTGGAGAGTGGTACCACAGACAATCTCGTTTCTACAGAGATGGTAGAAAATCTGGAGTTGGAAACTATTGAACATCCAAGTCCATACAGAGTTTTGTGGCTACAAAAAGGACATCAAGTAAATGTCACTAAATAATGTTTAGTTGAATTTAAGATAGGAGGATATAACAATAATATATTGTGTGATCTCATTCCCATGTATGTTTGTCATCTATTTCTGGTTAGACCGTGGCAATAAGATAGGAATGTGATTCATGATGGGACGAAGAACACATACACCCTAGAGAAGAATGGGAGAACTCACATGTTGCTTCCAATCAAAGATAAAGAGGTGAAACCTGAAGTAAGCAACACTGTACTTCTCATGAGTGGGAAGGAACTTCTTACAGAGGTTAAGAAGAAGGAGGAACCACAATTCATTGTGGTCAGGAAGCCTAAAATTGTTTTAACCAGTACAAGGGTAGATGATTTACCGGAAGAGGTTTAGAAACTGTTGGAAGAGTTTGGTGACATAGTAGTGGATGAACTACCTCGTTCGTTGCCACCGATCAGAAGTCTAAGTCATCATATTGATCTCATACCAGGAGCTAGTTTTCCAAATAAAGAAGTGTATAGATTGACGCCACAAGAGAATGAAGAGGTCAAGAGACAGGTCCAAGACTTAATGGACAAAGGGTTGCTTAGAGAAAGCTTGAGTCCATGTCTTGTTCCGACAGTGCTCAATCTTAAGAAAGACGGAGGCTGGAGGATGTGTACTGACTCGAGAGAAATCAACAAGATAGCCATTAGGTACAAATTTCCATTGCAAAGAATGGATGATTTGATGGATTGCTTGACTAGGGCCAAATTTTTTTCAAAGATTGATTTGAAAAGTGTTTATTACCAAATTCGTATGAGAGAAGGTGATGAATGGAAGACAACCTTCAAGACTAACGAAGGGTTGTATGAATGGGTTGCTATGCCATTTGGCTTAAAGAATGTGCCAAGTACTTTCATGAGGTTGATGAATGAAGTCCTGAAGGATTTCATCAGAAAATTTGTCATTGTGTATCTAGATGACATAATGATTTTCAGTAAAACAGAGGCAGATCATTTGAAACATTTGGCTATAGTGATCAAGAGATTATAGCAAGATAATCCACTAATAGATATGAAGAAATATTCATTCATGAAGACAGAGCTCATTTATTTGGGATTTGTTATTTCTGCAGATAAGTTGAGCATGGATCCAGATAAGTTGGAGGTAATTAACAATTGGCCATCGACAAAGAGTATAATTGAGGTGAGACGTTTTCATGGATTGGCTAGTTTCTACCGAAATTTCATCAGGAATTTCAATGGAATTAGTGCACCGATGATGGACACATTGAAGAAGAGACACAAGTCTTTTCATTGGAAAGAAGAGGCTAAGAAAAGTTTTAATTTGTTGAAAAGGAAAATCACAGAAAAACCAATTTTGGTGTTGCCTGATTTCAAAAAGACATTTCAGGTAAAATGTGATGCAAGTGGATTTGCAATAGGGGAAGTCTTGAGCCAAGAAGACAAGACGATAGTATACTCCAGCGAGAAGCTGAATGAAGCGAAAGTGAAATAATCCACGTATGACAAGGAGTTCTATGCTATTATTCAGGCATTGAAGAAGTGGAGACACTATTTGATTCCTAAGGAGTTTTTCTTATACAGTGACAATCATGCTTTGCAATTTGTGACTCAACAGGAGAAGTTGAATCAAAGACATGTTAAATGGGTTGAATACATGCAGAACTTTACTTTTGCAACTAAGCATATTTCTGGAACTGCTAACAAAGTTGTTGATGCTTTGAGTAGGAAATGTTTGGTGTTGCGAGAGTTCAGAGTCAAAACACTAGGTTTTCTTAGGGACATGTACAGAGATGATCCATATTTTAAAGAGGTGTATGAAGCAACTGAGAATCCAATTCTCAGGGATAGGAGTCAATGGACAGAATACATGATCCAAAAAGGATTACTATTGAAGGGTAATCAACTTTGTATTCCAAAATGCTCCATGAGGGAAAATTTGCTGAAGGAGAAACACAGTGGAGGATTGGCTAGACATTTTGGTCATGACAAGACATTCTCAAAGTTAAACAAGTTATATTTTTGGCCAGGAATGAGAGAAGACGTCAAAAAATTAGTGGACATATGTAGAATTTGTTAGCATTCAAAAGAAAAGAGGCAAAATGCAGGCTTTTATCAACCGTTACCCATACCTGACAGGTCGTGGGATGAGGTAAGCATGGACTTCATATTGGGGCTGCCAAGAACACAAAGAGGGTTTGACTCAATATTTGTAGTGGTATATAGATTTTCTAATATGGAACACTTCATACCACGTCATAAAACCAGTGATGCAACTCACATTGCGAATCTATTTTTCAAAGAGGTCATTCGACTTCACGGCTTACCAAGGAGCATAGTTTCAGATCGAGACACCAAGTTCGTGGGACACTTCTGGAGAACCTTATGGAAAAATATAGGAATGAACTTGTCATTTAGTTCAGCCTATCATCCTCAGACGGATGGACAGACAAAATTTGTGAACAAAAGTTTGGGAGACTTGCTGAGGAGCTTGGTGACAGAACACCACAGTCAGTGGGACAATATTCTTCCACAGGAGGAATTTTATTATAATGATTCAATCAATAGAAGCATAGGGCAGAGTCCATTCCAGATTGTTTATGGGATGTAGCCAAGAGGAGTTTTAGAATTGACAGATTCAGAACAGAATGCAACTAGGAATTCTAGTGCAGAGGATTTTGCAGAAGCAATGAAGGAACTTCACAGCCAAGTGAAGGAGCGATTGCAAAACTCGAGCCAAGAATATAAGCGCAAAGAAAATCAACACAGGAGACAACTTCAATTTGAGGTTGGTGATTTGATTCTGGCACATCTGAGAAAGGAAATATTCTCTAAGGGGACATATAACAAACTGAAGATGAAGAAGATTAGACCATGTAAGGTCTTGAAGAAATTTGGGGCAAATGCTTATGAGATTGAATTACCTGATGGGATCAAAATTTCTCTGATATTCAATGTCTCAAATTTGTACCCATACAAAGTTGGAGCAAATAGTGAACAACCAGAGGTTCATTGGAAAAAATAGATGCCAGATGCAGAGAAGCCATAGATGGAAAGCATACTGGACAAAAGAGTTAGTAAGAGGACCAGGTGAAAGGAATACTTTGAATACTTGGTCAAGTAGAAGGGACATCCAGTTGAAGATGCCAACTAGAAGAATGAAGCAGAGATCCAGAAGCATGAACAGACCGTACGAATGCTCATGGACAGGAGCCCATGAAAATTTTCAAGCGAGGCAGTATGATGTAGGAGCATCGCCAACAACAAGAGAGTAGAGGACAAGCGCCAACGCATTTTGGCACATGAGGAATTGTTTGAAATGTTTTAAAGTGGGATGCGCAAAACTTAAATGTAATAGTTAAGAAAGGGGATACTTCTTGATTGTAATCATACCTTGAGCGTCCCACTCTCGTCTGAAGGACTAAGAGGAATTTATGATAGTAAATGTAAGTAGGTAGCTTTTAATTCTTAGATTAGACAGTTTTAGGAGTGGAGGGAAAACAAATATAGACACCCTCACTTGTATCATTGTAACATTAGTAGCATAATTAAGAGAGCATAGGAGAGCAGAAGCAGAGAGCTATGTAAAGTAGAAAAACCCATGTACAGAAGTTCTGGATTAATACAAAGATATTTAGTTGAGACTCATGGTGTTCAATTGCTTTCTGTGTTTGTACATGCTAATTGATGTATGCTTGTTTACTCTCTAAGGAATGATTTTCAATTATTTCTCTGTCTAAGCAATATTTTTCCTGCAAGGAGTGCAGTGAAATTGTCTGCAAGGTGTGCGTTGATAGAAGTCAGAGTTCGTCTCTGCAAGATCAGGAGAGATAACATTGTTCTCATTCTTGCAGAAGTGCAAGTTAAACACAGGAGCCGTGCAAAGTGTGCACTGGCTGAGAAGAGTCTTATAGTTTGCAACCTAAGGGAGTTGTTGAAAAGACTATTGTCGCAGGGAGTGCGCAGAGTCGAAGAGGTTCAAATACTTGGAAGTATTTGAAGAATTGCCACAAGGAGTGCGTGCAGGAATTTTCCCCAAAGGACTTGAGGATTTTTCAATCAATTTCAAGAGGGATAGGATATTCGAAGTTGTTGAAGAAAATCTCAATAGAGCTAGTGCCTTGAAGTATTGGAAGAAGGTGCAACAACGTTGTTTGCTGGTGGACAAGTTCGTAAAAGCATACTTGTTCATTTCGTAGGAATCGTCAAGGAGGAATTGGACGGTCGAAATTCTCCATGGAGAATTCATGAGGTTCCGAGAACCATCAGATCTTGCGGATGAGAAAGAAGGTTACAGTGAGTATTTTTCTAAGTGCAAGCTTAGGAGAAATCGGGCCATAGGATTTGAACCAACAGGGGTCGTTGGATCACTCACAAAATCTCATTTTGGGGTTTCCTGAGTTGGAGAACTGAAAGCCTTGCCTCAAGATTTGCGAGGTCACGAAAGGCGAAGTCTCAAAAGGGGCGAAAGGGTTTGTGTGGGCCAATTATCGGTGAAGTACATTAGAACTCGATATTTCAGGGTTTCGTGGGTTGAAGAGCCGAAAGTTCAGCATTAGGATTCATGAAGTCGTGAAGTTTGAGAACTCCAAAAAGGCGGGAAGTTCCATCATGGGATCCGCATAGACAACATGTTGAAATTTCACCATTTCAACATATCGAAGGATAAGAGGTCGAGACTTTTGTCCCAAAAGTCCCGAAGTCGTGAAACCACGAAAGAATCTGAACCGCTTGTTGGAAGGAGGACACATATCGTGAGATCCTCTCTATCAGGGATTTGGACATCGGGGTTCAGAGAAGGAAGTCCTTCAACTTTGTGAGTGGTGAAGTCGTGAGAGAATCATAGTTGTCCATCGGAAGAGGACAGGTGGCAGAGATCTAGGGATCTCGCAAACTCGGAGGTTCGCAAGGTGATAGCCCAAGACTTGGGTGCTCCAAGTCGTGAAGTTGTGAAATCGTGAGGAGTGAGTATAGTCGTTGGATCCAGGTCATGGGAGGATCGTTGGCTCAGGAACCCCATTGCATTTCACGCATTCGGGGGTTCGAAGGTTGAAAGGAGTTGTTTTCGACATCAAAAGTCACGAAGTGTCAAAAGCCGAGCACGAGGGACACGTAGCAGAACCACGAAGTGGGTCGGGAAGTAGACCAGTGGACACACGTCACCTAGTGAATAAGTCAACACCCGTTGACCTCTCACGTCTCGGGGATTCACGAGATAAGAGCACAAGAGATCAACCTTTGAAATTGTGAAGCGACGAATAGTGGAAGGTGCTAGTGCTTAGCCTAGCCAGTGGTCGCGCGAGGAAGGCACTGACAGAGGAAGAGCTATACACATTTCACGATCTCGGGTATCGTGAGATTGGAGAGGAAGAGTTGGGAGTCACGAATCGTGAACTCACGAGATTGCAAGCTGCGAAAAGGACCTGTGGATCGATAAATTGTAGATTCTAGCGAGGAATCGAAAGGAGCCGCTTCAGCTCAAGGGGATAGAGAACGATCCTGTAAGTGGATCTCGGCCTGAGGGCCGATAGGTCTACGTCAGTTGATTTACAAATAAGCTATGTAAGTGCATGACCTCACTTATGTTTAGATTATGATGAAGGCATACTTCAAAGAGAATTTGATTATATGTAATATGAATACAGCCCATGTAGAAAGATGAAAGATTTAAATGGTTTTTTAAGAATGACTTAATATATGTGCAGATTTGTATTTTTTGTATGTACATGAAAAATTATATGAGAACATTTATTCCACCGCAGAAAGAGGAGATAAGTATTTTCTTGGAAGTATGACTTTTAATATGCCTATTTTTTAACTTTCATAGATATAAGTATTTTCTTGGAAGAATGAATTAATATGGAGATTTGTGAGTACTTTAACTTGAAAGAGAATTTGATTATATGAGAATAGTTATTCCATTGCAATAGAGAAGATAAGTATTTTCCTAGAAGAATGAATTAATATGGAGATTTGTGAACTTTCTTCATACACAAGTGAATTTATTTTCTGGGTATTATCTAACTCTGAACACTAAAATTGGTTACCAAGAACACAATTTTTCTCTTTAAAATTATGCTAGATATGATCTTACTTTGTTTAGATCATGTAGGCAATGTTGAAAGAGTATTTGGTTATAAAACAAAATTAAATATTTATGCAAAGAATGGCTTAATATGGAGAGTAGCTATTTTGGAAGTTTTGGAACTTCGTGATGTAATTTTGGTTTAAAAAAATGCCAAAAATGTATAATAAAAATAGAGAAATAATCTTCGACCTGTGGAACTCCGGTTGGGTATGTTATTATTTCTCATTGCTTATTTAATAAAGTTAAATATCTTTAAAATATTTTCTAATAAAGTATATATGCTAATATGTGTTATTGGTTTTTCTTTTTATTATTACAGATGTTTACATTATTTGGTCGAAACTGAGCACATGGATGTTGGAAGATGAAACTTAACACTTTCCTTATGTTAATTTTGATTTAGTAACAATTTGTTTTATTTGTCTAAAATGGTATGTGTACATTTTATTTTAAATGTGTAGATATATTTTATTTAAATTTTTTAAATTTTAAATTTTAAATTTGAGAAAAAAGAATTTTGCTGGTATGAAGAGATCTATCTTAGTGATATCTTAGTGATGGCTTAGAGTTGAATTTTGGATTTAAATGTTAATTCCCTCTTAGTTTTTATTATTAGCCTAAAATTCTTGTGGAACCTATGTATTTGGTTGTGTAAATATGTAACTATGTGAACTTTCATTATATATATATATATATATATATATATATAGAACTCAAAATATCAATTTATTATTTGATCTTTGATTTCTCTTATATCATTTTTGAAGGTGAAAGGACAGTTTATGTTCTATGATAGTGTACTTAAATTAATATTTTTTATTTCATTTCATTTATAAATATCATTGTATAGTCAAGTAGCTCATAATTTCAATTTTGTTTGATTTACAAATATGGTTGAATAGTCAAACATATCATCATTCTAGTTTCCCTTCTATTTGCAGATATCTTTATAAGTTGAAGGGTTCATAGTCCAAGAGAATATTTCAACTATCTAATTTTTGTATATATTTAAGTATGTTTAATATGTAGAATATAAGTAATGTTAGGTTCATCATACACATTTTTTCTTTTTATGCAAGGTGTAGCTGCATGATTTCCGTATTCCCTAATATGATATTAGATCCATATAGCCTACACAATTTAAATATTTCATTTAGTTATCTCTATTTGATTTTTATACAACGATTTTACTTATTTTAATTAATAACTATTGCATGAGGGAAATGTATTAAAGGAAAATTCCCCTCTTTTCTTCTGGCTTTTAATGTTGGTATTGTAAATCAATTTTCTGCAACAAACACACTATAGTCTTTGCAACTAAGGTGAGGAAATTGTTAACACATAGTGCCTCATAGTTATCATTTCGTTTATATGGAATCTTGTTGTATGTTTCCTTAAATTTATTTGAAAAGGTACAACTCTACAATGCAATGACTATCATCAACACTTATTTTAAATTATTTTTTTGCATCTTTTCAATATTGATATATTTATCAATGTCTATCATAGTGATATTATGCATTGAAATATAAGCACAAATTGTTCATTACATTAATCTTATATTTAGATTTAATGTATACATTAGAAAATAATTTGATTCAACATACTGAATTGTAAATGCACATTGTAGCAATTTAATATATCAACACTTTTGGAATCAAAATTCACAATTTCATAATTAAAATTGACACTTCTTAGGATGTCTAAAAAATTCCTTAATCAGGATAATGGTAAAAAACAAAATGGTCATGGGCCAACATGGTGTACAACATGTAAAAAGAATGGATAATTAGTAAACCATTTATTTGTATAGTGTCCATATGAAAAAGATGTATGTAATGAAACAATAAAATTGAGACTTTTGGAATCAAAATTCACAAAAAAAAAAATTGAAATTGAGACTTTTGGAGTTTAAGATTCACACTTTTTGGATTCAAAATTACTCAATACTTTTGGAATTGAAATTTACACTTTTGAAAACCAATATTCACAATTTCATAATCCAATTTTGCACTTTATAAAGACTTATGCTTAAATACATCATGCATAAATATTACATCCCTAGGGCTCATGCATAAATATTAAATCCCTAAGGTTCATTACATCATGCTTAAATATTACATAATCTAGGACAAGGCCTAACATATGCTTTAAGGCTTTATATCATGTCAAATTTGAGAATTGAATCCTAGTGCAAGCTACATTAATACATCACTTTTATGAATTTAATAAGACACCATTAAATTTTTAAATAGTGTATTCTTACCATATCAAGCTTTTAATGTCTTAATGGATATATAATTAAACAATAGAACATCCAAAGACAGAATATTGTGTTTATGTAGGAAAATCCTAGGAACAAGGAAAAACCCACTTTGAAAGTTATCTCAATCCCAACAAAAACCATAAAAAATGTTTATTTGCATTAAATTGGGATTAATAACCCCAAATCTAATGATTTTCACAAAGGTGATATTTTTTAATAGACCTCAAACATGATCAATTTTCATGAAGACTTAGGTATTTTTTATATACCTTTCATGATTTGGAGAGATTTCCTCATTCTCCTCATGTATTTTTACTCTAAAATCAATTTTACCCTACAAATTACCATAAAATTAAATTTTAACATCAAGTGGGGATTGGATTACACTCTTATGTGCCATAGATACTTCACAGTGGGCTCTGAATCCTCTCCTATGTCTCATTTATCTCCTCTATCACTTTCAAACTAGAAAGGTTCAATTATTGTGTCTCCTCTATCATGGTTGTGCTCCTTATCCTCATAGGTATATGGGATCCACGATATGCAAGTCTCCTCCTCACATAAACTTTCATTGCAACTGGTACTGCAAATAGTGGTGCAAATGACACTACAATTGGTGCAAATGACACCAATGAACAAGAGTATAAAAGTTACACCAATACACCACAATACACCATGCACAATATATGAGAAATAATCAATAGTTATTGGTCATGGGAAGTAATGACTTCCAAGGGCAGATACAACTTCCAAATGTAAAGGGAGGGATAAACCTCCAAGAGCAAATAAAGGTTTAAGTATAAGTTGAAAAAGGTTTTAATGTGTACTTGATACTGATTCACCACCCTCTCAGTATCAACAATTGGTATCAGAGAGGGTTGCCTTCAGTATAGTTTAACCACTAGAAGGAAGATCCTAAGAAGAAATGGAAGACAAAATTCCAAATAGAATTCCACCATTTGATGAAATCAATTTTGAATACTGGATTAATAGAATGAAAACTTACTTGAAGTCTCTTGGGGAAGATGTTTGGTTCTCAGTTGCTTTAGGATACAATCCTTTGAAGAAACCAAAGACTGCAGCTCAGAAGGAAGAAAAAATGAACAACAAATTGGCAATAGATACCATCCTGGATGGATTGGTAGATTCACTGAAATCCAAGGTGGGATCATGTGAATCATCAAAAAATATTGGGGGAAAGATACATGACCTTTATGCAAGGGAAGAAGCACAAGAAGAAGAAGAAGAAGTTGAATCAAATTACAACATCTCAGATTTCAAAGAAGCAAATAGAGATCAGTTCTTTTTCTTTAATTGTGAAGGAGTAGGACATGTTAAATTTGAATGTCCTCATCCAAGGATTGAAAGATATGACACTAAAGAAGAAAATTCCAATGAAGAAGAAGAAAATCATGAGGCAGAAATTATTCAACAAGAAGATGAGAATCTTAAAAAATTGAAGCATGTTGAGATTGAAAATAGCAATCTCAAAGACACGTATAGAAAAATAAGAAGTGAATTGGGTAGTTTTGAAAAGACAGTTGTAATATTGAAGAAACAATTAGAAGACTTTGAGAAACTAAGAGAAGAAAACATTTCCCTGAAAACTCTACTCTAAGAAGAAATAAGAATAGGAGAAGTAAGGAATGTCCAAATGATGAAGAAAGAAGAAGATTGTGAGAAACTTGAACAAGAAGTTGTCTCATTGATGAATATCTTAAGAAACTCTCAAGTGCCAAAATACTTAACACATATTGGATGCATGGGTGAAACTTCATACAAAGAAGATGCAAATACCAACAAGAAGGTTGAAGAAAGAGCTACACAAACAATTGATGAGAAGTGGACCAGGATACCAGAAAGAAGTAATGATTACAAAAGAGATGAATATCCAAGAAATCCTCCTACCTTCAAGAATAAAAGAAGCTTCAATTGGTATGAAGGAAACTACAGAAGAGTAGATCATGAACCCAAATGGACTACACCAAAGAGAAGGCCACTTACTCCAAGGTATCAAAATTTCTTTCTTGGTCACTGTTATACTTGCAAAAATTTTAGACATAAGGAAATTAATTGTAGAATCAATGAAAGGAACAAATACGCAGGAAACATAAATGGTGTAAATAGAAGATATAGAAATAATCGTGGATTTGTCAAAAAAAGTTATAATTAACTTTCTCCATTGATGGACAAAAATATTGTATGATACAAATGTAATTATCTTGGTCACAAAGCACGAGATTGCAGATATATGAATGAAGATGTCCCTATGCCAACCATAGTATGGAGAAGGAAAGAGATTCCAAACAATGAAGATTGTTGAATAGCATTAACCACTGAAGAATGTAAAGAAGAAGATGAATGGTACATAGACAGTGGATGTTCTTCAAACATGACCGGGGATCAAGACAAATTCATCAGCTTGAAGAGAAAGGGTGGCAATATTGCATTTGTAGATGACTCATCTGCCAAAATACTTGGAGGAGGTGTAGTATATCTTGGAAGAAAAAATGTAAAAGAAAAGAATGTTCTATTGGTTGAAGACTTGAAGCATAATCTACTCAGTGTTAGTAAAATGTGTGATCAAGGATACACTGTTATGTTTGACTCTCGAAAATGTAAAATCAGAGAAAATAACTCAGGAAGATTGGTTACAATTGCAACAAGAATACCGAACAACATATACATCCTAGACATGAAGAAGAGAAAGAAGACAAAATCCACACAAAAGGATTCCAAGGAACAAAAAATCCCAAAGACAAAAAATAAGGATGAAGTACTATTGAGTGACACATGTTCAAGGGGAGAAACCCCAAAGAAGAAGGTCACCTTATGCCATTGAAATCAGGGGGATAATCCCTACCCTTTTCCATTGATGTCAAAGGGGGAGATAAATTGGGATCATGATGATAGGGGGAGCATGAGTGTTTCCATCAATGACAAAGGGGGATATTGTTGGAAGATTGGTTGTTGTCATTGATGTCAACCCTAGTCATTGGTTTTGGACCACATGTAGAAAAAAAACCCATGGATGGATAGGATACATCATGTTGTTTCCGGTGGTAGGTGGCACATCACGTGGATCCTCATGGTTGAGGAGAAATGAATTTTTAAAGTTGGTTTTACAGGTATTCTGGGTAAAACAATCATAACGTCTTCATAGAGAATCCAAATTAAGTGGGAACAATTTCATTTCAAATAGTAAGGACTGTAGTTTCTTGTGTGTGAGTTTCAGAATCTTATGTTAAATATTGAGCGCGGAGCATTCTGTACAAATTCACTCTCCTTAATAAACCGGAATTGAACAAAGTCTACCATTCTTTCTATAACTTCTTTTTGGGGAGGATTCAAGGAGTGAAACTTGGAGAATTTTTAGATAATACATTGAGTAATATTATCTACAGGATCAGAGAATTCTAAGAATTGGATAATTGTAGAAATTGAAGAAGTCTTAGGAAGCATTATTAGGTCCTATGTGATGGTTGGTTGATGGTCATAATTTAATGTAAAGTTTTATTATCTCTCATATATTCTTGGGTGCAAGGAAGGGGAAAGGATGGAGATTTCAACCCTCTCTTGATATTGGAGGATTGTATCTTCCTCTTGGAGGTTTATCCCTCCCTTTACATTTGGAAGCTGTAGCTACTTTTGGGAGTCATTACTTCCCTTGAACAATAACTATTGATTATTTATCATATATTGTGCATGGTGTGTTGTGGTGTATTGGTGTAACTCTTATAATCTTGTTCATTTCTCATTAGATATAATTGAATGGTTTAAGTATAAGTTGAAAAAGGTTTTAAAGTGTTCTTGACACTGATTCACCCCCCTCTCAGTATCAACAGTCTAGAGGTGCAACCATGACAAAGACATCTCCTGCAAATAATTCGATATGTTCCAACAAATAGTTCATGTTAGATTAACAATCATGCACGTGCCTTTAAACTCATGTAATATTTATTATATTCAACTTACAAGTACATCTACAAGTTTAAATATTCAAAAAATATATTTTCAAACAATTGAAACATAAAAATTACCTTCTCTTACAAGATCAAAAACTCTATCGTCGTCAACTGACACTATAGTTTCATTTGATTCCATATCCTCTGAGCTTACAAGTGACATATTCCGTTTTTATATTAAGTTTGGTATGTCTCCAAGATTTAACATATTCCGCATTTTTGTTTTCACAAATCTCTATGGATTTTGTGTCCTCTATGCAAACTAAACAAAAACAAGATTCATTTTATCTATCAAATGAAAACACATTTTGATATCATTTTGTTTTAAATGAATAAACTTTTTGTGTCCCATGTACTGTACCATATTCATATGGTATTCATCTATTTACATCTTGGTTTCCAACGTACCAAAAGAACCTCCACAAGATAAGAACTTGTTAACTTGAAATCTATCAATAAAATGATTGAAGAACATATAAATTTGAACACATAAATAAAAATATCATGTGTACATGTGTAACATGTATATATACACACCTGTGCACATCCCTTGAAAGATTATTTTCATGGCTTAGCACCAATTTGCACCATTCAACAACTTGATCAGCAGATTCAAATCGATTGGCATGAGGGTTCATCTAATACCTTCAAAGTGTTTGTTTTATACATGCTCCTGCACCATCGTGCTGTCATTTTCCATGACCAGTCTCAAAAAATTTCCAACAATGTGTAATGTTTGATTTCTTATGAAGACGACACAACCAATAAAATTATCATGAAGATTTGAACTAACCCACACATCCATATGACCATATCCAATGTCGATCGAATCCGATCCCATGTTTTTTCAAAGAATCATAAAATTTATCAAAACAATGTTGTACATAATGTCTATTGTGTGCTTGATCATCACTTATATAAAAGCGATATTCTTTAATAACATGTAAATTTTCATTTTCTCTTTCTATGTTATCAAGATTCCATTGAGAATGTCTATATCGAACATGGACAAATATAATGATTTGATCAGAATGATAATATTCACTTTGTATTTATCTTTTTCCAATGAATGTGTAATTCTCTGCAAAATCAACTATAAACAAAATTGTCCCTGGTGGAAACACTTCAAGGGATTGTTTGAATTGTAGGTATTTACATCGAGATATATGTGAATGCTTGGTGTATTTATAAATTTATTCCTCAAACTTCTTCAAAAAATCTATCACATGGATTTTATCTACTTTCAAATCAATCCTTTTGGAAATAACATTTGAAGAATGTGGAGCCATGTTGCTGATATATTCATATCTCTTCCAATTGACTGTTATATTAGAAAATGATTGATCATTCATATCAATAAGATACTTTGAGTGAAATAAACTTAGATTTCCACAACGATCACATTTCTTTCCACCAACACATTTTTTTTGGAAAAATAATTCATCACCTTCTCTTTCACCTAGAATTTCAGATATAAAAGTATGAAATGTAGAAGGAGGAGGTGAACTTGGCCATAAAGTCTTACCAAAATCAAGAAAAGTGTCGTAATATAACTCAAATCCCACATGGTAATGACAAAAAAAGTGTCACGAACAGTTATGGGTCAAACCATGGTTTTTGTTGCACAAATGTATTGATGAAAATTTTAACTTCTTTGAACTTATTGAACAATTCTATTTCTGTAATTGGAAATATATGTTTTGGATGTTATTAATATTGTTTTCGTGCTATTCTTTGTCGCAACACATCTCTTGTATGTGGTGAAACATGAGATTCTGTCAACCAACAATTACAGGTTGATTCTTTAGCATCTTTTGCAAGTCTATCTTTGTAGGGTTATCTAGAAATAACTGTCCAACAAGAAATTTCTATGTTTGTACAATCCCTTGAAACACTTCAAGGGATGATTTCTATGTTTGTTTGTACAATCCCTTGAAGTGTTTGTTTCTATGTTTGTACAATCCCTTGAAGAATTGTTTCTATGTTTGTACAATCCCTTGAAACACTTCAAGGGATTGATGGGAAACACTTCAAGGGATGATTTCTATGTTTGTTTCTTTGTAGGGTTTGTACAATATTTTTCTCAAGTTTCCCATCACTGTTTCTATGTGTTGTGTCAAACGATCTTTTATATTGCTACATGAAACAATTGTTGTTTGTATCACTCTACGTGCAACACTGACATCTTTTTTATGATATTTTCCAAAATATTTTAATACACTAGTTATATTGTCAAAGGCATTTTGTTTCACCTTTATATCTTTTGTCGACTTTTGAATACCCAATAATGATGTAGCTTCATTTAAATTTCTTGACTTTAATAGACAGAGTAAAAGTTGAGCTTGTACTGTTACTTATTCATCATCTTTGAAAAAAGTATCACATATATTCTGAACACGATATCTTATATAATGTTTAACTTCTTTCTTCCCAAATTTGTCAGTATCAACATTTTCTAATATTTCATCATCAATGTTGATAGATTCTCCTGCATATTTCAATTTAAATTTTATATTAAAAAAGAAAACCTAAACATAAATTCACTAAACTATATACAAGTGTTCATAAATTATATTATCTAGAATTATGTACATACCTATAGGTGATTCAACTTCTGCTTCAACTTTGGTTCCGACGACTTCATTGACATTATGAGGCAAATCTCTTTATGTTTTTTGAAAAAAATCAAATCTGAATTACAATCAACTATATTTTAAACAATAATTTAAATAAATCAATTATGTACTTTTAATATAGACAATATGTACATGCGTACCTCATTGGACTTCTTCTTGTCAAAAATTTCTATTTACATCATTGTCGTTTCTTTCTTCACTATTTTCACTTTCTCATTTATTTATCCAATAATGTTTTTTCCTTTGTTTGTTATGGAGATTTTTATCTCAAGTGAAATCAAATTTTCTTTTGCGCAAAATTTTGTTTCCCATGAGTATAGTTATATGTAAGAGCTTTTAAAAAATTCAACTTTTCAGAATAGTTTCAAAAAAACTTCATTGTCACGAAAATTAGTAAAAAATAATATCAAGAATTTATGTTAAACCAAGCCTTCACCTTGAAAATAATGTTCAAGTAATTTTTCACCTTGAAAAAATTCTCAACAAAGCCTTCAATATATAAATTGTTATTTCAATAAAAAACTTGAACTTCAAAAAGATAAAAAAAAAAAAATTGCATTCAAAACATCAACCACCTTGTTCAAAACAAAGAAAAAGATGATTCAAAATTTTTCCTAGGGTGTCCACATATGCAAAACCATCAAACGGACAAGTGAATTGTGTTAAATTGGTTAGGCTGAAAGTGTATTTATAAGATTTGGCACCAACTTAAACGAAACGATGTGTCCCTTCATTTTTTCCCCACTGAGAGAATTCGCTCACCCACCTTTCGGTCGAAAAAATAATATTCAGTCGAAAGGTGAGGAATCCATTTGTTTTCCATGGATTCTATTACAAAAACATATTTCGGCTGAAAAAAAAAAAAAATTCGGCCAAAAGATTGGTTTGGTTGAAAACCTATGGATGAGACTGTTTGCAGGAACCTAAGAATTCCCTCCAACTTACTTGAACTTTGGAAGTTGCAGACTCCTGCAAAAACTCGGAATTTAGTTTTGAAATTGATACCAGTGTTTGAAAAATTGAATCTACTTTCAATAAATATAATTTGTTTTCATTTTCATTTTTTTATTTAATTTTATAAAAAAATCACATAATATTTTTCAGGTGATATTTTGATCAAGTGAAATGGAGTATCCATATCTTTAAAAATACACAATGGAAAATTTAGAAAAACTTATATTCAAAATCCTTAAACCGTTGTCTTCAAAATGGTATTTTTAGATTTTACTTTTAAGTAAAAATTAAGATAGATACAAGGTGGGGGGAAACATGTGTTTAAAGTCTACAACTTTTTCATCTTGGTCAACATCAATTTTTTTTAGAAATTATAATATTCATCCATTATATTCAAAACTATAGTCATAGGAAAATAGAGTATCTATAGATTGTTTCAGTATATTTATTTTGTCAAAAACAAAATTTTAATAATAGATACATTGTTGGGAGAAAAAATAATTCATTATCATTCCTTTCATTTTTAAGAAACATACTATGAAACTATTGCCAAATTGACATATCAAATTTCAATAAAACTAATTTGAAAAATAGTCTATAGAAAGCTAACAACATTATTCACAAGTTTTGTTTTTACTGTAAAGTGAAATTATAAATAAATAAAAAACACTTTTGTATACCAAAAGTTGATGAACTTGTGAAAATATAGTTTTTTTTTTTTTTCTCTCTCTCATAAAACAAGCAAAATGAACACACATCTTCATGATTTTACCCATTATAAAAATATGAAAGATATTTATATCTTCTCACAATTTTAAAATATCTTAATATCAATTAAAATATAAAATGTTGTCTTTCTCTTAATATATTTTTAATACATATTTAGATTAAAATATAAAATATTATCTTTTTCTTAATATAATATATTATTAAACATTTCATTTGAACAGTTTTTCAAATAATTTATCATAATAAATTTTACAACCATAAATTCAACTCAAGCATATTTAAATAGATATTTCTTTGTAAAATGGGAAAACTTAAATAATGTAATTATATTTAATAATAGTTATCAATATATATCTTTTAAAAAAACATGTAAATCTTGCAGTATTTAAATAATCAAAATAAAATGAATTTGTAATATTATGCTTTATTAATTTAAAATAATAAGAATACTTAAATTTTAAGGTTTTGGCCATTATTTTAAATAATTTTATTTGAATTAAAAATATTTATATTTTATATGTTATTATTTTAAATAATTTACTTTGAGGTAAATCAATAAAATAATCATTTCTAAAGTTTTTAAAATAAAAAAAATACATAAAATTACAATATAAAATAAATAAAAATCATACATAACTTGATAACAATAAAATAAAATTTTAAATATATTAAAGAAAATGATTTAAATAACTTTATAACAATAATATAAAATTTTAAATATATTAATAAAAATGATTTTATTGATGATGATGATGATGATTAACGTCCACTAAGACGTTAATCAACCACTTTATAAAAATGATCATAGCCATATTTTACATTTTCAAACTAATGTATATCAACCACTTTTATAAAGTGATTGTTGCTAGTTGACAACCAAGATGCCTTGGGAAAGACAATTAATGTTTTATATTAATGTAATGATGTATGTAAATTAATGGTCTATTAATGTATTACATTAATGAAATATATAAAAGTAATGTAGAAATTAAAATATTGATTTATATTAGTATGTAATGTAAAGTATTAATCGATTGATAGATTAATGATGTAATGCATTAATTAATTAATACATTAATATATCATTGCTTAATACACTCTTAAAGAAAAAATATAGTAATAAAATAATACATTAATAATACATTAAATGTTTTAATAAATACATTACTAAATTATGAATACACTAATACAATATTAATATACTAATGGATGTGAAGTCTGGGGCTGTAGTATCTCTCGTGAATCTTGGAGAAAGCTAGAGCAAATAAAAAATAACTTTATAACCTATAATCTCAAAATTAAAGGAAATACGCCCTATCCCATCCTCCTCGTAGAAACTAGACTTTCCCCTATAGAGAGCATGGCTATGACTAAATACCTAATGTATATGAACAAGTTAAACAACATGGAAGACAAGAGGCTACCTAAAATTGCTTCCAAATCAAGTCATAACCACTATCGACTCAAGAGAGGATGGCATAAAGATGCCCGATCTTGGCTAAACTATTGGGGAATCATGTATTAAAAAAAAATGATTTTGCAGAATAAAGATACTATTAAAAAAAAGTTAAAATTTAAGGAAAAACTGTGGTGTGATAAAGAGTTAGAGGAAAAAAGAAAATTAGGGTATTATAAAGATGTAATCAACCCTAATCTAGAAGATCAAAATTATCTATCTGTTTTTCCAAGTGTAAAGAAAAAAATAAATATTACTAAGAGAAGAACAAATTCTCACGAGCTCCATAGTGAAACTGGGCGTTGGTCAATTCCTAAAACGTCATGGGATGAAAGAGTGTGTCACATTTGTGACACTAAGAAGGTTGAAGATGAAAATCAATTTCTCTTAAATTGTCGAGCCTATACCCATATTAGATCTCATTTTCAAAATATTGATCACACTACCAACCTTCCTAACCTCTTAACTCAACAAAAGTATGGTAATCTTGGAAAGCTTCTCTTAATGCTTTTCGAGCACATAAACAAAATTATAAAGAATCATAAGTAATCACTTACCCTCTTAAGGTCCGATAGACAGATTAGTTCTTAGTGGACGTTAATCATCATCATCATCAATAAAGTAATACATTAACAATACATTAATAAAGTAGTACTACATTCACCTTAATGTATTTAGTAATACAATATTACATTATTGTAATGTATAAATTAAAGTACTAATATAATATATAATGTAACATATTGACTTATTACTACATAATAAAAAAATTAAATAATAAAATAAAAACATCATTAAATTAATAATAAAGTAATAATATAAAATATTAATTAATAAAGTAAAACAAAAAATAAAATAATAAAATAAAAACACCATTAAATTAATAATAAAATAATAATATAAAATATTAATTAATAAAGTAAAACAAAAGTAAACTATATTTTCATATATTATTAATTCATTAATAAAATATAAATACATTACTAAAGTAATACATCATTAATGAAAAAATACATTAATAAAGTAATAACACATAAATAATGAATGAATACATTATTGTTTTATTACATAAATGTATTAATTATTACAATAATGTAATGTATAAATTAAAGTATTAATGTAACATGTTAATTAATAAATAGGTTATCAATGTATTGTATTCATTGATTAATAGCTTAATAATGTATTTTATTAATCAATGAATACATTGCTAAAGTATAAACACATTAATAAAGTAAAAAGACATTGAAAATCCATTATTACATAAATTAAAACATTGAATTATTACATTCTTACATTAAAATATTAATACACTAAAAATACATAATTACATTAGTACTTTAAAATATTAAAAATATTGGTAAATTAATTAATACATTATTAAATTATTAATAAAATAAATATTAAAATAATAAATTAAAAATACATTAATGAAATAATAAATTAAAAATACATCAATAATACGCAATTACATTAGTCCTTTAAAATATTGGTTAATTAATTAATAAGTTAATAAAGTATTAAATGCAATCAATACAATAATAAAACGTCCATATATATATTAATAAAGTCTCCAAAAATACAATATACATTAATAAAGTAAAAAAACCATTTTTAATACATTAGATGAAATAGACATTAAAATATTACACTATAACATTAAAGTATTAATAAGTGAAATATTATTCATACATCAATTGAGTATTAAAATATTAATAATATATTAAAATATTATTAATGTATTAATATATTAATAATGTATGAATACATCAAAGTGTTAATAATGTAATCACTTATCCTCTTAAGGTTAGATAGACCAATTAGGTCTTAGTGGAAGTTAATCATCATCATCATCATCATCATCAAAACATTTAATATATTAATACATTGATGTATTAAAATATTCATGTGTTAATACATTAATGTAATAAAGTATTAATTTTTTAATTAAATAGTACATTAACCATATATAAATTATTATAAAAAATAATAAGTGACAAAGTAATAAATATATTGATGATGATGATGATGATTAATGTCCACTAAGACCTAATTGGTCTATTGGACCTTCAGAGGGTAAGTGATTACTTGTGATTCTTTAGAATTTTGTTTTTGTGCTCGAAAAACATTAAGAGAAGCTTTCCAAGATCACTATACTTTTGTTGAGTTAAGAGGTTAGGAAGGTTGGTAGTGTGATCAATATTTTGAAAATGAGATCTAATATGGGTGTAGGCTGGACAATCTAAGAGAAAGTGTTTTTCATCTTCAACCTTCTTAGTGTCACAAAGGTGACACACTCTTTCCTCCCATGGCATTTTAGGAATTGACCAACACCCAGTTTCACTATGGAGCTCGTGAGAATTTGTTCTTATCTTAGAAATGCTTTTTTTTTATTTACACTTGGCAAAACAGATAGATAATTTTGATCTTCTAGATTATGATTGATTACATCTTTATAATACCTTAATGTTATTTTTTCCTCTAACTCTTTCTCACACCACATTTTTTCCTTAAATTTTTATTTGACGTTTTTTTAATAGTATCTTTATTCTGCAAAATGGCTTCTTCCATGATTCCCCAATAGTTTAGCCAAGACCGAAAGTCTTTATGCCATCCTCGCTTGCGTCAATGGTGGTTATGACTTGATTTGGAAGCAATTTTAGGTAGCCTCTTGTCTTCCATGTTGTTTAACTTGTTCTTATACATTAGGTATCTAGTCATAGCCATGCTCTCAATGGGGGAGAGGCTTGTTTCTATGAGGAGGATGGGAAAGGGCGTATTTCCTTCAATTTTGAGATTATAGGTTATAAAATTCTTTTGTATTTGCTCTATCTTTCTCTAGGATTCACGAGAGATACTACAGCCCCAGACTTCACATCCATAAATAATAATAGGTGTAAAAAGAGTCTCAAAGAGGAGTTTCTTCTTATCCCAACTCCAAAGTTTAGCTGATTTACAATTGTTTTCAAGCCCATAATAAGCTTTCGATACCCCAATAATCATTTTCTCAATGCTATAATTCTAATTAAGCTTGTGGTGAATATCAATTACAAGATATTTGTATGAAGTCACTTCCTCAAAGTTGTTGTTTTCATATACCAAGGTATCATAAGGGATCTTATTGGATTTAATAATCATGACCTTAGTCTTATCAGTATTAACAGTCATACCCATATTGGAGCAAAACTCCTTGAGGATTCTTAGTTGGTTTTCAAGATCATGGGGAATCCTTTCCATAAGAACGATATCATCATCATAAATAAGAAGATTAATGACTGTACCAGTGAGAGTAGGGCCGACACAACCTGCTTTTTCCAAGCATTCTTCTAATTTATCAATGTATATGCCAAAAAGGGTAGGGGACAAGGGACAACCTTGTTTGACTCTGATATTGTAGTTAATCTCTTTTGACCATCCCTCAGTGTTTTTAAACTTAGAAATAATGTTCTCATACATCCTTATTTCAACATCCCTCAATTCGAGAGGCACTTTTATCTCTTCCAACCTATTCCAAAGGTTTTTCCTAGGAACCCTGTCAAAAGCTTTTCTAAAATCAACAAAACAACAAAAAAGATTGGTTTTAGCATTGCAGAAATCCTCTACAGTGATCCTAAAGATAACAATATGGTCCACAGTTGAATGATATCTCCTAAAACCGACCTGGCCTTTAGCTCTTTTACCATGAATTTCTAGCCAAATTCTAATCTTCTTTTCCAAAATAATTCCATAAAGCTTGGCTAAAATTGGGTTAATCATAATGGTCCTATAATTAGAGGGAATGTTTTTATCCCCATTTTTAAAAATAAGAACAATGAGGCTTTGCATCCATGGTTTAGGGAAGCCCTACTTAACTGCTAAATTGAAGAGCTTGTGTATGTGAGGGATAAGGATTTGCCCTCTGATTTTAAAAATTTCAGCTTGGTAGCCTTCAATGTCCTTAGCTTTCCCATTTGCAAGTCGCTTAACCCCTAACTCTATGTCATCTAAAGAAAAATCTTCTTCCTTTGTAGGGACAATAGGAATGGTGTCCATGGAATTAGGGAACTCGTAAAGACTTTTAAGGTAGGAAATCCAGTCCGTTAAGGGAATCCTATTATTTTCTTTAGTATTGCGTTTTAGAATTTGGCTCCACAACTTCTTAGTATCCAATTTGTATAGTTGTGAAAGTTTCTCTTGCCTTTTATTGATATAGTATCTTTTTTTCCTTTTAATTAGGGTTGTGTACATATTAATATTATCGATTTTTAAGGGCTCATTAGAAGCATCCCTAATGACTTTCCTAGCAATTTTACATTCTTTATCATACCAAGGGTTGGTTGCTCTATTATTATTTTTATGGGACACCTCGAAAGAGAAATTGTTAATGGAAGTGGAAAGGGTAGTTGTAAAATTATGATCGAGTTCTTCAATGTTGTCCTTATAAGTTAGGAGTTTTAATTTACTATTTAAATCCTTTAAGAAAATGTCAAATTTGCTTTTGTCAAAGCGCAAATTCCTTTGATTATCAGAATTCTCTTCAATGGTGCTCCTATGCATGGAAATTTTTAGAGCTAGGGTTAAAGGTTTATGATCAGAGTCAGGATCATGGTCATTTAAAAGGTCAAATTTTGTTATTTGGTTGGAAACGGGGATATCAGATATCACATAATCTACAACACTACTACCTAGCCCATGAATAAAGGTCATTTGGTTGGATTTTGGCCACTTCATTACTCCATTGCAAATTATTATGTCTTGAGAGCTGCAGAGCTTGACCAACTCAGTACCAAACAAATTCTCAATTAGGTCTTCAGTGTTTCTTTTATAGCTATTAGATAAAACATGGTTCTCGTCTAGCCATAAAGGATTATGGTTGGAGTCGTCACTTAAAAGAGTAGCTTGTTTAGTTGCATTCCTAGCATTAAAGTCTCCTAGCAAGAGGATATTACCTTCATTTTTCAAATTATAAATATCTTGTTCTAAATTATTATAGGGACAATTTTTATCTAGATTATTTTTGTTATAAAAAGTAGAATTAATAGGTGCAAAATAACAAATTGTTATATGCATATTCTTAGCATTGGTGTTTGAAATTTCTATCCAAATGTATTGATTAAGAGAGTGAATCTTATGAAGTTGAATGTGAGGAGAAATGTTTTTTCTAATATAACAAGCTGTGCCTCCTATCCCTCTACGGTGGGATTTTTTGTTCCATGCCGACCACAAGACAAATCATTCCATGTTAGGGACCTTAGACTCCTCATGCTCCCAATTTTCAGCTAGAAAGATAATATCAATACCACTCAGGATCCAACTTATTATAGGACCTTTGTGCCATGGAAAGTCACGACAATTCCAAAAGAGGATCCCAAGTGTCCCAAATTCCTATTTATTATTATCCTTCTGGTCGCTATCCCTAACAATATATTTTCGATTTCTAATTATTGCCCATTTTCCTTCTTTCCTGGCTTCTTTTACCTTTTGAACTTCCTTTCTTAATTTAGCTTGGTCTTCGGGAATGAGGTCTTCATTTATAAATATTCCTGGCCCTTTTAAGCTTGGAGATTTACTAAGTATTCTATATTTATGGTCATTACAACTTACTTTGACACAGATCAACCTATCTTTGTGATCAATTATTTTCCCTAGCCTCTTTGCTTCTATGAGTTAAGTTGTATCAATTTGTGATTTATTTTTTAATTCTTCTTTTACTATTGCTAGTGTATCCTCCTCTTGTTGTTCTTTTATACCAAAAATTATGAGGTTCAAGGCTCTTTTGTTACGCTCATGGTCCAATTCGATTAGCTTATTCATTTCCTCTTTGATGGATTTGATATCCAATTTGTTTTCCATATTACTGAGGGTCAAATTGTTGGTTAGTTTTTCTTCTAGCTCTTTAATCCTATCTCTCAGGTTATGATTTTCTTCAACCCCTCCTTCTTGGGTTGATGGCTTATGTTTTTCCATTTCTTGAATTCTATCCTTCATCGTCTGCAATTCACTCTTGAACCCTAAGAATCTATCCTCTATTTGATTTTGAATGGTATCTTTAATTTTTTTATCAATCATTGCCTCTAGCTCTATTTTGAGTTTTAAATTAAAGTATTAAACATTAATGTATAATGTAATGCATTATAAGTAATTATTGATATTGTATTATTACATAAATCATTAAATTTTTAATTAAGTAATTAAAAACGAATTTATATATTAACCAGGCATTAAAGTATTTAGAAATACAATAATATATTAAAGTATTAAAGTATTACTAATACATTAATAAAGTATAAATACATTAATAATAAATTTTTAGATAATTACATTAAAGTATTAATACAATAATAAATTAATAATACTTTAAGAAAGTATTAAACATTAAATATACACTTTATATTGTATTAAATTTATTATTATTAATGTATTAATACTTAAATTTAAACATTGCAATAATGTATTGAATAATTAATACATTAATATTTTAACACATTATGTATTTATGTATTAATGCATTAATCAATACACCATGATGGTTGATTATGGTTGACCCTCACCATGGTTTGATATGATTGACTATGGTTGATCAGGGTTGACTACAGTTGTTCATGCCCATGGTTGGCCTTCGTAGACCATGTGGAGATGATTATGGTGGGTGACGTTGATTATGACATCCACAAATTATGCTGAAGATATTATGACGAAGGGTTTTTTTTTCTCACATTACAGTATTTCAATACATTTATGAGACTCCTAAAATGGGTTATGGCCATCACATTTCGACATTGGGAAATGTTTGTGTCCTTACAATGTTGGGCAATGTTTGTCACATTGCCACATTAGGGTTTTGTACATAACCTTGCGACAATGGGTTATTTTCGCCACATTGCTATGCTTTTAAATGTTTGTGAAATTATGATGCGAGGAAATGTACGTATATCATTCGATGGTGCTATGGTTCGTCACATAGTGACAACAATTCTATGTGCATAGAATTAAAATGTTACAAAGTTCATCGCAATGTGACAAATGAAAGAGTTTTGTAACATAACAAGTTTTCAACATGAACGTCACATTGTGATGTGGGTTATGTTCATCACATTGCGACGTTTGGAAATGTTTGCCACAATGTGATGTTAGCAAATGAGTATCACATTGTAACGTGATGATATGTTCGTCAAAATGAGATAATAGGGCTATGTTCATCACATTGTGAAATATGTTTATGATCATCACATTGAGACATTGAGTTGTTTACAACACATTGCCACAAGGGGTTATGTTCATTATATTGTGACCTTTTGAAATGTTTGTAACATTGAGACATTGGGATATGTGTGTCACATTGTGACGTGATGATATGTTCATCAAAATGCGACAACAGGGCTATGTTTTTCACAATGCAGCATCTATTTATGATCATCACATTGTGACATTGAGTTGTGTACATCACATTGTGACAAGGGGTTATGTTCAACACATATTGTAATGTTTGGAAATGTTTTTCTAATTGCAACATTAGGATTTTGTACATCACATTGCGACAATAGGTTCTCTTCATCAGAATGTGGCGTTTTGAGATGTTTGTGACATTGTGATGGGAGTATATGCATATATATCATTCTATGGTGATATGGTTGGTCACATAGGGACGACGAGTCTATGTGCATAACATTACAACGTTACAAAGTTCATTGCAATGCGATAAATAAAAGAGTTTTGTAACATTAAAAATTTTCGGCATGAATTTCATATTGCAATGTGGGTTATGTTCATCACATTGTGACGATGGGAAATGTTCATCTCATTGCAGTGTCAGGATAAATTTTTTAAATTGTGACATTGAGTTATGTATATCACATTGTGACAAGGGGTTATATTCAACACATTGCAACGTTTGGAAATGTTTTTCACATTGTAACATTAAGATATGTGTGTCACATTGTAGTGTGATGATAGGGAAATGTTCATCACATTGTGTGTAACGACCCCAATCGTTACGACTACAAGCGACTAAACGCACATTTTTTTTTTTAAACCGGATGACAACAACGATCATAGCTAAACAAATCATATGACAGTGAGCATCACGCCCACAGAAAAGGCGACAGACAATTATGACTCCACACACTAGCACAATAGTCATTGGTTGAAATGTGCGTAAAACCACAAGGAGAATTACTACCCATCTGACACAAACATGACCACTCCTACAAGCTAAGGGACAACATCCCCCTCCTAGCACAACACATTGATTACCAACGACTAGAAACTCAAGGTGCGCGAACCAAACGCATGAAGGCATTCAACCCATGTGCCAAAAAACAAATTAAAATGCTCAACACCACTCACACGGAAGGCAATAACTCCGGCCAAGTTAACCTTCTCCCCTATCCAATAGGGTGTGCCATGATCCCCTCATCAGGGATCATGCCATCTCTAGGCGATAGGCATGACAAAAACCCCTATGCTACCTAAGCTAACTGGACCATGGACTTCCAGATGAATCCATCTCACTAGGAGCAGAGTTACCGACAAGAGGGTTACACCCACACCTCGAGCAATAGATTGACGAGACGCGAGATAAAATTTGAATTAAATTGCGTGAAGGACTGGAGGATTCTTGTTCCTACAAGGCAACCTGTGGCGTATCGACAAGACCAATCACCCCTTCTAGCTTGACCTAAGGCGCAAGGCGCATAACTTCCAAAAACTAAAGGCTATTAAGAGTTTTAGTTGATACATCTACTAAACTCTCATCCATTAATATTGCACAAGATAATCAACCATTATGCCTACAACCTTCATGTCTAACATCCCTATTAGCCCACCAAAGAACCTATGCCCAACGAAAGATAATCCTATTCTATTTCATAAAAACATTAAACCCTAAACCTTTTGCATCTTTTAACATTAAAAGTAATTATAATTTTTATAACAATCTATCCTATTTTCTTCCCTGATCACAATTTACTTGAACAATTTACTTGAACAGGTAAATTAATTAAGTCAATTAAGTGCGAAGGGAGGGTTGAATTAAAAGCACCCGAAGAGAAGGTTATGTGAATATGTTCTTCTCTGGAAACCCAATAAATTATTGGCCCTCAGTTCAAGCTATTGTTGCCAAATAAAATACTATACATATCTATCTTAACCGTCAATACAAGCTGTCAAAACTATCGTGTTGCCTTAACATTTTCTCAATTACTCATAATAAAAATGTTGTTGTTATAGCTAGTGTAACAATCGATAAACTTTCTGCCAAAAGTCATTAAAAGTGTTGAGTAAAGATATTTACTGACTACATAATTAGACTGTCAAACAGGTTAACAACTATAGCTATCGTGATAAAAGTAAATTATTAACATAAAAATATTCGCTGCCAATCTAAATGAAAATCGCATATATAAGTTATGGTAGCCGGATTTTTTGCCTGTCCTTAACGCTAAAGCTGTAAAAAGAATTTGGGATGAGGCTAAAAAAAGGAAAACGTTGTCAAAAGATCACTGCCAGGCACAGCCATAGGCAATAAATCGCTGGGCAAACACTCAGTTATAATAAGATTAGCTGCGATTAAGTGAATGGGCTTTAGAACAAAAATTTGGTAAGGATCAGAAATGTATTTTTATATATATCCAAATAAAGTGAAATTTCATTGAAAAAAACACTCTGCTATAATAATAATTCGTTGATATTAAACCGAAATAAACCAACACGAATTAACTCTCTAAACACTCAGATGGCTGTACGCTTTTACCTCTTATCTAAATTTGTGGGCATCCCTTATCTTCATCGAATGAACAACTACCCACTATAACAACTACCCAACATAACAGGTCCTATCCCTCACACGCTAGGTTACTGTCCCATACAGAAAACAATGTCCACGCATTCAAGTGTTGCCTATGTGAACGTTGTCTGGGAACAAAGGGTAAGATTAGGGGATTCGGTGAGAAAAAAAAATCGTTGCAATTAACTGGGGCGACCGCCATACATTCGTTGTCTTTACCATTCAAATGTTGAGTTCTACTGCTAATGAAATGCTCAGTCTTAACCTCAAATTCGATGGGTTTAAACAGTGGAAGCCGGCGGAGTTTTCTCATCAAAAGGCATTGAGCTTGTTAAAAGAAAATCGTTTTCTACGTAAGAGCTGGCCTAGCACAGATATGTAATCGCTAGCTGTACAATCATTTCTATCCATTATTCCTCACTGTCAACTACACCAATATCCCCTTCCAGAAATGAATCTGTGTCTAACTATTATTCAGTCACGCAACGCTTCCATAAAACAAGTAAAAACACAATCAATACTCAAGTGGAAACTCCACCATGGCATGGGTAAGGACGCCCCCAGCACACAGTAAAATCGCAAAGGTAAGCGAAAAAAAACGTTGAGATTAAAAGGGTGATTCACTGGGTGAAGTAAGTAAACGAAAAACGCAGAGGTTAAATATATACCAAACACAGAGGAGATAAATAAAGACGCAGACATTCTTTTTAAAACACAGTCAAGAACGTTGAGTTAAAACCCTCAATTAAATCCACAGAGTTTATAACAATCAAATAATTACTCTGCTCAGTTTATATCATTATAAAACAAAAACACCAAGGAGTACAATTCGTCTTACTCCAGTATACATTGGCAATCTAACAACCTGACCAGAATTTTTAAAAAAAGGTTTGCTGTGAAAATTCGCCCCCAAGTCAACGAAGTGCAGCTGAAGAAGTAACGATCACCACACAATCAAAATGAGATATAAAAATGCAGGAATGTCTAGCAAGATATAAAAACTTCACCAGCAATCAAATTTTACAGGGTTAAATAAACGCATCAGGGCACCAGGAAAACCATCAACCAAGGACAAACATCAAAGGTAGACAGCTAACAGGAGTGTACTTCGCTCATCATCCACGCACAGAAAAGCAGGGCGTTTAGATCCATAGGTTATTAACGTCGAAGCGAAGGCCGTAGATTGGGCTCCTGGCCGACTGCTAAGGCGTGAACTGATGAGCTAGGGACGAAGGCAAAAATAAACCGCAATCATTGTAATAAAAAAAAAACTCAGGACGGTCAAGACATGCAGGGATCGAATGCCATGGGAAATCAATCAGCATCAATCTAAGGCTATGGGGAAAATTCCGTCATCAACTAGAACGCTAATACTATCATATTCTTTACTTGATTAAGCATACAGAACTGAAAGCATAAATCAAACTTAAAAATCTACCATGCAGAAATAAAGGAAGTGTATCGTTGTCCAATCACCCGCTCTGAGTTGATGTCCCGTGCGCTCCGTGCAGCTCTTGCTTGTCGACCGATGAGACTTCATCGGTACCTCACAGCCAATGCTAGGGGTACTCTTATTCCCCCTTAGCCCTCCGAGCCGCAAAGGGACCATGTACATTATCTAGAGAATCAACTAGCTCCTAGCTCACCTCGCAAGGTCGAGCTACCACTCCTCACCGAACTGGGCATCCCGACTCCCACAAGCTAAGTCAGTCAAGTATAGATTTTTACAACGTAACGTTACACATAACATAAGGCTTCCATCATCCTTCTCCTCCCTCCATTATATAGAGTTTCCAAGTCCCTTACTTTCCCAAAATCCCATTTTAATTAAAGTTTAATAAATTAATTCATAAAAATCCACACCGTACATGTGTCACCCATCCCCTTTATTCCCCCCAAAACTAAATTATTTAATTAATTAATTACCCTTATTTCCCTCACCCACCTAAAGTCACTCCTAGAATCACTCCTAGGTGTCCCCAAATTCCCTTATAGGTTTTAATGACTTTCCCCATTATTAATTTTCTAGTTCAGTTTAAATTAGAAAGTTATTAAATGGTACATACCTTACTAAGTTGGACTAACTATTTTTTCTTAGTGTTTCCCCTTTCTTTTAAGGTTTTCGTTTTTTTCTAGTTTCCTAATTATTTTAGATTTCATCTTTTTCCCTTTTTAATTAAAATAAAAAAGGCATGTGCAGAAACTTACCATTTTTCCCTTTTTTTAATGAATTAAATTTTTAATTAACATAAAAAGTAAAACAATCATTCCCCTTTTTAAGTTTTTATCCCAAAAGATTTTTATAAAATACTTTAATTGTTTACCCCCTTCTTGTCACAAGGTTAATGAAGATTATATTTATTATTTATTTATTATTTTTTTTATATATGTTTTTTTTTAATATTTTTTTTATTAAAAGGTAAAATTTTACCACCAACAAAGATTAGACTTAGACCTTAATTTCCTAGGTTAGGCGACACATTTTTTTAGAGAAAGGTTTCAAATATTCCTTAACACTATATTGTCCTAAAGCCATCTAGGTTTACTCATTTATTAAATAACCATGCAACGTGCCCTTCAGGACGCACTAGGTGCTCCAAGGGTGTCACTCGCCTCTTTCTGTTTCTCTTTCACGACGTGCTCTTTAGGACGCACCAAGTTCTCCAAGGGTGCCACTCACCTCTTGATTGACTTGGTAGACATCAAAAACCTTTAAAGTCAATACTCCGCCAGGTGATCTTGTGGGAGACTAAGGGCCTCTAAGGAATAAGTCCCCTGCCTTATTACGCACCCCTTAAAATCATCATGAGAGACTGTCGTAGTCTGTCCTCATGACATCGTGGGTCCTCTCGAACTAGGTAATCATTAACCTACAATTAGAGCCACGGTGGGAGTGCTAGTAGGATGTGGCAGGGATGTTATCCACACCTCTCCCTCAACATCTCTCGCAGTCAAGTGTGACCCCTCTACTCCACATGTGAGTCTAGTCAGCAAGCTATGGTCAGCCTGCATCATCAATGAATCATGTCAGAAATATATCCATATCGTATCATCTAATCAGATGCACTAGTTCATATCATATCATATCATATCGTATAAAACAATAAAACCTCATTAATTCACTCCCTAACTTGATCCAGAGTCCAAGGGATTCCATCGATGCCTCTGCATCCTCAAGGTTCGAAATCCTGCACACTCAGTAAAATTGAGTCAATAGCACCTGTCTATGTCAATGAAGCAAAACAACATGACATCAACCCATAATGTCTCATAATCACAATCAAATGCCCAATAGTATAATAATCTGAATCACTTGCAAGCAAGTGTCCTCAAAGAATAACTTTGCTTAGTGCGCGTAAGAGCGGGATGTTACATTGTGACATTGAGTTGTGTACATCACATAGAGACAATGGGTTATGTTCGACACATTGTGAAGTTTGGAAATGTTTGTCACATTGTGACATTAGAATATGTGCATCACATTGTGACGTGATGAAATGTTAATAAAAAAGTGACAAAAGGGCTATGTTCGTCACATTGCGACATGTATTTATGACCATCACATTGTGTCATTGAGTTGGGTACATCACATTGTGACAAGGGGTTATGTTCAACAGATTGTGATGTTTGGAAAAAAAATTCACATTGTGAAATTAGGATATGTGTATCACATTGTCAAATGATGATATGTTCTTCAAAATGCGATGACAGGGCTATGTCCGTCACATTGTGACATCTATTTATGATCATAACATTGTGAAATTGAGTTGTGTACATCACACTGTGACAAGGGCTATGTTTGATATGTGGTGACGTTTGGAAATTTTTGTCACATGTGACATTAGGATATGTGCAACGTGATGATATGTTTGTAAAAATGCAACGACAGGGCTATGTTCGTCAAATTGTGACATATATTTATGATAGACACATTGAAAAATTATTATGTTTTTCAGATTGAAACGTAACTATGTTTGTCACATTGCGACGTTACAACGAAAGATTTTACATGTCGTATTGCAATGTAAGGTTTTGAACGTCACATTGTGTTGGTGGGTTTTGTACGTCAGATTGCAATGTTGGCATAAGTTGGTCAAATTGTGAAATCTTGAAATGTTTGTGTCATTGTAACCTATAGTTATGTTGAATTGCATCAAAGATAATGTATGTTGGATCAGATTTAATTTAAAAGTTTATCATAGTTTATTGGATCATAGGTAAAGTAAAACTTTATCATAGTTTTAGATATTTATACGAAATATTTTTTCAAAGTCACTTACATAAAATATTTCATGAAATTCAGTGGGATTGAATATAAGAATACAAATGTTATAATGTCAACGAAATAAATCAATGTAAATGGAGCATTAAAGTCTTTTTCATTTTCTCAAAGTTGATTTGAGTGAAAAACTAAATGAAACTAGATCATGTACCTTGAATTACGTTAATTTTTTTTTTTAATATATAAGTCAACCTTATTGGTTTATTGTTTTAAAATTGTTAATTACTATGACAAAAATGAAATTATGTGAATATTTACATAGATTATGTAAATAAACTTGTAAACATTCAATTTCATGTATTACTTTATAAGGGGTGATGATGGCAATGTACTTGGACCAAGTCATAGATTAATATCCATGTAAGGAATAGATCAGTGACCATGTCTTAGTTTGTATTTTGAAATATCCTTGTAACCAAAAAGGACAACCATTAAAATATTACACTATAACATTAAAGTGTTGATAAGTAAAATATTATTCATACATCAATTGAGTATTAAAATATTAATGATGTATTGATACTTTAATTTATGAAATAAATTAATGTAAATGGTGCATTAAAGTCTTTTTCATTTGCTCAAAGTTGATTTGAGTGAAAAACTAAATGAACGTAAATCATGTATCTTGAATTAATTGATGGTCATTGTACTTGAAACTAAACCATGTACCTTGAATTACTTGATGGTCACTGTACTTGTACTTGGAACTTTTTTTTTTTAATATATAATTCTATCTTATCGGTTTATTGTTTTAAAATTGTTAATTACTATGACAAAAATGAAATTATGTAAATATTTTCATAGATTATGTAAATAAACTTGTAAACATTTAATTTCATGTATTACTTTCTAAGGGGTGATGATGGAAATGTACTTGGACCAAGTCATAGATTAATATCCATGTAACTAATAGATTAGTAGTCATGTCTTAATTTATATTTTGAAATATACTTGTAACTAAAAAATTCAACCATTAAAATATTATACTATAACAATAAAATATTGATAAGTAAAATATTAAAACATTAATTTTGTATTAATACATTAATAATATATCAATACATCAAAGTATTAATAATGTATCAAAACATGCCCACAAGGGTGTAGACGGATTGGCAAGTGCCGTGTAAATGGACGGAAATTTGTAAAATGAAGTCTCATGTTCGATTCTCACCCGGATTTACTCGTGCACTTGTGTCACTATAGTACGAACGAGTTACCGATTCCCCCAGTAAAAAAAATAATAATAATAATGTATCAAAACATTAATAATATATTAATACATTAAAATAATCAAACATTAATTTTTTAATTAAATAATACACTAACAAGATATTCTAAGATCTATCGTAGGATTCATCCTAGAATATAGAAAATTGAATTCTACCACATTTCTTCCCATTTATCTTTTGATTTGATTTGATAGTAGTTTTATATTAAGACTTCATAAATTAGCAAAAATAATTGACTCTAATGCACATATTTGTTTAATCAAATAATAAATATAATATTTATTTTTCATATAATAAACTTAATAAAATATTAATAATTAATATTGATATTAATTTTTTCATATAATATAATAATATATTAATAATTATAATGTAAATATTTTTTTAGTAATAAACCTTAAAATATTTAAATAACAAAAAATAATTAATATAAATTTTTATTACACAATAATTATATAATTTTTTTATATTCACTTTATTTTAATCAAATAATAAATATAATGTTTTTTTTCATATAATAAATTTAATAAAATATTAATAATACTATATATTAATAATATATTTAGTATTAATATTTATTATATTAATACCAGTTTTCGATTGAATGCTTATGCATTGATTGTAAAGGTTGTTGAATCGCATAGTGATTGTGAAGAAGATGTAATCTGATGAGGAGATCCTCTTCTTCGGGGAATATATTTCCGTGCTTAATATCTGGAAGAAGATAGTTCAACCAACGCAATCTTCTTCGGGGAATATATTTCCGTGCTTAATATCTGGAAGAAGATCGTTCAACCAACGCAATCTGCAACTTTTTCCACTTCGGTTGAGACCTGCAAAACAAATATGCAAAACAAATATCTTCAGTTGTAGCTCGATATATTACTTCAGAAGCATCGCATTAAAGGAAATCTTTTGGCGAAAACTTAAAAGATGCTTCGCATATTCGTGTATAATATTTCTAGCAATTCAGACCTCTTATACTACTGCGCCTCACAGGCCTAAGAGATTCTAGTTTTGTACAGATTAATTATCATTCCAATAAGAGTGAAAGTGGCTCACCTACTTTCTTGGAAAGAGATCTCCATCCACCAATTCCATGGCTTTTATTGTATTCACTCAAAATCCTGTCATCCTTCTTCTCACTAGTAGTTTCTTTGTGTGTTTTATGTACAATAACCTTCTCCATTTGCATGCATATATAACAACACTGAAGTACAGAACATTCAAATCCCAAATCCATTGCATTCAATGCTCTATCTATCTACTAACACACAAAACATATCCATTTTAATCTTAATACTGATGTGCAGTGCACATACATCGATCAGGTATCAAAATTTCTGGAATAAGCAATTTTAGTGTACAAAAGAAAAAAGAAAAACACACATTTTAAAAATACCTTCTCCTAGCTAGAAACCTTCTACCACGGCGTATCATTCATCTTCCACCTGGTAGCCGATTCTTTAATTGACAGGAAGGAAAATGTGTGCAGCACAATTAAAAAATAAACCATTGCCAACCTGGTAAAGAAAGAGAGAACGCTACTGTAAAAACAAAAACCATTGTCAACCTAGTAAAGAGCGCGAGTATAAAATAGAAACCATTGCCAACCTGGTAAAGAAAGAGCGCAACTGTGCTCCACCTGGTAGCATGCTTTAATTTTAAATTAAAATTGAAATTGAAACGCTCCATCTGGTAATGCTTTAACTTTACATTGAAATTGAAACGCTTCACATTCCACTAACCATACGTGCTAAGTTTTTTCAAAATGTTAATTAACATGTAAATGTTAAAAATTAAGTAATCCTAGTTGTATTTGTATAAGTATACTAAGTGGAAATTGGAAGTTTGGCTTAGTAAAATTTCTTAACCCTAAAAAGTAAATATGAAAAAGTAAACAATTTAATGGATGCTTTTATAAATGCAACTAAGTTATTAACATTAAATCTCATTTATTGATTTATGTGTAAGACAAAGAATATGCTAGCATCTTTAATTGTTGGCCACAAGATTAGAAATTGTAATTAAAAAGTTGATTAAACCACCAGATTCCGATAGGGAACTCCTATCGACTTAATTAAAATTTTAAAAAATATGAAACATAAATGTCATATAAAAATTAAATTAACAGTTTATGATAATAAATTTTGTAATCAAGGATTCAAAAACAATATTAATATAAATCAAAATTATATTTATAATTATAAATAAAAAATCTATTTATAATTATAATATATAGAGATAATGACGATGATGATGATGATGATGATGATGATTAATGTCCACTAAGACCGAATTGGTCTATCGTACCTTAAGACGGTAAGTGATTACTTGTGATTCTTTAGAATTTTGTCTCTTTGCCCGAAAAGAAAGCTTTCCAAGATCACCATATGTTTCTGAGTTAAGAGGTTCAGAAGGTTGGTAGTGTGACAAATATTTTGAAAATGAGATCTAATATGGGTATAGGCCAGACAATCTAAGAGAAAGTGCTTTTCATCTTCAACCTTCTTGGTGTCACAAAGGTGACAGACTCTTTCATCCCATGCAGGGATGATTTTAAGGATGGAAATTTATTTTAAAATGTAGAAACCTTGGCGAATCTCACTAATCCTTCATATGCCAACTATAAATGATTGGCGATATTTTTGTAAAAATATTCAAATTTCTAAGGATTTTATATAATTTTTATAAAATTTTGGCGATTTTTAAGGTAAAATAATTTTATCCTATAGAATTTGGGTGAATCCTTTTTTAAATAGTGAATCTCGTTTTTGGAAAAACCATGGAAAATTAACCCATGAGCGAAATTTAGCCCCTAAAATCATCCCTAAGATTCCCATGGTGTTTTAGGAATTGACCAACGTCCAATTTCACTACGGAGCTCGTGGGAATTTGTTCTTATCTTAGCAATGATTATTTTTTTCTTTACACTTGGAAAATCAGATATATAATTTTGATCTTCTAGATTAGGGTTGATTACATCCTTATAATATCTTAATTTTATTTTTTCCTCTAATTCTTTATCACACCACATTTTCTCCTTAAATTTTGATTTGACAATTTTTTTAATATTATCTTTATTCTACAAAATGGTGTCTTCCATGATTCCCCAATAGCTTGTCCAATACCGAGCATATTTATTCCATCCTCGCTTGAGTCAGTGGTGGTTACGACTCGATTTTGAAGCAATTTTAGGAAGTCTCTTGTCTTCCATGTTGTTTAACTTGTTCATATATGTTAGGTATCTAGTTATAGCCATGCTCTCAATGGGGGATAGGCTTGTTTCTAAGAGGAGGATGGGATAGGGCGTATTTCCTTTAATTTTGAGATTATAGGTTATAAAATTCTTTTGTATTTTCTCTATCCTTCTCCAGGACTCACAAGAGATACTACAGCCCCAAACTTCAGATCCATAAAGAATAACAGGTGTAACAAGAGTCTCAAAGAGGAGTTTCTTCTTATCCAAACTCCAAAGATAAGTTGATTTACAATTGTTTTCAAGCCCATAATAAGCTTTCCATCCCCCAATAATCATTTTCTCAATGCTATAACTCCAATTGAGCTTGTGGTGAATATCAATTACAAGATATTTGTATGAAGTCACTTCCTCCAAGTTTTTGTTTTCATATACGAAGGTATCATAAGTGATCTTATTAGATTTAATAATCATGACCTTAGTCTTTTCAATATTAACAGTATACTCATATTGGAGCAAAAATCCTTAAGTATTCATAGTTGGTTTTCAAGATCATGGGGACTCCTTGCCATAAGAACGATATCATCAGCATAAAGAAGAAGATTGATGACTATACCAGTGAGAATAGGGACAACACAACCCTCTTTTTCCAAGAAATCTTCTAACTTGTCAATGTATATGCTAAAAAGGGTAGGGGACAAGGGAACACATTGTTTGACTCCAATATTGAAGTTAATCTCTTTTGACCAGCCCTCAGTGTTTTTAAACTTAACAATAATGTTCGCATACATCCTTATTGCAGCAACCCTCAACTCAAGAGGCACTTTTATCTCTTCCAACCTATTCCAAAGGTTTTTCCTAGAAATCATGTCAAAATCTTTTCTAAACTCAACAAAACAACAAAAAATATTGGTTTTAGTATTGCGGAACTCCTCTGCAATGATACTAAAGGTAACAATATGGTCCATAGTTGAATGATATCTCCTAAACCCAACCCGTCCTTTAGTTCTTTTACCGTGACTTTCTAGCCAAAGGCTAATCTTATTTTCCAAAATAACTCCATAAATCTTGGCTAAAATCAGGCTAATCATAATGGTCCTATAATTAGAGGGAATGTTTCTATCACCATTTTTAAAAATAGGAACAATTAGGATTTTCATCCAGGGTTCAGAGAATCCCTCATTGACTACTAAATTAAAGAGATTGTGTATGTGAGGGATAAGGATAGGCCCTTCAATTTTAAAAATTTCATCTTGGTAGCCTTCAATGTCCTTAGCTTTCCCATTTGCAATCCACTTTACTCTGAACTCTATGTCATCTAAAGAAAAAACTTCTTCCTTTGTAGGGACAATAGGAATGGTGTCCATGGAATTAGGGAACTCGTAAATACTTTTAAGGTATTAATGGAATCTTATTATTTTCTTTTGTATTGTGGTTTAAAATTTAGCTCTAGAACTTCTTACGATCCAGCTTATATAGTTGTGGAAGTTGATCTTTCCTTTTATTGATATAGTACCTTTTTTCCTTTTAATTAGGTCTTTGTACGTATTGATCTTATCGAGTTTTAAGGACTCATTAGAAGCATCCCTATTAATTTTACATTCTTTATCATACCAAGGGTTGGTCTTTCTATTATTCTTTTTATAGGACACCTCGAAAGAGACATTGTTAATAGAAGTGGAAAGGGTAGTTGTAAAATTATGATAGAGTTATTCAATGTTTTCCTTATAAGTTAGAAGATTTAATTTACTATTTAAATGCTTTAAGAAAATGTCAATTTTACTTTTGTCAAAGCACAAATTCCTTTGATTATCATAATTATCTTCAATGACGCTCTTGTGCATGGAAAAGTTTAGAGTTAGGGTTAAAGGTTTATTATCATAGTCGGGCTCATGGTCATTTCAAACGTCAAAAGTTGTTATTTGGTTGGAAACAGGGATATCATATATCACATAATGTACGACACTACTACCTAGCCCATGAATACAAGTCATATGGTTGGAGTTTGGCCACTTCATTACTCCATTGCAAATTATTATGTTTGAGAGTTGAAGAGCTTGACCAACTCAGTACCAAACAAATTCCCAATTGGGTATCCAGAGCTTTTCTTGTAGATATTAGATAAAACAAGGTCATCATCTATCCATAAAGTATTATGGTTGGATTCAATACTTAAAAGAGTAGCTTGTTTAGTTGCATTCCTAGCATTAACGTCTCCTAGTTCATTTTTAAACTATAAATATCTTGTTCTAAATTAGTATAACGACAATTGTTATCTAGATTGTTTTTATTATAAAAAGTAGAATTAATAGGTGCAAAATAGAAAATTTCTATATACATCTTCTTAGCACTGGTGTCTGAAATTTCTATCCAAATGTACTGACTGAGAGGGTCAATCTTATGAAGTTGAATGTGAGGAGAAATTCTCTTTCTAATATAACAAGATATGCCTCCTATCCCTCTACGGTGGGGATTTTTGTTCCATGTTGACCACAAGACAAATCCTTCTATGTTAGGGACCTTAGACTCCTCATGCTCCCAAGTTTCAACTAGACAAATAATATCAAAATCACTCGGGTTCCAACTTATCATAGGACCTTTGTGCCATGGAAAGACACAAAAGTTTCAAAAAAGGATCCTGAGTATCCAAAATACCTATTTATTATTATCCTTCTGGTCTCTATCCCTAACAATAACTTTTCGATTTCTAATTATTTCCCATTTTCCTTCTTTCTTAGCCTCTTTTACCTTTTGAACTTCCTTTCTTAATTCATCTTGGTCTTCAAGAATTGAACTTATGCTTGAATACATTATGCATAACTTTTACATCCCTAAGGCTCATGCATAAATATTAAATCCCTAAGGCTCATTACATCATGCATAAATATTAAATCCCTAAGGCTCATTACATCATGCTTAAATATTACATAATATAGGACAAGGCCTAACATATGCTTGAAGGCTTAATATCATGTCGATTTTGAGACTTGAATCCCAGTGCAAGCTACATTAATACATCACTTTTATGAATTTAATAAGACACCATTAAATTTTTAAATAGTGTCTTCTTACCATATCAATATTTTCATGTCTTAATCGATATATTATTAAACAATAGAACATCTAAAGACAAAGAATATTGTGTTTCTATAGGAAAATACTTAGAACAAGGAAAAACCAACTTTGAAAGTTATCTCAATCCCAACAAAAACGATCAAAATTGTTTATTTCCACTAAATTGGGATTATTTTAGTAATCCCAAATCTAATTATTTTCACCAAGGTGAGATTTTTAATAGACCTCAAAAACGATTAATTTTCATGAAGACTTAGGTATTTTGTATATACCTCTCATGAGTTGGAGATATATCCTCATTATCATCATGTATTTTTACCCTAAAATCAATTTTACCCTACAAATTACCATAAAATTAAATTTTCACATCAAGTGGGGATTGGATTACACTCTTATGTGCCATAGATATTTCACAGTGGGATCCAAATCCTCTCCTATGTCTCCTTTATCTCCTCTATCACTTTCAAACTAGAAAGGTTCAATTATTAT
This sequence comes from Picea mariana, assembly GCA_032191745.1. NCBI lineage: Eukaryota > Viridiplantae > Streptophyta > Pinopsida > Pinales > Pinaceae > Picea > Picea mariana. The sequence goes on along the minus strand of JASDQU010103205.1, from coordinate 146,110 downwards.
GTCTCCTTTATCATCGTTGTTCTCCTCATCCTCATAGGTAGATGGGATCCGTGATTAGAAAATGTCTACTCCTCATAGAAACTTTCACTGCAACTGGTACTACAACTAGTGTTGCAACTGGCACTACAATTGATGTTAAAATTTGCACTGTAATTGGCACGGTAACTACAACTGGCACTGTAATTACATGCAAGGGATCTTAAATTTTTGAGGAATTACATCCAAGGTATCTTCAATTTTTGAGGAAATACATGCAAAGGGCCACAACATTTCTAATGTTCTTACTCTCCTTCTACATTCTTAGAGGTAATATTCTAGCACTTTATAATTTTGAATATTCAATCATTTTGAATTGACCAATTTATATCTAGTTTTATGAACAAAATTGTAAATAAGGATCGGTAAATTTTATAATTCATCAAAAATATAGTTCCTTAGTTGAATGGACCATGAAATTAAACTAAACCAAATGATTCCAAAATCATAGATATTAATAAATACGTGCACTTTCAATGAAAAATATAAAATTCTAGAATGTATGTCACTTGTTTAAAGAAATCATAATGGTATGTCATCTTCAATCATTCGTTCATGATCGGATTTTGACATTTTGTAACTTTTGTTTTTTTTTCTTAATTGATCTTCTATTAACATTATGTGTGTTTCACATACGAAATGAATATATTGACAAGTGATGACATCCAACTGATAGTCTTGAAAGTGAACATGACTATCGGTTTGATGAGTTTATTGAAAAAAATAGCCTTTCAATACGATGGATCATCTTTCATATATAATACCGTTATCACAAAAATCTTCTAATAACCTCATCTTTTGTTCCATGCATCGCATCAAATAATCTTTCACGTTTTCAGTTTTGTCTAGAGGTGAAACCATGACAAAGACCTCTCCTGCAAATAATTCGATATGTTCCAACAAGTAGTTCATGTTAGATTATCACTCATGCACATGCCATTAAACTCATCTACCATTTATAAATTTTGTATATTCAACTTACAAGTACATCTACAAGTTTAAATATTTAAAAAATATATTTTCAAACAATTGAAACATAAAAATTACCTTCTCTTACAAGATCAAAAACTCTTTTGCCATCAACTAACACTATAGTTTCATTTGATTCCATCTCCTCTGAGCTTGCAAATGGCATTTTCCCTTTTTATATTAAGTTCGGTACGTCTCCAAGATTTAACATATTCCACATTTTTGTTTTCACAAATCTCTATAGATTTTGTGTCCTCTATGCAAACTGAACAAAAACAAGATTCATCTATTCTATCAAATGCAAACACATTTTGATAGCATTTTGTTTTAATTGAATGCACTTTTCCTGTCCCATGTATTGTACCAGATTCATATGGGATTGATCTATTTACATATTGGTTTCCAACATACAAAAAGATCCCGCATAAGACAAGAACTTGTTAACTAACCCTATCCCTGCCCCCGATGCTTTTGAAGAAGGAAATATGGCCAATATTTCCCCCACCATCAATATCGATATTTCCATCAAATCTGGAGTCGTAGAGGAAATCACCATTGGTGCCGCATTCTCTCCTGAAGAAATCACCGCATACAAAGCTCTCTTTCAGGAATACCAGAACATTTTTGGCTGGTCATACATAGAGATTCCTGGCCTTGATCCCTCTATTATCGAACATCACATAGACACCTAGCCTGATATGACACTTGTCCATAAAAAACAGCGTCCGCTACACCCATCCAAAGTTGCGGCCATCAAGGCCGAGATTGACAAATTACGCGCTTCTGGGTTCATCTACCCCATCGCGTATATGTCATGGGTGTCCAACGCCATCTCTATTAACAAACAATAGGGCACCATCTGTGTCTGTACGGACTTTCACGATCTCAATCACGTCTATCCCAAAGATAATTTTCCAATGCCCTTTATCGACCAAATTATTGATGATTACGCTGGCCACGAGGCTCTGTCCTTCATGGATGGTTTCTATGGCTACAACTAGATTCAAATTCACCCAGACGATAAGTACAAAACTGCATTCACTACCCCCTGGGGCACCTTTGCGTATCATGTTATGCCTTTTGGCCTCAAGAATGTTGTTTCCACTTTCCAAAGGGTCATCACATACACCTTTCATGATATTTCTGATATCATCCTCACATACTTGGATGAACTCACAGCTCAATCCAAGAAATGCACTCAACATCTCGATGTTTTACAAATCATCTTCCATAGGTGTCGTCAGTACAAAATCTGCTTGAACCCCCTCAAGTGCGTGTTCTGCATCACCGTTGGGTGCCTCCTTGGGTTCATCATTTCCCAATGTGGCATTACCATGGACCCCCTCAAAGTCCAAGCCATCACAGAAATTCCACCTCCTCAGAATTTACACCAACTGCAGAGCCTACAAGGAAAAGCTAACTTACTACGATGCTTTGTCCTATATTATGCCAAGTCTCGTGCACACAGCTTCGTTCGCTTGCTATGCCATGACATCCCATTCCACTGGGATGAACATGCCTAAACCACTTTTGATGATATTAAAGTGGCACTCTCCAACGCCTCGCTGATTAGTCCACCTAACTATAACCTTGACTATATCCTCTATATATCGACCTTAGCCGTCTCGGTAGCAGGAGTTCTCGTCCAACTAGGGGATGATAATCGTGAGCATGTAATTTACTAATTAGTAAAAATATTTTAGGGAAACCCTTGAAATACAATCAGGAAGATAAAATGGTCCTTGTAGTTGTCCTCGCAATCCATAAACTATGCCATTACATTATGCGTCAAACCACCAAAGTCATAGAAGATTTCAACCCCATGCAACACTTGCTCAGTCGCCGAAAAATTAATGGAAAATTTTCCCGATGGATCGTCATCCTTCAGGAGTATGACCTTGAATTTTAAACACCCAAGAGAAAGAAATCCCTTGTCCTCACCGAACGAATTACAACATTTCCCTCCAATACTACCAATACCCCCGTCAATACCAACTTCCTCGATGAACATCTCTTTTTCATCCCCTCAGATGACGCTTGGTATGGCGATCTTCTCGTCTACCTCCGAACACATAAATTTGGAAACCACCTCTCTCGGGATGATCGTCGACGCATTTGTCACAAGTCCCTCCGCTACCTCCTTCTCGGTGAAATCTTATATAGGCGACGGGTCGACACCATCCTTCGTCGATGTTAGACTATCGACGAGGCTGATAAAGTATTGAACGACTACCACAATGATGCTTGCAGGGGCCACCTTTCAAGGATGTCCACCACTCAGAAAATCATTTGCGTCGGTTACTTTTGGCCTACATTGTTTCACGATCACATCCACGTTGTGAAGCGATGTGACAAATGTCAGCTATATGCCAACAAAGCATGAGCACCACCTGCTCTTCTACACCCAGTCATTACTATCGGCCTCTTTTGCAAATGGGGCATAGACTTCATGACTTTCAACCCTCCATCTAGTAGTGGACACAAATACATCATAATTGAAGTCGATTACTTCACCAAGTGGGTTGAATCCATGCCTACCTTCAACAACACCGTTGATATTGCAACACGCATTTTCTTTAACAATGTCATCTCCCACTTTGGAGTCCCACTACAGGTAGTCTCTGATCATGGGAAACACTTCAAGAATGAGATCTTTGTCAAACTCTCCTCTTAGTTAGGCTTCTCCCACAAGTTTGCCTCCCCATACTACCCTCAGTCCAACGGCCAGGTAGAGGCGGTCAATAAGGTCCTCTAAACCATGTTGCAGCGCACGGTTAACAAACATAAGACCAATTGGCACCATATGTTTTTCTCCACACTATGGGATTATCACACGGTCATTAAAACTACCACTGTCTTCACACTATTTCATCTTGTCCATGGGGTCGAGGCCACTCTCCCCATCGAATGTGAAATCCCCACCTTACACACCGCTATTGAGCTATTACCCGACACTACTCCAATAGAGCAATGTTTGTTGAACTTAGAGTCATTGGATGAAGACTGTTGGTCTTCATTATAGAACAATGAGGCAGCCAAAAATTAGTCAAAGGCCACCTTTGATCGCCATGTCAACCTTCGCTCATTCAATGAAGGCGACCTCGTCCTTGCTTATGATATCACTCACGATACCTTTGGCCATGGAAATTTTGAGTCATTATGGCATGGACCTTACATCATCCATCATTTCCTCACTAAAGGCACATACATCTTGGCCTCTCTCGAAGGCCACCCCCTCAAAGAACCCATCAACAAGTTATACTTAAAGAAATTATATGCTTGAGCGTATCCATGTTACACTAAGTTCTTTTTCTATTTCGTAGAGTTTTTAATATTCTTTTTTCTCCATGCCTTCTCTGTAACCTGCCATTTGTGTTATTGACAGATGCATCCTCCATCGGCCTGTCCCATCGGTTACGCTAACACAGCTAGCCGTTAGACATAGAATCTCGCTTCGGCCACTTGGGCCATCTATTCCCCCTCACATGAGTTGCTCCACTCCAACGACATATGTTTGGGGTCAGCAACCAATAACCAAGAAGAATGCATCATCGTCATTGGCATCCTAGCTAAGGCCATTCATCGCCATATTCGTCACCTTAGCATTTTATTAGATTCCCAACTAGTTGTCCTTTAGCTCAACAATGTGTACCGTTTCCGTGATCCTTGCCTCTTTCGCAAATACCTGCAAGTTAGACTTTTATCTTGACATTTTGATTCCATCACATTTACACATATTCCAAGACAGTTTAATCAAATAGCAGATAATATGGCTAACCTAGTGTTAGATTCGCATTTATCACATCAAGATACCTGTACGCATACATAAATCATCAACAGTCTGTCAACAACATATAGATTAGACATCATCAAAAAGCACTAAAAAACATCAACACAAGTGAACACCACAAAGATCCCAAAAATGTATATCCATACATATATATATATATATATATATATATATATATATATATATATATATATATATATATATATATATCGGTCAATGTGTCATTAGTGTTTACAAAAAATAGTACATCAAGTACACCATCAGTAGGTAGGTGAACCACCTCACCCCTCTAGATACAAAAATGGTATCACGTCACCATATACAAAATGGGCTCACCAGCCTATATAGATACAAAAAATACACAAATACAGAGGCACTCATGGCACCTCTAGAGCTCCACCATATCTCCCTCTCTCTGGAGGAGGGGTCCCATCAGCTAGGGGTCCCTCGAGTCCCGGAGGCAGTCGCCCAGTCATCGCCTCCCCCGCTACAGCCGCTCTCCGAACCATGGTTCGCCACACTACTGGAACACCCACACACTTCTCTAGGACCCCCTCGTCCAGGATCCATGACCACATGCCCTCAGGAACTCCCTGTAGTACCGCCTCCAAGCGGCGATGAATATCCTCGAACTCTCCCTTGGCCTCCGCCAAAGGAGCATGTGATCACCCTTCCCCGGGGTCATCAAATCAGTGTCGCATGGCTTCTCTCTCATCCTCAATAGGCCTCACCCCAGCATCATCCCGCCGTCGTCTCTCTCCTTCCCAGGGCTCTCCTTATGGAGATCTCACCGGCCCCTGATGAGTCGACGCTCTAACCAACTCAAACTTGTGCTCGCGAGGTCCAACATCTGCACACACAATAAACAAATGATAGCATCAGCATCCATTTACTCATAAGAAACATGCTATACAATCTAAGCAATCACATCACCAAAATAAATCTACATACCTCTACGGTCGAATACCTCTCCCAAGGGTATCACCATCTTCGGGTCATCCCGAAAGTCCACCCCAAAGTACGGATATCAAAGTATGATCTGTGGCATATGATGCCACACCTGTGCAGCCTCGACCATGAAATAGTGGCCACCCTCCCCACCACTATGACGAATCAGGATCGTCGCCCACCACCTCAGTCGCGGCTCTCACACACTAGGTGCACCCAATATCACTCTAGGGTGCAACATCAGCACCCTCTCCAAAAACCATGCCAGCAATATAGACCCAAAGGAAAACTCCCCCGAGTCAGTAGCACAACACCTATCAAGCTGCCCTACCATATTGGCATGGAGCATCAAGCCCCAGGAAAAATGCTCTCCCGCCAGTGCCCTCTCCATGATCCTCAGTTGACCTCCACTGATCCGTTGAGTTGTGAGAGACCCGTAGACTCTCACAATCATTGTTTCCACACAACAATGTACAAGGGCATCCATTTCCCCAATACTTACCATGGAGCCTAACATAAAGTTCTCCCCCGAACAATATCTCCGGGCTAAGACAACCAACTGCCCATCCTCAGGTACTATGGGCTCTGCCGGTAATGGGGTTCCCTGAAAAGGAAGCCTAGTCATAAAATATACATCCTCCACCATAGTGAAGGCTAGCTGCTCACCCCGCACCATAAAGCAATGCAAATCCAGACTCCACATTGCAATCAGGAACTGCAAGAGGTACTCCTATGCCCGCACTAGCGAACACTCAAAAAACTTCAACAACCCACAAGCTGCCAAAGTATCTCGGACCGTCGTCTCCTCATCCCTCACTGCCTCCCTCATGCCTGCCCAATATCTCTCTCTCCAGTGAACCAACATCATCCCAATGATCACCTTCATCCAAATATACAACACTTGATTAGCCATCAAAACCCATAAGAACATCAAAATCTCCAAAAAAGATAAGTTTTTACACCCTCCATCTTTGCCTCAAAGGCGTGACTGTTTTTCCCCATAGGCGCGCACACATGCATGCCTATTCATCCCCCATTTATGCACTCATGCATGACTATTGGCCATACAGAGGCACATTCATGCACCTTTGTCACAGATGCATGCGCATTATAGAGCGCTTGTTCACTACACAACTGTGCACGCATATGCAACTGTTAGGAATACAGACGTGCATGCATGCGTTGTTGTTCCTTGCATAGGCGCGCTTGACATGCATGCCTATTTTCCCCATTAGGGAACCCTTGTGCACGGATGTATGCATTACAATTGCACACCCGTGTGTGCGAATTTCGTGATCACTTGCGCACTGGGGGGGCCACACCACAAAACCCCCTGTACGGCCCTCCGTACAGGCCCTGCCCAGAAACATAAACCTTAATTCTATGCAAGAGGATACGATAACTAACTTGAATCTCGTTGATCCTGAATCAACTACCTCGATCTCCCAGAATCTCTAAATATCCTCTAAAATCTCTCGTCCACTCAATAAGACAGCAGGTACAAATGAGGTGGCATTGTGGGCCCTACAGCTATATATAGTCCATTTTTCCAAACTTCCAGACTCAATTCCGGGAGCTTCAGGCATCCATTTTTCAATCCATCTTCAGCCACTGGATAAGGACCCCATCACCTACACAATTCCATTCCCTGGGCCATTTTCCATCCTCAACCCTGGGGGGGCATTTTTCTCATCTGACGATCAGGTACGCATGCTTACATTCACATATTATTGAATAATTGTTATATGATCTTTCTCTTCAAATATTTTTCACGTCGGGTATTTGATTTTCATGTGTGCAGGTACTTGATCATCATACGTCAACAGTATCCCTTCAGGTATATCATTGACATTGGCATGTAGTCATTCCCTCTGAATATCAAATTGCATCTCCCAGTGACACCCACGGATCTTTGCCTCTAGGATCCCTATGTCCAGCTCTACAGTACTTTAAGCTCCACTGCATTTTAGTACTGTCACCTGGTAACACCCTCCCCCACATGAGTTGTCCCATTCATAGTCACCCTTGGCACTTTGACACTCATGTTGTTTTTACCCCTTAGAGATGGGAGTCCTGATAGTCTTACGCATCATCGAGAACCATCCACCTACTCCTTCTCCTCATTATGCTAGCCTACCCAATGGACTCCCAGGTTACTTCATCATGGTTCTATTTTAGCTGCACCCCCTCAGTATCATTAACCACCCATTTTCATCCACCATCAGTTTGCCCATCTGCAAATTGACCTCGATACATTTCCCTAAATACAGAAACCCACCTATGGGGCCCTCACCCTCCACTTCTTTCCCAAACAAATTGTGCCATCATTGACCAAGCCATATTACACTGGGGCACCCATTTCTGTATTTGCACAGTCATCCCAACTCATTCTTTATTCTTTCAGTAATTGTACAAAACCTTTTCCCTGCATTTACATAGTTTTATTTTGTTGCCTTTAGCGACCTTCCTTTTTCGGCAAAGCAACCCTTGTCGCCCTTGGTTGGGGAATTTTTCACTTCCTCTCATCAATGACATTATCCATAAACCCTGAGTATCTTATAGTCCATACACCTTTTTGATCTCTGTTTTTGTCCATTTTGTCGTGCCTCTGGCACAACTCACCCTCCTCTAGTCGTCCCCCTGACGCTAGATTCAGTTTTATGGTTTCTACCACTTTACATATCTACCCAACCAAGGGAATTCTTGAATCTCACCACATCTTGACTTCGTCCATGTACCTCATCAGTTCCTGATCTCATCCAGTCGATTTCAGGAAGCGCTTTGCTTCTTGGAGTCACGTCTCCCTTTCTGTCGACATCAACACGGTTTCCAAAAGGGTGATAATATCTTGACTCTCATTACCTTTAAAATGAGGAGTCTCGGATGACACAGGGAAAACCACCATTGTTCTCTACTGTCGTTGACCCCCATAACATTTGACTTCAACACTATCTCATGTTACGGTGGGTCTTACTTTGCGACTATTGCAGTTTTTATATCTTAGCCGAAGACCTCGGAAATTTGATAGGCTATCAATGCCTGCGAATCATCGACACCTCTTACAGGTGTCATCGCCTCTTTTCAGAGTTTGTTCACCATCATAATTTTCCTTTGCCATTATCAAACCACCCCGGAGTTCACTGCAGTTATCTACGTCAACATACAGCTTCAGTTACTGTCTTACAAATTTTTGAGTTACATGAGATGAGCATGGGACATGCCCACCTCATTTGTACACAATTTTATTTTTTACACCTTGCGAAAGGTTTGGGTCCTACAGGTTCCCGTCTCCCTCCAACGGGTAACTCTTGATACTCTCATTATTTCTCTTTCTTACAATAGTACTCTCAATAGAAGAAACATTGATGTATTTCGGCTATACGTATGCTCCTAACCTCACACATCAGGGGGCATCTGTTATCACCGAAATTTCATCCACAAATGGTTACAGGAATCCAACATCTTCAAAACACTCATTAGTTCACTCATGGACCAAAAATTCATTTCCAAAAGGTCCAAAACTATACAACCAGCAATAAAATCAGCATGCACTAAAACTACACAAGGCGTGCGTGCATGTGTGACAGTCAGATAACATCACAAAAGTGCACATGTTCCCGATGCGTGACTGTGGATGAAAAAAGCCGCACACACCTCAAAATGGCACATTTATGATATTGATCGGCCTTCCACCCACTTCTGGTTCAGCTTCCAAGTTGATTTGACACTCAAATCTCGGCTGAATCTGATTGGGGGGCTGGTCAAAGACCTAAAAGGCCCCTTGTTCACACTAAGAACTCGTTGCATAATGCCTCAAATCTATGATATAAAAAGAGGCCATGGGTGCGCTATATTTTCAATGAATTCATTTGTATTGTTATGATGCTTATATTCTCTTGGAGGATCCTCTTTCCCCATCAAGAGCATGCAAGCACCATTTCATTTGTCCATTCACATCACCTCTTGAGTGAATGTGCTTTGGATTCTCTTCATCATTTTATTCTAGTTTGTTACTTGTAATAAGAGCTCAATATTTGGGGGTCCAAGAGCCCTCCCTTGGAGGAAGATGGGACCCATACATCTCCCTTTCTCTTTGGTGTTTTCTTTCCACTAATACAATCCTTATCATTGGTGGCATGAATGTTGTTTATTTCTTGTTCTAATGTCCTTATGCACTCTAGTTTAGTTTCTTTTAATGTTCTTAGTTTAGTTCTTTTCTTATCCTTTATGATTTATACTTCTAACTCTTTCTTTCACTATTGTATTGCCTAGCTAACCAAACTAGGCTTGTAAGAATATATATTTTTCTCATTTAGGTGACAAAACAGATGCAACAGTTGGTGGTGGAAGTTTCGGAATTACAACGAATACCAAAAAAAACCATAGTTTCTGAGGCATACATGGACTGATAGTGTATTAGGGTGCATACAGTATGCAGGCTGAAAGCGTATTAGGGTGCATACATACATGGGTTGGCAATGTATTAGGGTGCATACATGTTGGTAAATCCATGGAAACTTGAAAATATGAAGATGCAGAGGTTCTAGATTCTGATATCAAGCTCACAGGAAGGTCTATAGTGCTCAGATACATCAGATCTATCCACTGGTTCAAAAGGTATGTCTTATTTCTGTGAATAGTTGGATTTTGATGTATGCATGAGAAATGGTTATGGAGATTTGAGAATTCTCTCTAGAGAGACTAGTGGCTGCATGGGATATTTTGTATAAGTCAGATCTACAGAAATACAACGTTCGTATATTTATCATTGATACTTCTTATTGAGGCACATCTTGTATTTCTTGGAATATGGATAAGGATTTTTGTGGTATATGGTTGAGAGCTTGTATTGGTTGATGTATTGAGAGGTTGAATATCAGAAAGGGTTTGAATTCTAGATCATGTGAGGGTTATTATACTTATTCATGATTACACACACTTATGGCACATGACTAGAGAGAGATGTGTATGAGGATGCATGCACAAGGTATAGATTCAGTCTTGATACAGTGACAGTTTACTGATCTATGTGAAATAACTTACATAGGGTCAGAATGTTTCAAGTGAAAGGAAACCCTATTTTTCAGAAGGCATATACAGGCTTCATAACAGTTTGGTCATGTACATACATGGGTTGCATAATAGATAGGGCGCATACATACACGTGTTGTAGCACTACAGGTCACATACCTGTTGTATTTTTGTTGATACATGTTTAGTTCAGGAACAAATTGATTACAGGGCAGTTGTACAGGTTGGATACAGTTCAGTGGTATAGGTTGATATAATTGTACAGTGGTATATCTCATAGTGATAGTGTGACAGTGGTTTCATCATTCTACCTCTACGTCAGGGAAGTTGGACGGGGAAAGGAAAGGTGGTTGTAGCCACCTTCCGGTTGTAGCCGGAGAACTTAGCAGGTTGTAGCCTCCTTCTGGTTGTAGCTAGAGAACTGGGGAGTTGGATCTTCCCTCAGGTTGTAGCCTGATAAACTAGGGGGTTGGAGCCTCCTTTCAGTTGCATATGGAAAACAAAGGAAGTTGGTGCTTCCAATGAATTTAATTCTTTAAGACATATAAGAAAAAGAATTCCGTTGTTTTCTCCCACTTTGGGTTTCCACGTAAAACACTGGTGTACTGTGTATGATTGTTCATTTGTTCATTGCTTATTTACACTTCAGATATTGGATGATAATGATACATTGATATAACACTTGGATTATATGGTTAAAAAGGATTAGATTTCTCTATTACTGATTTCCCCCCTCTCAGTAATCCAACAATATATTCTAGTGAACATGGAACCCCAATGAAAACATTTTCCACCACATCCGAGGTCTTAGAGATATTGATCATAATAGTCTATGAATTATTTTCCATGTTCCCCTCAACAGATATACCATGAGTTGCCACAGGGCTGAAGGGACAATCAACATCTCCAATATTGATCGAATGAAATTCTCCTTTCTATACATGGCTCAGCTTAGGAAGGAAATAAGACCCATGATGTAAGTCTTCCCAAGGCTTCTTAGGACCTTTCATAACCTCGAGGATCGCCTCATCCAAAGGAAGGATGATGTCCAAAAAATCATGAGATTTAGAAGAATTAAGAGACCATACATGCTCTAAAATGGGAGCCACTTCCTCTACTAAGGTAGGAGATGGATATTTATCGGTATTAGCTCATTCAATGGCTTGATAAGATATCTCAGTTGCAAAAAATGGCATGGTTATTCCAGTACATTCCAATATGTCCCTTGAAGTCGACAGAGGAGGCAGAGTCCACGGATATTCCAATTAAGAATTTCAAAATATCTCACTTGAAATATATCATCCCTCATCATAGATTTTTCAAGAATAGTCAGAAAACATTAAATTCTAATTATGGTGCCAGAAAATTGAAGGTACCCATCAAGGAAGGATACATCCCAAAACCCCAATTAGCAGGTGACCACTGTGTAATGTTCCCAATCCAATTTGTGAACACTAACTAACCACTAAATTAATTGTTTGATTGTTTGTATGTGCATGTTGGCCTCTCAAATTTTGGCCTTAGGGTCATATTCAGTTATTCAACACAAATCATGAAGATATACTCAATACAAATGCAATATCTAACTAGTACACAAGATATGGAACTCCAAAAGCATAGATATGACCTTTATTATTATGAAAAGAAAGAACCTAATACAATATGGAAGAAGATCTGGAATAACATTAGATGGATCCAAGATAGAAGATATGAGATGCTACAAAATGCTCCTGACAATACAAAATAATCCTCCAAAGAATGAATATGTGGTGAATACCAAATACAATAAGGGCTAGGGTCACGTCCAACTCCCCTAGTTGTTGGCACGTCCTGCTAGATGGATGAGAAGGCCAAGGTTTCGGGCCAGCTGAAGGAGATCTCCAAATGATGCCTAAATTCACCAAAAGATAGATCGGGGCAAGGGAAATCCCTCCCTGAAGTATGAATTCCAAATTCCAAGTCTTCCCCCTCCAAACTTCCAAAACCCTAATCAATATTGCACCCTTCTTAAACCTTGAAGTGACCAATTATTAGGCCTTAATGAAGGAGGCCTCCAAATCCCTTGAGACTCTCTATAAATGTATATCGGGCTGCCACAATCCCCTAGGAGATGTATCAAGATCATATCTAAGGTGTAACCCCCTCAAACTGCCAAGATCTGAATCACAGTTGCGCCCTCCTTCTCTCAAAACCGTCCTAAAGTTGTAGATAATGATCTAGCCGAAGTAGCTCTCCCAAAATTCTCCAAAACGGATGATCAAGGTCCTGCAAGTAAAACCCAAATGCTAGAATGTCTGTGGACCCTGTCACAAGGTTGGATCTAACTCTTCCTCATGAATTGATGTGCCCCTGTTGGAAAAACCCTCAATGGTGCGGCCCTACTGCCCTCCTGGATCGATGATGGAATCTATGGATCTATAGAATGTTGTGGGTGGAGTATTTCATCCCCAAGACCAAGATTGAAACAAGGTGAGTTGAATCTTTCACCACTGAGTTTTTCTCTAGGGTTTGTAATCTCAAAACCCTCAAAACTATTGCTCAAGAGCTCAATAACCAAATACAATAATGTCCAAAATGAATGAGAGGTGCGCCCTAGGCTTTCCTTTATACTTCTTTTCTATTTATTTGTTGAGTTAAGTTAACCCCTACGGTCAACTCCTAACTCAACCTCAAAGCACTCTATTCCTTCATTGAGTTATTTTTTTACCCTTTTTACCTTTTTCCAAGTCAACTTCAAAATATAACATTGAGTTAGCTGACCTTTCCCCATGTTGTATGAGACTATGGTCTAGTGGGGATGTCTAGACCACTAAGTCTTTTCAGACCTCTTCATCAAGAGGTGGGGGACATTACAGTCTACCCTAATAGAAGTTACTTGTCCACAAGCAATTCCGAACCTGTCTCCCATACCACCTATTCATTCTCCCACGTGGCATCCTCAATGGGAAAATCCTTCCATTTGATTAAGTATTCCTTGATGCTTCTCCTCTAGAGTTTCTTCTCCCAAACCTCCAATATTTACTCTGGTACCAAAACTAGTTTCCCCTCCTCATATAGAGGTGGCAACACCTCTCGTGGGGTGATGTGTTGGCTAATGGCCCTCTTCAGGCAGGACACGTGGAAAACATTATGTATACTGCTACCCTGCGGGAGCTCCAACTCATAAGCTACGACCCCTACCTTTTTGCGGATCCTGTAGGGCCCAAATAAATGGGGTTGCATATTTTTTGCTCCACTTATTTTGATAGAATCTTGTCTGTATGGTTGGAGCCTTAGGTAGACTAAGTCACCAACCTCAAAAGTATGCTCTACCCTGTGTTTTTTAACTTGGACCTTCTGTTGATTATGTGCCCTCTGTAAGTGATCCTTCAACTCCTTGAGGATGTCCTGACTCTGCTATACCCAATATTGTACCATTGGGGCTCTGCTGTCACCAAAATCAATCTCTACAAAAGAAAGTGGGTCATAACTGTACAATGCCCTAAATGGGGTCATGCCTATGGACATGTGATGGGTGGTGTTGTAACAGTATTCTCCCAAGTGTAGCCACATAACCCATGCCTTCTGCTTCCCTGCTACATAATTCCTGAGATAGCATTCCACCCATTTGTTGACTATTTCGTTCTTCCCGTCAGTTTGAGGATGATAACTAGTGCTAGGGGCAAGGTCATACCAACCAGCCTGAATAACTCCTGACAGAACGTAATCATAAATCAGTTGTCCCCGTCACTAACAATGGTTTTGGGTAGACCATGTAGTATGAAGATCTCTCTAAAAACTAATTCGGCCACCTATGTTGCACTGAAGTATGTAGCAATAGATAAAAAGTGTGCAAATTTCGTCAACTTGTCCACCACTACGAAAATACAATCCTTACCCTGCGCCCTTGGCAACCTTGTGATGAAGTCCATGGAGATGCTCTCCCATTTTTTCTTTGGGATGGGTAAGGGTTGCAGCAATCCTGCTAGGTGAGTGTGTTCATCCTCATTCTCCTAACAAGTATTACACTCCTTGATGTGATTCATCACGTCCTCTTTGAGGCCCTTGCATGAGAACCTCTCCCTTACTTGCATGTATATATTTCCAATCCCTTGGTGCCCTACGACTGGTGAGTCATGACATGCTTGTAATACCTTGGCCTTGAAGGCCGATTTAGAAACCAAAAATATGTGTCCCTTGTAATAGATGATGTCATCGATGACCCTGAAGTTATCATATTGTATTTTCCCATCCATCACCTAACAAGAGAACTGATTTTTGGAGTATTCCATCACAAGGAGGTCCTTCCAATCAACAGATACATATGTCATGGCATATTTTGATGGCCTCCTGGATAATGCATCTTCCACCACGTTGTTTTTCCCTTTGACGAATTCAATGTCAAAGTCATAGGCCTGTATCTTGCTGACCCACTTCTGCTACCTTTCATTTAATTCCTTCTTCTTGAAGAAGTACTTAAGGCTGTTGTGATATGATTTCACCACAAATCTAGAACCGACCAAGTATTGCCTTAATTTGGCCAAAGCGTGCATGATGGCTAGCATATCTTTGTCGTATATGGTGTAAAGTAACTCAGGTCCCTTGATTTTTCAACTCTCATAGGCAAGAGGGTTCTTATTTTTCATCAATATGACCCCAATGCCTTCTCTGGAGGCATCACACTCCAAGGTGAAAGGTTGGACGAAATTTGGTAATGCTAAAACTGGGCATGTGCTCATCACTTTTTTCATATTGTCGAATGTAAATTGGGCTTAATCACTCCATTTGAAACCTCCAATTTTGTTTAAATTGGTCAAAGGTGCACAAAGTTGTGAGAACCCTTTGATGAACTTCCTATAATAAGTGCAAATGCCTAAAAATCCCCTCAACTCTGTAAGGTTTTTAGGTGTAGGCATTTGCACTTATTAGGTTTTTAGGTCCTCTAATGTACTTGTACTCTTTTAACCCCAATAATGTGTCCCAAGTAGAGGACCTCTGTCATTCCAAATTCACATTTGGACTCCTTGGAATACAATGATTGATTATCCATGATAGTCAAGATCTGATCCACATGCTGAAGATTTTCCTCCCACGTCTTGCTATAGATTAGAAAGTCATTAAAGAATACAAGAAGATGTTTCCTCAACATTTTGTTGAATACATGGTTCATACATGACTGGAATGTAGCTGGGGCATTGGTTTAACTAAATGGAATCACTAAGAACTCATAGTGGTCATAGTGACACCTAAAAGCCATTTTTGGGATGTCCTCCTCCCTCATTTTGATTTGATGGTAACCAGAGCACAGGTCAGTCTTGGTGAAATAGACAACCCCATGGATCTTGTCCAATGTCTCATCAATCCACGGAATGGGATACCTGTTTTTTATTGTCTTCTTGTTTAGTGCCCTGAAGTCGATGCACATGTGCATGGTTCCATCCTTCTTCTTGACCAACACCACTGAAGAGGAAAAAGGGCTGGAACTTGGTCTGATGTGCCCCATATCCAAGAGCTCTTTGATTTCCTTTTATATTCCATCCTTATACCTCTTTGGGTGTCTATAAGGTGTGGTGATGATTGGATTTTCTCCTTCCTCCAACTCAATGATATGCTCAAATCCCCTGTTCGATGGCACACCTGGTAAGATAGGTCCAAACACCTTACTGTGTTCGTCAATGATCCTGTGAATCTCTGGTGCATAGTGAATCTTTCCCTTTTTGTCCAAACGTGTTGAAATATTGCACTCAACAACATACATGATCTCTTATCTCCTGAAAATGGCCTCCATCCTCTTTGTTGTGACTACCTTGGCTTAGTTACCTGTCCTTCCTCTGAGGAATACCTTTCTTCCACTCTCCTCTGTGAAAGACATCTCCATGGTCTTGTAGTTGGTGGTGATAGAACCCAACATACTGAGCCACTGTACCCTGAGGATTATGTTTTTGTCTAGAAGGTCCATCACATAAATCTCTAGCACTAAGTCATGTCTACCCAGTGTAAGCTTCATCGCTGGAATGTACCTGTTACATGGCATGGTGCTTCCTCCTTCTACCTCCACCTTGAATCCTTCAAAATCAAGCATGGGTATATGCCTCCTCTGTAGCCATACTAAGTCAATGAAGTTGTAGGAGGCTCCCCCATCAATCAACACTGACACCTTATGCCCCTGCAAGACTCCTTTCATCCTGAAGGTGTTGTACTTGGGCACCCCACTGATGGATTCCAAAGTATCTTTGTCCTCTGTTGTACTGTCATGAACTATGGCCTCCTCCTCTATAGTTTCGATGGTTTATGCCTCTATAATCTAGATGTGGCCGAAATCATCATCCTCTTCATTATCTGATGTCACCTCTATGTAATGAAATTGGCCACGACCCATGCATTTGTGGGATGGATTCCATGGCTCTTTACATGTGTATCATAGATGCTTCCTCCTAGGTTCTCTTCTAGTATTCTCATCCATCCTATTTCTCCCCATGTCAAATCCCCTTAGGTCTCTCCCTCCTGGGTGATTGGAGGTATTTGTTCTCTATCTCTGGTGTTAAGAGGTGGTCTAGGCACAAATTTTGGCTTTGCAATTGGCCCTAGATCTCTTGTCCTTGAGATATCATCCTGGAGGTTGGTAGGCTTAAAAGCCTTCACCCAACCCTTCAAGGGTTCCATCAACCCATCAATGAAGAGCATCATGAGTCTAGATTGTGACACGTCCTGCACCATGACTACTAGCCTCTGGAACTCCTCAATGTACAGCACTGGTTCTCCTATCTATCTGAGTTGTGTGAGCTCCCGAAAATGTAGCTCAGGATCCATCTGATCAAACCTGTCAATGAGTCTCTGAGTAAACTTTGTGTATGCCACTATCTAATTGTGGCCAAGTGTGTTCAATCCATGATACCACAAATCATGAGATTTTCCATCCAAGTAAATGGTGGAAAACTTGATGGCCTTCATCTCCCTCATAGGGTTAAGTTGCAGGTAAGTGTCTAGTTTTTGTACCCACACTTGTGCAGTCATATTAGCCTAACCATCAAAGTAGGGGATCTCCATATTCAGTGCTCTGCACTCAAACTCATAGTTTCTCATGTGGTGCGGTCTGGGTTTGTTTCTGAATTTGATTTGAAAGTATTGACTTGGGGTCATGTGCCTCTGAACTGTCAATTTAATGAGTTGTAATCCCTGGAATATTGCTCAAACAAATCATTAAAATCATCAATGTGGTCATGTTGTGTGGGATCATTTGTGAAAGTCGTTAAATATTCCCTAGGAGTAGTCTTGCTACCTGTCTGTCCATGTGGTGCTTCCCCTCCATGGATTCCCTCATAATGATGATAGGGGATATGCTCTAGATTATACCTGTTCCCTCCATGAGATCAACTAGTTTCCCTATTATCATACGCTTCTGGACCTTTCCCCTTGTGACTCATTTTCATCAACATCTTTGTTATCCTTGTCTAGTTTTCATCTACCTTACTCAAGGTCTCAGATATCCCAGCCTAACCCCTATGGTTTTCCTCCTAGTTCTCCTATACATTGGTGACCAATTTACTTTCTATCTGGTTTATGGATTTATGGAACTCATTTGCTAAGATTGTCAGGCCCTGTGCCTCACTGTCATCCCCTGACCCCTCCATCTCAAATTATGTTTCACTTGTCCATTTCTTCCTTAAGCCCATGTAAATGCCACTAAATTTCTGCATGCACTAATCCTCACAGAATGGGAGGATTAGAGCTCTGATACCACTGTAATGTTTCCAAGCCAATTTTGTTTTCACTTGGAACACTAACTAACCATTGAATTAATTGTTTGATTGTTTGTTTGTGCAGTTTGACCTCTCAAATTTCGAACTTAGGGCTATATTCATTTATTCAGCGTAGATCATTAAGATATACTCAATACAAATGAAATATCTAATCAGTACACAAGATATGGAACTCCAAAAGAATAGATCTGACCTTTATTATTATGAAAAGAAAGAACTTGATACAATATGGAAGCAGATCTGGAATAACATCAAATGGCTCTAAGATAGAAGATATGAGCTTCTACAAAATGATCCCGCAATACAAAATAAGACTCCAAATACTAAATATGTGGTGAATACCAAATACAATAAGAGCTATGATCACGTCCAACCCCAGTAGTTGTTGGCACATCCTGCTAGATGGATGAGAAGGCCAAAGTTTCGGCCCACCTAAAGGCAATATCCAAATGATTTCCAACTTCACCAAAATATATATCGAGGCAAGGGAAATCCCTCCCTAAAGTATGAAGTCCAAATTCCAAGTCTTCCCCCTCCAAACTACCAAAACCCTAATCAAGACTACGCCCTCTTGAAAACCTGAAGTGCCCAATAATTCGGCCCTAATGAAGGAGGCCTACAAATCCCTTGAGACTCTCTAGAAATGTAGATCGGGCTGCCACAAGACCCTAGGATAAGTCTCAGGGTCAAATCTGAGGTGTAACGCCCTCAAACTGCCAATATATGAATCATAGTTGTGCCCTCCTTCTCTAAAACCCATCCCAAAGTTGTAGATAATGATCTAGCCGAAGTATCTCTCCTAAATGATCTAGCCGAAGTATCTCTCCTAAAATACTCCAAAATAGATGATCAAGGTCTTGCAAGTAAAACCCAAATTATAGAATGTATCTAGACCCTATAACAAGATTGGATCGAACTCTTCCTCATGAAATGATGCATCCCTACTGGGAAACCCCTCGATATTACAACCTTGTTTCCCTCTTGGATCGATGATGGAATTTGTGGAACTATAGAATGGTGTGGGTGGAGTATTTCATCCCCGAGACCAAGCTTGGAACAAGGTGAGTGTAATATTTCACCATTTATTTGTTCTCTAGGGTTTGTAATCTCAAAACTCTCAAAACTGTTACTCAAGAGCTCAATAACCAAATACAATAATATCCAAGATGAATGAGAGGTTCGGCCTAGGATTTCCTTTATACTTCTTTTTTGTTTATCTGTTGAATTAAGTTAACCCCTAGGTTCAACTCCTAACTCAACCTCAAGCGCTTTATTCCTTCTTTGAGTTACTCTTTTACCCTTTTTACCTTTTTCCAAGTCAAATTCAAAATACAACATTGAGTTAGCTTACCTTTCCTCATGTTGTATGAGACTATGGTCTAGTGGGGATGTCTAGACCATTAACTCTTCCCAAAACTCTTCATCAAGAGGTGGGGGACATTAGACGTTGTGAATTTCCAATCAAAGGAACCACGGATATTGGTGATGCCATAGGATCCATACGAGTGACTCAAAACTAATCAACAGTGAAAATACTCCCCTCATGAGATAAAAATAACACTT
Organism: Picea mariana; assembly: GCA_032191745.1. Taxonomy (NCBI): domain Eukaryota; kingdom Viridiplantae; phylum Streptophyta; class Pinopsida; order Pinales; family Pinaceae; genus Picea; species Picea mariana. The sequence goes on along the minus strand of JASDQU010103205.1, from coordinate 126,034 downwards.
TGAAAACTATGGAAACTGCAAATGTCATGGTATATGTCCAACTTCTTCCTAAGCGTATATTATAGTTGAGAGGAACATTGACTACTTCTACTTCAACACACAGTTTTTCCTTGTAACTGGATGGGAAAAAAAGGGATAATCCCATGTGGTCAAAATGAATGGCCATCGAATTCCATAAGATCACATAGGAGACCGAGCTAACTCAGGTGATCCTATATCTCTCCAACATGATAGTGACATGACACATGTCGAAGTGCCTTCATCCACCACAGTGTGAATTTTTTTTTTTGAACACGACTTCATGGTGTAAACCACTACGATATGAAATCCAATGTGATACGAAAGATGAGGCTTGAATTTAGAAGTGTCAAATATGATGGACATTGAGATATAGGATTCAAAATCCCGTAAAGAAGAAAACAATTAATTTTTTTACGACAGACAACTTTGGATAATTTCTAGTGCAGACATAGCACAAGGCATTTGGGCCAAATATTTAACAATAGAATAATTATGGACCGCTCTAGCATTTTTATTGTGCGATCTCTGCTTCAAGACACCTTTCGGCATGCAAATAATTGGGTGTATCGTCGATTTCTCTATATGAAGAGAGCTTGATGGTTCTTGTAACTCCCTATGCTTTTCTGCAGGCTTAGGATTCCCATAATCAAGAGCTCTTATTTTCAAATTAAGATTCTACCTCATCATATAGACATTCGATGTTCCAGATTCTGGCATGAGGGTACACTTATTACTCCCATTCATATTAGGTGCCAAGGAAGTATCTTGCATTAAATGTTTTCCTTGCAGAAATGGGTTATTAAAAACAACAGGTTGTTGGTGCATTAAAAAGAATTGGGCCCACCATATAGTGTAAACAAAGTTGAAGTAGATGACATGCTAGTGGATTGAAATATTGATCTGAATTTTAGGGGGTAAATGGTCTAAACTTGGATGCAAAAGTCATAAATATATAAAGATAATAGATTGTCCATGTGGATCAAGGAGATAACCACCTCCCCATTAATTAATTGGGCTAACAGGTTGCCCATATGGGTCAAAGAGAGTCCCACCTCTCCATTACTGTATTGGTTTTTATTTTCCACTACTAAGTTAGCTAGGTACTAAAATATATTATTATAATAATAGATACTCATTTAGTGAGCTATTTCCATTATTGTATCAGGTTTTATCTTCCACTACTTAGTTATTTGGGTAGTTAGATCTATTATACTAATAGTAGATACTCATTTAATGAGCTCTTTTTTACTTTTTCTAATGGACCATATTGTAATGCTATATAAAGGCCTAGCAAGCCTTCTCATAATATCAAGTTACTCATTTTGGTTTCTCTCATATGTTCTATTGTTCATTGTGAGATTAATTAGCTATGAGTGATTTACTAGTAATTAATTTTAGAGGCGAGGCTCCTCTTTGAGCCTCACCTCCCTAGTACTTGATTTACATGTTTTTGTCCATTGTTTTTTTCATGCAATATTGGCACGTCTGTTATAACCCTAAATTGCTCTACACATGCATACATGTGACACGTCCTACACATTGACTACTAGCCTCTGGTGCTCCTATCTATCTGAGCTGTGTGAGCTCCCGAAAATGTAGCTCAGGATCACTCTGATCAAACCTGTCAATGAGTCTCTAAGTAAAATCTGTGTATGCCACTATCTGATTGTGGCCAAGTGTGGTCAATCCATGATACCACAAATCATGAGCTTTTCCATCCAAGTAAATGGTGGAAAACTTGATGGCCTCCATCTCCCTCATAGGTTAAAGTTGTAGGTAAGTGTCTAGTTTTTTTACCCATGCCTGTGCAGTCATCTTAGCCGAACCATCAAAGTAGGGGATCTCCATCTTCACTGCTTTGCACTCAAACTCATAGTTTCTCATGTGGTGCGGTCTGGGTTTGTTTCTGAATTTGATTTGACAGTATTGATATGGGGTCATGTGCCTCTGAACTGTCAATTTTAATGATTTGTAATCCATGGAATATTTGTCAAACAACTCATTAAAATCATCAATGTGGTCATGTTGTGTGGGCTCATTTCTGAAAGTGGCTAAATATGGTCTAGGAGTAGTCCTGCTACATGTTTTTCCATGTGGTGCTTCCCCTCCATGCTTCCCTCAGAATGATTATAGGGGATATGCTCTGGATTATACCTATTCCCTCCATGAGATCCACTAGTTTCCCTATTATCATACGCTTCTGGAAGTTTCCCCTTGTGACTCATTGTCATCAACATCTGTGCTATCCTTGTCTATTTTCATCTACCTTAATCAAGGTCTCAAATATCCTAGCATGCCCCCTACATTTTTCCCCCTAGTTCTCCTATAAGTGGGTGACCAATTTACTTTCTGTCTGGTTTATGGATTTACGAAACTCATGTGCTAAGATTGCCAGGCCCTGTGGCTCACAGTCATCCTCTGACCCCTCCATCTCAACTTCTGTTTCACTTGTCTATTTCTTCCTTCGGCCCATGTAAATTCCACTAAATTTATACATGCACTAATCCTCACAAGATGGGAGGATCAGAGCTCCGATACCACTGTAATGTTTCCAAGCCAATTTGTTTTTCACTTGGAACACTAACTAACCACTGAATTAACTATTTGATTGTTTGTATGTGCAGTTTGGCCTCTCAAATTTCGACCTTAGGGCTATATTCAGTTATTCAGCATAGATCATGAAGATATACTCAATACAAATACAAGATCTAATCAGTACACAAGATATGGAACTCCAAAAGTATAGATCTGACCTTTATTATTATGAAAAGAAAGAACTTGATACAATATGGAAGTAGATCTGGAATAACATCAAATGGCTCCAAGATAGAAGATATGAGCTTCTACAAAATGTGCTCGGCAATACAAAATAAGAATCCAAATACTAAATATGTGGTGAAGAGCAAATACAATAATAACTAAGATAATGCCCAACCCCCATAGTTGTTGGCACATCCTGCTAGATGGATGAGAAGGTCAATGTTTCGGCCCAGTTGAAGGAGATATCTAAATGATGTCCAACTTCACCAAAAGATATATCGGGGCAAGGGAAAGCCCTCCCTAAAGTATGAAGTCCAAATTCCAAGTCTTCTCCCTCCAAACTACCAAAACCCTAATCAAGACTACACCCTCCTGAAACCCTGAAGTGCCCAATAATTTGGCCCTAATGAAGGAGGCCTCCAAATCCATTGAGACTCTCTAGAAATGTAGATCGAGCTTCCACAAGACCCTAGGATAAGTCTCAGGGTCATGTTAGCGTCGGAAGTCACTCCCGGATTGCTATCAGAAGCAGAGCCCGACACCCATCAGTTTAATGTCACGGTGGTTAAATTTGGTGATCAAATGGAGATAAACTCAATGATGCGGTTCCAACTCTGAAACTAGGCCAGATATACATGAGCAAGTGAGGTATTGAATAACTCCAGACAGTGAGTTGTAGTAAGGGTGAGTAGGGAGGAAGACTTGTATCAGAACAATGCAAATCTCTGTTACAAACAAAAGGTTTCTAACAGGCTGTAGAGGAAGACATTTAAACACAAGATCAACTTATATTCAAATGAAAAAGACCAAAGAATGCAGTAACGCAATGATAAATCATTTATCACAGCAGAACTACAACAATTCGTATGACTCAGTCAATCACGAACTCCCTAGCATGAGATGAAATTAGATGAAAAAGGAGAACTGTCTGTCATAAAGCAAGAAATCTCATTTACAGATACATAAGCTGGAAGCTAGAATAGCAGTTAAATAATTACAGTCGGGAGCTCAGCTCTACCATCGATCATTACAAAATGGCAAAAATGCCTACATATACTTCAGCCAAAATCCGCTTGGCGACAGTATCTCAGGACTTTTAATGAGGGTTTGTTTCTTCAATCAAATCTATCCTCTGACTCCTGTCATATGCTTCTTCAATTCAGCATGGATCGCGCTAGGGGAGAGCCAAGCCTCTTTTAATGTTTGAATTGGCGTGCTCAAGCTCTCTTGGCGAGTTGAAGACTCGGTGTGACCTTTCTGCAGAGAATTGGTACAAAGGGACCCTCCTGGGTAAACTTCAGCCGGAACCTCCATACTCTGCAATAAATGGGTGACGCGAGGCTTCACCTACCTTCCTTATCCTTTTCCGTTGAGCCTAACGGCTCCTTGAATTCCCTTGGGAAACACTGCTGCAACAACCCAATCCACAGGTCCTTTCCAATCTCTTCACGGCCTTCGGCACCTGACCATGGTCATCCCTGACTCTGTATCGGGGATCGGGGTTTCGCGATTCCTACTGTCAAGAGTTCTTGACCCTTTGAATTCTCGATCACCGATTCTCCGATGAGCGTGTGCATGGGTTAGCCCTCCCGGCTATACTATAATCCATACGACCACCTCTTATGTGACCTGAGCCGAACCTCTGTCGGGATTTCGTCATTTTTTATGTCTCGACACACAAGTTCTCCAGACTCGCTAATCCCTGATCCCCGACTCTGTGGGATCTCTCGCCACGTGTCTCTACTGATAGACGGCTCGGATTTAGTCGAGAAATCGCGTATCGCGATTCATTCATGTAAGAGTTTCATGCCTCCAGAAACTCCGATCCTGCGATGGCCTGAAACCCCAACTTTCCTTCTGATTCCTGACGTGTGTCCTCCACGATTAACAGTTGTTCCCTCCGAT
>JASDQU010103205.1:104542-120798 GCA_032191745.1 Picea mariana | reverse complement strand
TTGAGGGGCTGAGGTAATACAAGGGGAGCATACCTAGAGGCTATAATAGCTTCCATCTTGGTCATAGGGGGATTTGCACCAGCCATGGGAATATTAGGTGGCAGAGAACTCGAAGGAGAAGGAGTTCGCGAAGGGGCTAGCGGGAGTAAATCTCGGAGTGGGGTGGGAAACAAGAGGTGATCCAAGGAACCGGCTACCGAGCTCCAATCGGCATGTTCTCCTCCTTGTGCAGGAGTGGGGAAATCTTCTGAGGTCGAGGGTATACGCCAAGGTACAACTTCAAAGGAGGGGGGAGTGACAAAGTCCTGTCCCTCTGGTCCCAGACCAGGAGAGGGAAACTCAATAGGAACACTCCCAAAATTTAAGAAATGGGAAACTGGTTCGGTGATGGACGCTTCTTCTTCAGAGGCCTTTCCCTTTCTGAGCACCGCCTCTGGATCCGTTTCAGGTGTAGCTAGAGGTAGCTGTGGGTGAGACCGTGTATGCCTGCCTCTGAAAGCCACAATTAACAGAGCAGGTTCTCCCTACCAGATTCGTCACAATGGAGTCGCCAGGTGCAAATTAGCAATCCGAAAGGCTCTGATAATCTGATGCACCCTCGGATTCAGAGGCTCAATGTCGTTCTACCCAGAGAAAATCTTCAACTTCGTCCCCGGAAACGGCGCCAGAAATGTTAGCGTCGGAAGTCACTCCCGGATTGCTATCAGGAGCAGAGCCCGACACCCATCAGTTTAATGTCACGGTGGTTAAATTTGGTGATCAAATGGAGATAAACTCAATGATGCGGTTCGAACTCTGAAACCAGACCAGATATACACGAGCAAGTGAGGTCTTGAATAACTCCATACAGTGAGTTGTAGTAAGGGTGAGTAGGGAGGAAGACTTGTATCAGAACAATGCAAAGGTCTGTTACAAACAAAAGGTTTCTAACAGGCTATAGAGGAAGACATTTAAACACAAGATTAGCTTATATTCAAATGCAAAAGACCAGAGAATGCAGTAACGCAATGATAAATCATTTATCACAGCAGAACTACAACAATTCGTATGACTCAGTCAATCACGAACTCCCTAGCATGAGATGAAATTAGATGAAAAAGGAGAATTGTCTGTCATAAAGCAAGAAATCTCATTTACAGATACATAAGTTGGAAGCTAGAATAGCAGTTAAAGCATTACAGTCGGGACCTCAGCTCTACCATCGATCATTACAAAATGGAAAAAATGCCTACATATACTTCAGCCAAAATCTGCCTGGTGACAGTATCTCAGGACTTTTAATGAGGGGTCGTTTCTTCAATCAAATATGTCCTCTGGACTCCTGTCATATGCTTCTTCAATTCAGCATGGCTCGCGCCAGGGGGGAGCCAAGCCTCTTTTAATGTTTGAATTGGCGTGCTCAGGCTCTCTTGGCGATTTGAACACTCGGTGTGACCTTTCTGCAGAGAATTGGTACAAAGGGACCCTCCTGGGTAAACTTCAGCCGGAACCTCCATACTCTGCAATAAATGGGTGACGCGAGGCTTAACCTACCTTCCTTATCCTTTTCCATTGAGCCTAACGGCTCCTTGAATTCCCTTGGGAAACACTACTGCAACAACCCAATCCACAGGTCCTTTCCAATCTCTTCACGGCCTTCAACACCTGACCATGGTCATCCCTGACTCTGTATCGGGGATCGGGGTTTCGCAATTCTTGCTGTCAAGAGTTCTTGACCCTTTGAATTCCCGATCACCGATTCTCTGATGAGTGCGTGCATGGGTTATCCCTCCTGGCTATACTATAATCCATACGACCACCTCTTATGTGACCTGAGCCGAACCTCTGTTGGGATTTCGGCGTTTTTGATGTCTCGACACACAAGTTCTCCAGACTCGCTAATCCCTGATCCCCGACTCTGTGGGATCTCTCACCACGTGTCTCTACTGATAGATGGCTCAGATTTAGTCGGGAAATCGCGTATCACGATTCATTCATGTAAGAGTTTCATGCCTCCAGAAACTTTGATCCTGCGATGGCCTGAAACCCCGACTTTCCTTCTGATGCCTGACGCGTGTCCTCCACGATTGACAGTTGTTCCCGCCGATCGGGAAATCACGAGTCGTGTTTCGGAAATGCATAAAACTCTCGCTCCCAGGATTTCCGATGAAGCCCTCCTGCGGAGCTTTCGTCGCATCCCTTGTCCATGATCAGGCTCGCTTGCTTGACTTAGGCCCTAAGCAGATTTCTTTTATGTGCTGTGCTTGGGCGCTCCAAGGGAAACTTGCAGACCTATGTACCCCGGTCCTAAAGACAAGAAATGTTACTAACAGGTCAAATCTGAGATGTAACACCCTCAAACTTCCAATATATGAATCACAGTTGTACCCTCCTTCTCTCAAAACCATCCCAAAGTTGTAGATAATGATCTAGCCGAAGTAGCTCTCCCAAAATGCTCCAAAATGGATGATCAAGGTATTGCAAGTAAAACCCAAATTAAAGAATGTATCTAAACCCTATAACAAGGCTAGATCAAACTCTTCCTCATGAAATGATGCATCCCTATTGAGAAACCCCTCAATGGTACGGCCATGTTTCCCTCTTGGATCGATGATGGAATTTGTGGAACTATAGAATGGTGTGGGTGGAATATTTCATCCACGAGACCAAGCGTGGAACAAGGTGAGCAAAATATTTCACCACTTATTTGTTCTTTAGGGTTTGTAATCTCAAAACCCTCAAAAAAATTTCTCAAGAACTCAATAACCAAATACAATAATATCCAAGATGAATGAGAGGTGTGCCCTAGGATTTCCTTTATACTTCTTTTTTGTTTATCTGTTGAGTTAATTTAACCCCTAGAGTCAACTTCTAAGTCAGCATCAAGCACTCTATTCCTTCTTTGAGTTACTATTTTACCCTTTTTACCTTTTTCCAATTCAAATTCAAAATACAACATTGAGTTAGCTGACCTTTCCCCATGTTGTATGAGACTATGGTCTAGTGGGGATGTCTAGACCACTAAGTCTTAGAAAAAATCTTCATCAAGAGGTGGGGAACATTACACGCTGTGAATTTTCAATGAAAGGAACCGCGGATATTGGTGATGCCACAGTATCCGTTTGAGTCACTCAAAACTAATCAACAGTGAAAATACTCACCTCATGAGGGAAAAATAACACTTTGAAAACTGTGAAAACTACAACTGTCATGGTATATGTCCAACTTCTTCCTAAGAGTATATTATAGTTGAGAGGAACATTGACTACTTCTACTTCAACACACATAGTGTTTCCCTGTAACTGGATGGGGAAAGAAGGGATAATCCCATGTGGTCTAAACTAATCACCATAGAATTTCGTAAGAAACATAGGAGACAGAGCTAACTCAGGTGATCCTATATCTCTCCAACATGATAGTGAAATGACACATGTCTAAGTGCCGTGATCCACCACAGTGAGAAAAATATTTTTTGAACACAACTTCATGGTGGAAACCACTACGATATGAAATCCTATGTGATACGAAAGATGAGGCTTGAATTTAGAAGTTTCAAAGATGATGGACATTGATCTATAGGATTAACAATCCCCTAAACAAGACAACAATTCATTTTTTTACGACAGAGAACTTTGGATAATTTCTAGTGCAGACATAGCACAAGGCGTTTGGGCCATAAATTTAACAATAGAATAATTATGGACTGCTCTAGCATTTTTATTGTGTGATGTCTGCTTCAAGACACCTTTCTCCATGCAACTAATTGGGTGTATGGTCAATTTCTCTATATGAAGAGAGCTTGATGGTTCTTGTAACTCTTTATGCTTTTCTGTAGGCTTAGGATTCCCATAATCACGAGCTCTTCTTTTCAAATTAATATTCGACCTCATCATATAAACATTCGATGTTCAAGATTCTGGCATGAGGGTACACTTATTACTCCCATTCATATCAGGTGCCAAGGAAGTACCCTGCATTAAATGTTTTCCTTGCAGAAATGGGTTATTGGGCCCACCATATAGCGTAAACAAAGTTGAAGTAGATGACATGCTAGTGGATTGAAATATTGATATGAATTTTAGGGGGTAAATGGTCTAAACTCGGATGAAAAAGTCATAAATATATAAAACTAATAGATTGTGCATGTGGATCAAGGAGATGACCACCTCCTCATTAATTAATTGGGCTAATAGGTTGCCCATATGGGTCAAAGAGAGTCCCACCTCTAAATTACTATATTGGTTTTTATTTTCCACTACTGAGTTAGCTAGGTAGTAAAATATATTATTATAATAATAGATACTCATTTAGTGATCTCTTTCCATTATTGTATTAGGTTTTATCTTCCACTACTTAGTTATTTGGGTAGTTAGATCTATTATACTAATAATAGAGACTCATTTAATGAGCTCTTTTTTACTTTGTCCAATAGACCATATTGTAATGCTATATAAAGGCGTAGCAAGCCTTCTCATAATATCAAGTTACTAATTTTGGTTTCTCTCATATTTTCTATTGTTCATTGTGAGATTAATTAGCTATGAGTGATTTACTAGTAATTAATTTTAGAGGTGAGGCTCCTCTTTGAGCCTCACCTCCAGATTACATCATTTACATGTTTTTTTCCATTGTTTTTTTCATGCAGTATTGGCACGTCTGTTATAACCCTAAATTTCTCTACACATGCATACATGTGACACATCCTACACCATGACTTTTAGCCTATGGAACTCCTCAATGTACACCTTTGGTGCTCCTATCTGTCTGAGTTGTGTGAGCTCACGAAAATGTAGCTCCAGATTCCTCTGATCAAACCTGTCAATGAGTCTCTGAGCAAAATCTGTGTATGCCACTATCTGATTGTGGCCAAGTGTGTTCAATCCATGATACCACAAATCATGAGCTTTTCCATCCAAGTAAATGGTGGAAAACTTGATGGGTTAAGTTGCAGGTAAGTGTATAGTTTTTGTACCCACGCCTGTGTAGTCATCTTAGCCAAACCATCAAAGTAGGGGATCTCCATCTTCACTACTCTGCATTCAGACTCATAGTTTCTCATGTGGTACGGCCTAGGTTTGTTTCTGAATTTGATTTGACAGTATTTATTTGGGGTCATGTGCCTCTGAAATGTCAAGTTTAATGAGTTGTAATCCATGGAATATTGCTCAAACAACTCATTAAAATCATCAATGTGGTCATGCTGTGTGGGCTCATTTGTGAAAGTGGGTAAATATGGTCTAGGAGTAGCCTTGCTACCTGTCTGTCCATGTGGAGCTTCCCCTCCATGGCTTCCCTTAGAATGATGATAGGTGATATGCTCTTGATTATACCTCTTCCCTCCATGAGATCCACTAGTTTCCCTATTATCATACGCTTCTTAACCTTTCCCCTTGTGACTCATTGTCATCAACATATGTGTTATCCTTGTCTCGTTTTCATCTACCTTACTCAAGGTCTCAGATATCCCGGCCTACCCCCTATGGTTTTCCTCCTGGTTCTCATGTAAGTGGGTGACCAATTTACTTTATGTCTGGTATATGGATTTACGGACCTCCCGTGCTAAGATTTCCAGGCCCTGTGGCTCACTGTCATCCCCTGACCCCTCCATCTCAGTTTTTGTTGCACTTGTCTATTTCTTCCTTCAGCCCATGTAAATGTCACTAAATTTCTGCATGCACTAATCCTCACGGAATGGGAGGATCAGAGCTCTGGTACCACTATAATGTTTCCAAGCCATTTTTTTTTCACTTGGAACACTAACTAACCATTGAATTAATTGTTTGATTGTTTGTATGTGCAGTTTTGCCTCTCAAGTTTTGGCCTTAGGGCTATATTCAATTATTCAGCACAAATCATGAAAATTTACTCAATACAAACGCAAGATATTATCATTACACAAGATATGGAACTCCAAAAGCATAGATCTGACCTTTATTAATATGAAAAGAAAGAACTTGATACAATATGGAAGCAGATCTAGAATAACATCAAATCGCTCCAAGATAGAAGATATGAGCTTCTACAAAATGCTCCTGACAATACAAAATAAGACTCCAAATACTAAATATGTGGTGAATACCAAATACAATAAGAGATAGGATCACGTCCAACCCCCGTAGTTGTTGGCACGTCCTGCTAGATGGATGAGAAGGCCAAGGTTTTGCCCCAGCTAAAGGATATCTCCAAATGATGTCCAACTTCACCAAAATATAGATCGAGGCAAGGGAAATCCCTCCCTTAATTATGAAGTCCAAATTCCAAGTCTTCCCCCTCCAAACGGCCAAACCCCTAATCAAGACTATGCCCTCCAAAAACCCTGAAGTGCCCAATAATTTGGCCCTGATGAAGGAGGCCTCCAAATCCCTTGAGACTCTCTAGAAATGTAGTTCGGGATGCCACAAGCCCCTAGGATAAGTCTCAGGGTCAAATATGAGGTGTAACACCCTCAAACTGCCAATATATGAATCATAGTTGAGCCCTCCTCTCAAAACCGTCCCAAAGTTGTCGATAATGATCTAGCCGAAGTAGCTCTCCCAAAATGCTCCAAAACGGATGATCAAGGTCCTGCAAGTAAAACCCAAATGCTAGAATGTATCTAGACCCTATAACAAGGTTGGATCAAACTCTTTCTCATGAAATGATGCGTCCCTGCTGGGAAACCCATCAATGGTACGGACCTGTTTCCCTCTTGGATCGATGATGGAATCTGTGGAACTACATAATGGTGTGGGTGGAGTATTTCATCCCTGAGACCAAGTGTGGAACAAGGTGAGTGGAATATTTCACCACTGACTTGTTCTCTAGGGTTTGTAATCTCAAAACCCTCAAAACTGTTGCTCAAGAGCTTAATAACCAAATACAATAATATCCAAGATGAATGAGAGGTGCGCCCTAGGATTTCCTTTATACTTATTTTTTGTTTCTCTATTGAGTTAAGTTAACCCCTAGGATCAACTCCTAACTCAACCTCAAACTCTCTATTCCTTATTTGAGTTACTCTTTTACCCTTTTTACCTTTTTCCAAGTCAAATTCAAAATACAACATTGAGTTAGCGTACCTTTCCCCATTTTGTATGAGACTATGGTATAGTGGGGATGTCTAGACCACTAAGTCTTCCTAGAACTCTTCATCAAGAGATGGAGGACATTACATGCTGTGAATTTTCAATCAAAGGAACCATAGATATTGGTGATGCCACAGGATCCGTTCGAGTGACTCAAAACTAATCAACAGTGAAAATACTCCCCTAATGAGGGAAAATTAACACTTTGAAAATTGTTGAAACTACAACTATCATGGTATATGTCCAACTTCTTCCTAAGAGTATATTATAGTTGAGAGGAACATTGACTACTTCTACTTCAACACACACAGTTTTTCCCTGTAACTCGATGGGGAAAGAAGGGATAATCCCATGTGGTCTAAATGAATGGCCATCGAATTCCATAAGAAACATAGGAGACAGAGATAACTCAAGTGATCCTATATCTCTCCAAGATGATAATGACATTACACATGTCGAAGTACAGACATAGCACAAGGCGAAAAATATTTTTTGAACACGACTTCATGGTGTAAACCACTACGATATGAAATCCAATGTGATACGAAAGATGAGGCTTGAATTTAGAAGTGTCAAAGATGATGGACATTGAGCCATAGGATTCAAAATCCCCTAAAGAAGACAACAATTCATTTCTTTATGACAGACAACTTTGGATAATTTCTAGTGCATACATAGCACAAGGCGTTTGGGCCAGATATTTAACAATAGAATAAATATGGACCACTCTATCATTTTTATTGTGTGATGTCTACTTCAAGACACCTTTCGGCATGCAAATAATTGGGTGTATTGTCGATTTCTCGATATTAAGAGAGCTTGATGGTTCTTATAACTCCTTATGCTTTTTTGTAGGCTTAGGATTCCCATAATCACGAGCTCTTCTTTTCAAATTAAGATTCGACCTCATCATATAGACATTCAATGTTCCAGATTCTGGCATGAGGGTACACTTATTACTCCCATTCATATTAGGTGCCAAGGAAGTACCCTGCATTAAATGTTTTCCTTGCAGAAATGGGTTATTCAAAACAACGGGTTGCTGGTGCATTAAAAAACATTGGGCCCACCATATAGCGTAAACAAATTCGAAGTAGATGACATGCTAGTGGATTGAAATATTGATCTAAATTTTAGGGGGTAAATGGTCTAAATTCGGATGGTAAATGGTCCTGTGTGACTGGAAGTTGGTGCTTCCATCCAGTTGGTGCTGGAACATTTAGGGAGTTGTTGTTTCCTTCTAGTGGGTGCTAGAGAAACCAGGGAGTTGGTGCTAGAGAAACCAGGGATTTGGTGCTTCCTTCTAGTAGGTGCTAGAGAAAACAGAGAGTTGGTGCTCTCAACAAGTTGCAGCTTGCAAAACAGAGGTTGTAGCCTCACATTGAGTTGGAGCTCATATGTATGATAATGTACAGAATGTAAAGATTACTTATCATACCAAGAAGAAGAGGTTTTTACCCTTTATGGGTTTTCTTAGGAAATATCTGTCTCTGTATATTTCATATGCGTGACTGATGTCGAATGTTCTATTGCTTACCTCCATGCATTATTGTGATTGTCATTAAGTGCTCTACAAAGAGTTTAAAATAAGCATAATTGTTTAAGCACGGTAACAATTGATTCACCCCCCCCTCTTATTTGTGCAACAATTTCTTCCCTTTCCCTTTCCTTGCCTTGGTATTCAAAGAACAATTGTCTTCATCATCACGCTTTGATGAAGATCCATCTCTAGTGTTCTGCCTGAACTCCTCTTGCACTAGATCCGACCATAGTCGTTCCCAATCTAGCAATTTTTTCCTTCCATTGATAGAGTCTTGATAACTGTGCCAACTCTTGGGAAGTCCTAGGAGAGCCAAGCTCACCAAATCATCAGTAGCGACTATTATTCCCACACTTCCAAGCTCATCCCGACATTGGACAAACTTCGTGATATATTTTGGAATGGTGTCGCCCTTCTCCATCTTGATCTTGTTGAGTTTATCTTTGAGCGCCAATTTCCTATGGTCGCTACTGTATTGGAACAGATCCGTCAAAACCTTCCACATTGCATGTGGTGTGGTTTTCCCATGGATACTTGAGACAATGTGGTCTTGTACTCCCTCTAACAGAATCCTCCTCACCTTTGCCACTTTCTTTTTCCATGCATCAAGATTTGCAGTGTCTGTCGCATCCATCTTAGGAACATATTTATCAATGTAGTCCTTCAAGCCATTGTCTTCAAGTACTGCTTCCATCCTGTCCTTCGAAGCAATGTAGTTCGAGCTACCCTCGAGTGCATACTATAAGCTTAAGCCATTAAAAGTCATTTCGATCTTGAATCAACTATCGCACCAAGAAAATCCTGCAAATTCGAATGTTATCCAACCACAAAACTCAACTGCTTCAATTTCTCTTGCCCTGGAAGGTTCGCACCCCACCTTAGAGCAGCCTGAGGGAAGTTCGCACCCTACCAGTGTCTAGCCTGTGAACTCTCTGAGGAAGTTCGCACCCTTCTAGTGTATAGCCTGCGAACCTTCTGGGGAAGTTCACACTGTACTTCACTGTGGGGTGAGGACAGTTCACACTTCTCCCTTAAGCAGCCTGTGAGAATCTCAATGAAGTTTGCACCTCTCCTTTGAGTAGGGTGCGATAATTTATGCTTCCAGAAATGTGCGTAGTTTCTAGTACTAAGGTTCTCACCTTGCTAGAGATGGGACCTGCGAAAATACTATTATGTTTGCACCTCACTTCTGTGGCTCTGTGGCCTCCGTGGCTCTGATACCATGTAGAAATTTCAATACAAATTAAGTATTTCCTGCGATTCTCCTGATCTAACAATTATATGCCACTATTAAATACATAATCGCTTCTACTATCATTCTTGCAGAAAATTAAACCACGATCACAAAGTGAAATATCAAGAACATATAACACAGAATTTTTACCAGGAAAGCGTAAAGCTAAAAACCCCACTATCATATATTATGTATATCATGAATCATGAAACAATCTCATACAAAACTCTAATCCAAGAGATTCTAGTACAATACAATCGTTTCACACTGTCATACACAAATCAACAAATACAAGTGCCAATTCTTTGTGTCTAGACAACCTGCCTCCTCTGCACAATCTCTGCAATTAGAATTCTCACAATGATTCAAATTGCCTAGTTTGCACATGCTCATGAGCATATCCACTGCATGTGTAATCAAATCACAAATGATAGGCAAATTGTCCCTTTCACTTGTTATCTCAACTGGGTCTCCAATGGATCTAACATGCATGTAGTTAATCATGGTGAATGTTCAGTTGCATGTGAGTTCACTGATTGTGAATTAATGAATAATTAATTCACTGAATTCTCACTAGTGCAAGTTTAGTTACAAATAGTACAACTGAGCTTAACTCACTTAACTACACTTATAGTTCTGTTACAACTCCAAATCACTCAGTTATAAATGAGATAATAGATTAATATTTATTGTCCAATTTATTTAAGGGAAAAGTAAATTAGATACATGTTTCTTGTTGACTTTTCAACAGTATCAATGTGCTTGGGTTTCTTGTGAAACACATGATTCTTGGACAACGGGATGACAAAGTTGTTATCATAGAACATTGTAGTTGGTTCCTGCATCAAATCCTTGAACATCCTTTTCATCCAAACAGCTTGACAAGTTGCACTTGTAGCTGCAACATACTCAGCTTCAGCTGAAGAAAGAATCACAATGGGTTGCTTCCTTGATGCCCATGACACTATACCTGTTCCAAAATGAAATGTGTACCCATAGTTACTTTTATTTTCATCTATGTTGCCTCCACAATAACTATTAGTATATCCAACAAGTTTAAAATCTTCTGAAGTAGAATACATAATGCCAAAGTCTTTTTCTCCATTCACATATCTCAGAATTCTTTTTCCTGCCTTCCAATGGGATTCTTTTGGAGTTTCCATGAACCTTGAAATTAGGCTCACTCCATACATTATATCAGACCTTCTTGTTGTCAAATACATAAGGATTCCTACCAACCTTCTAAACAGAGTGGGATCCACTTTAGATTCTTCATATTCCTTGCTTTACTTCAATCCTCATATGATAGGTGTTGGGGTTGCTTTGGAATTAATCATGTTGAATCTTTTCAATATTTCATGTGCATATTTAGATTGTGAAATAAATATACCAGCTTTGCACTGGTGAACTTCAATGCCCAAAAAATATCTCATAAGCCCCAAATCAGTCATCTCAAATTCATCCTTCATGAATGACTTAAATTCTTCTATGCCAAAATCACCTGTAAAAATCAAATCATCTACATATAAGCTGAAAATCAACATATTACCTTGTTGATTGGATTTTATGTATAGTGTTGGCTCACAATAAATTCTTTGAAATCCATTCTAAGTGATATAGGAATCTATGCGACATACCAAGCTCTCAGAGCTTGCTTTAATCCATACAATGCCTTCTTTATTTTGTATACTTTGTTTTCTTGTCCTGGAATCTCATAGCCTTGCGGTTGTTCTACATACATGTCTTCCTCTAAATGACCATTCGTAAATGATTACTTTACATCCATTTGATAAATAGGCCATTTATTATGCGCAACAATAACCAACACAGTTATGACTGTGTCCATCCGTGCAACTGGCGCAAATGTTTCATTGAAATCTATTCCATGTTGTTGTGTAAAACCCCTTGCAACTAAAATTGCCTTGTGCTTCTGCACATTTCCTTCTTCATTTTGATTGGTTTTATAAATCCACTTAACACTTATCACATCCTTCCTCTCAAGTAAATATACCAACTTCCATGTCTGATTGTTCTCTATGAATTCAATTTCTTCATCCATGACTTGTGCCCATACATCATCCTTGACAGCTTCTTCAAAAGTTAATGGATCATCTATTTGTGAAAACAGAGAAAAACCTGAGAACAAATTTGTTGTATCAACATTGTAAATGTTCCACAAAATTCTTTTCTTCCTTGGTAAAAGACTTTCTAATGTTGGATTTGGAGATGTAGAAATAATCGGACTACTTGCTGGAGTTTGTGGCACTCTTGGTGTGGACTGCGCACCTGCAGATCTTACTGGAGTAGTTTGATTTGTGACTTGTGTGACAGTTCCAGGAGTGGAAAGAACTGCTCTCTGAATTGGTGTTTCAACCACTTCATCCTCCATTTCATCATGCTCTATAGCATCAAGAATTTTAACTGTCCTTTCTATGCTTCCGTCCCATGCTTCATTCTCCACAAATTGAACATTGCGGCTAATTATAACTTTTCTTGCAATATAATCATACAATTTGTATGATTTTGTATGTTTAGAGTATCCAAAAAATATACATTTTTGTCCTTTATTTTCTAACTTATTTCTCATCTCATATAGAACATGTGCATATGCAACACAACCAGAAGCTTTCAAGTGCACAACATTGTTCTTCATACCTATCCAGGCTTCTTGAGGAACTTTTTTTTTTCACACTCTTTGTCAGACATATGTTCATGATATACACCACAGTTGCTACTGCCTCATCCCAATACTCATTTGAAAAATGTTTGGCACTAACATACTGCGCGCCATCTCCATGATGGTGTGATTATTCCTTTCTGCGACACCATTCTACTGTGGTGTATACTGCACAGTGAATGGTTTATGAATGCCATGAACTTTACAAAATTTTTGAAAATCTCTTGAAACATATTCACCTCCTCTTTTAGTTCTTAGAACCTTGATGTAATAACCACTTTGCTTCTCCACAAGTGTTTTGAACTGTTGAAAACAACCAAATGCATCAAATTTATGTTTTAGAAAATAAATCCATGTTTTTCTTCAGAAATCATCAATAAATGTAAGAAAATAGGTTCTACCTCCTATATATGGTGTTTGCATTGGTCTACAGATATGTAAATGTACAATTTCCAGTGGAGTTTTTGATCTATATGACTTTTCAACTGGAAATGACTCTTTATGTTGCTTTCCAAAGATGCAACCTTCATATATTCTTTCTGGTTTTTCAATTAATGGAAAACCTTTCACCATATCCTTTGTATGTAGCAGCTTCATACCTCCAAAGTTTAAATGTCCAAATATGAAATGCCACAACCAAGAATCATCTTGTATTTCACATTGAAATTTTTCCTGCAACTCTGCGCCATTGTCTTCCCTTTTGAAATTGCGCACACTGCCTTTTTCTTCTTGAGAACAACGTGCACTTACTTCTTTTCTTTCTTCTTTAAATGTAGTGTCAGAGTGCACATTTTTTGCAACATATACAGCTTGCGGTGGTTTCCTCTTCATGGAGGGATTCAATGTTAATGGAAACATTCTATTGCTTGTCATCTAAATTCTTGTAATAAGTTGATTGCTTGGATATTTGTCCAAAATCACACAGTGATTATCTTCCATGTAGATTCTATACCATTTTTGTAATAGTTGTCATGTGCTCATAAAATTATGTTTTAGGCCAACAACATAATATACACCACGCATAAATTGTTTCTTCCCTATTTAGTTAAAATGTTAATACCGCATGTACCCAAGACAATGACTTGGATATTCGTTCTAAGTGTAACTTTAGTTTGGACTGACTTATGCAAACTAGAAAAAAATTCTAAGTTTCTTGTCATGTGATTACTGCAACCTGAGTCTAAGTACCATATGTCACATGAAATTCCTTGAGCAACATTGCATTCAACTGGGGAAATTATAGGTATTTCTTCAACACGCACCATAAACATAGGACCGGAGGGAGTATTTTCGTTGTTTGGATGATCTTGACCTTGCTTATTCTGATTATACTGTCTCTTCTTGCATTCATATGCATAATGTCCATAATTTTTACAGTAATGGCACTGAATCTTTGATTTATCAAACCTTTGACCACTTGACTGACTGTTATTTTGATTTTGACCTCTTCCACCAGTATTTGCAGGATGCTACTGCATCCTCCTCTAGTATAACTCCTGCCTCTACCTCTAGAGTTAGATCTTCCCCTTCCTCTTCCACAACTTATAGATGACTGCGTGGAAAATGAATTTTCTAATGACATATTTGATCTATCTAATATGTGTTCATGATTAATGAGGGAGGCTTGCAACTCATATAGGCTAAATTGACTCAGGTCTTTGTTCTCTTCCAAAGTCACAACAAGAGAATTAAATTTAGGAGGAAGACTCCTAAGTACTTTCTCAACTACCTTCCTATCCTCTATGGTTTTTCCATGAGACTTAATCTTATTTATCAGGCCAATAACATGGATGTAAAAGGAATCTACTGAATCTATGTCTTTCATTGACAGAGTTTCAAAATATCTTCTAAAATTTTTAATTTTGAAGCCTTGACTTTGTTCATACATTAATAAGAAATCTGTAGTATGTCTCATGTTGCCTTGGCTTTCTTTGTTGATTCTACTCTTGTTGGATTATTATGAGGGGGGTTGAATCAGTAATAGAGCAATTTAATCCTTTTTAACCATATAATCCAAGTGTTATATCAATGTAGCATTATCATCCAATAACTGTAGAGAAAATAAGAAATGAACAAATGAACAATCATACACATACACAGTACACCAATGTTTTACGTGGAAACCCAAAGTGGGAGAAAACCACGTAATGCTTTTTCTTATATGTCTTGAAGAATTACATTCATTGGAAGCACCAACTTCCTTTGTTTTCCAGCTGCAACTGGAAGGAGGCTCCAACCCCTAGTTTCTCAGGCTACAACCCGAGGGAAGCTCCAACTCCCCAATTCTATGGTTGCAACCAAAAGGAGGCTACAACCCCCTATTTTCTTCGGCTACAACCACCTATCCTTGCCCCGTCCAACCTCCCTGATGTATAAGTATAATGATGGAACCACTGTCACACTATCACTGCGAGATATATTGTTGTAAACCTATACCAATCAACCTGTACCAATAACCTGAACCATGCATTAACCATGCATCAACATGTACCTCAACCTGTAATCAACTTGTACCATAAAAAATTTCATCAACCATGCACCAACCTGTACCTCAACCTGTACCATGAACAAGTGCATCGACCATGCACCAAACCTGTACAAATAACTTGTCACAATAACCTGTCACAACAACTTGTCCAAACAACCTATCAAAACAACCCGTCTCATCAATTTTATCAACCAAATAAGATATACTCACCAAGATCAATCACCAAGACAACTCTCAAAGATGTGCATCAACCAAGTATAACACAAAAACTCATAATCATCACCAAGATCAATATGTTCTTCTAATAATACAAGTATGCTACATCATCCATAAACTATGTGTCAAAAATACGACTAACAAGTGCCTCCAACCATGTACCAAGTATGTACCAATCATGTATCAACTACTCATAAACTATGACTCATCAATATGTACCAACATCATCAACTATACACATCATGTATGTGTCAACTCATCAACTACTTGTCTCAACCATGTACCTGACATGTACCTCAACCAAATTCCCTCATCAATTTCATCATCTAAATCTGATTTGTAACTCTATAATAGACTTGGTGTATATGATCACATTCCTGCAAACCTTCCTTAACTTTAACAACAAGAGACTAGCATTTTCATCAAACTTTTCTTTAGTCTCACATGCCTAGTTTTGGATTAGTCAACAACCCTAACTTGAAATAATCATAAATTTGTACCTGTAATGAATAAATATCTGAAACTGATATACAATGGTATTCAGTGTGTTTTATGCAATTCCTCCAGGTGTCACTACTTGGAACCTCTCAGAAAAGGAGTTATAGCAAGAATGTCATACCTTGCTAAATTTTGGCTTATTCTAGAGAGTGACCTTGTAGAGCGTGCCCCGAACAGAATATTTGTTGAATCAATTGGAAACTATTACAAAACATAGTACAGACTGTACTCTAACTAACACATTTGGTCTTACTGAATTTGGATCTTTTATGAAGAAGTTATGAATTCACTCTGTTACAAATTGGAGGTTTCAAATGGAGTAAGTAAGCCCAATTTACAAATTCAAGTCACTTAGTTACAACTAATTTGAATTCCATGTCCCACTAGTCAACCTTTGAAATCGAATTTCCTATATCTAACTGATTTTCCATTTCAGTTAACTATTTCAAGTAATTATGAGATAATAGATTAATATTTATTGTCCAATTTATTTAAGGGAAAAATAAATTAGACACACATTTCTTGTTGACTTTTCAACACTCCCTCTCAACAAGAAAGGG
>JASDQU010103205.1:84468-95515 GCA_032191745.1 Picea mariana | reverse complement strand
TATACTCGTTTGCTAGGTGTCGTTGGAGATACATGTTGAACTTGCTCTTCTGCTTCTGTCAGATTCTCTTCATCTTCATCTTCCTTTTCTACTTCTTTTTCATCTTCTTCTTCGAAAAAATGTTCCATTGATTTTTTTTCTTCTTCCTTTAATTCCGGTCTGCCTGTTTCATCAATTGTTACATTGATTCTTTCCACAACTTTGTTTAATCTTAGATTGTAACACTTGTATGTTTTCCTTGTACTTTAGTAACCAACAAGTATTCATTTGTCCACATGAGAGTCAAACTTTCCCATTCTTCCATCTTCTCTTTTGATGTAGCATTTACTTCCAAAAACTCTGAAATGCTTCACATTTGTTGGTCTTCCTTTCCATAGCTTGTAGGGAGTTTTATCATTGTTTTTTCTGAGAATTACTCTATTTTGAATGTGAACTGTTGTATGCATTGTCTGTGTCCAAAAAATATTTGTCAACTTTGAATCCATTATCATTGTTTGAGCCATTTCTTGTACTGTCCTATTCTTTCTTTCAACAACTCCATTCTATTGAGGTGTCCTAGCGACGGAGAATTGCCTTTTTATTCCATGATTTTTACAGTAGTCCATAAATTCCTTTGAGGTGAATTCTCCTCCATTATCCGATCTTAAGCATTTGATTCTTGAATCCATCTCATTTTCAACCATTTCCTTGTAGATCTTGAAATTTTCAAAAGCTTCTGACTTGTTCTTGAGAAAGAAAACTACAGTCATTCTTGTATAATCATAAACTAATAACATAAAGTATCTCTCACCTTTTAAGCCTTTTGTTGTAGTTGGTCCAACTAGATCAGTATGCACAATTTCCAGTGGTTTTGTTGTTGAATATTCCTTTGATTTGAACCTGGTCTTTGTTTGCTTTCCTTGTTGGCAATGCTTGCATAAAGTGTTGGTTGGTTTCATGATCTGGGGCATTTCTCTGACTACTTCTCTTTTTCTAACTTTGACAAGGTTATCAAAATGCATGTGACCCATTCTTCTGTGTCATAGCCAACTTTCATCTTCCTTTCCTAGACAACACTTTTCATTTCCAATTTCGCTTAACACATATATGTTGCTTGAAGTTTTTGTAGCCGTAGCGACCGATTTCCCTAAACCTTCTTTTCTTATCTCACACTTTTGTGAATCAAAAGTAACTTTATGAACTTGGTCACACATTTGACTCACACTTAAAAGATTATGTTTCATAGCTTCTACTAGTAGAACATTTTCTGCCTTTTCATTCTTGTTCCCAATTCGGACTGTGCCTTTTCCAATGATTTTGGCTGAATCATCATTTTCGAAGGATACTAATCCATATCTTTCCTTGTGTAATGTAAGAAACTTGTCTCTATCCCCTGTCATGTTTTTTGAACATCCATTGTCAACATACCAACCATGTTTCTTCTGTTTATCTTGTAGAGTGACTGTGCATTCTTCATTGCTATACTGATCTTGATTTCTTATCCATGTCGTTTTCTGAGGTTCTTGTTTGTGAATCCATTGAGGTTCTTTAGGAGGGACTGTCATTTTGCAATTTTTGGCCATGTGTCCAAAATTGTTACATTTTTAACATTCCACTTCATTGCTCAAAGATTCGAACTTATTGTTATCACTGAAATTTCGTCCGCAAATGGTTACATGAATCCATCATCTTCAAACAGCTATTAGTCCACCCATGGACCCAAAATTACCAAAAATGCATTTCCAAAAGGTCAAAAACTATACAACCAATTATAAAATCAGCATTTGCTAAGGATATATAGGAAGCGCACGCACGTGCGCAAGTCGAAAACACCAGAAAAGAGTGCATGCGCCCGAGGTGCGACTGTGGACGCTAAAATCCATACACACCTTAGAACGATGCATTTATGATGTTGGTCAGCCTCCCACCCACCTCTGGTTCAGCTTCCAAGTCAATTTGACATCCAAATCTCAACTGAATCTGGCTGGGTGGCTGGTAAAAGACCTAACAGTGCCCTAAATAGCCCCTTGTTCACACTAAAATCTGGTTGAATAATACCTCAAAACTATGCTATAAAAAGAGGCCATGGGTGCACTACATTTTCAAGGAATTCATTTGTATTGTTATGCTGCCTATATTCTCTTGGAGGATCCTCTTCCCTTTTCAAGAGCATACAAGAATCATTTCATTTGAGCTATTCATATCACCTCTTGAGTGAATGAGATTGCGATTTTTTCACCATTTCTTTCAAATTTGCTAGTTGTAAGAAGAGCTCAATCTTAGGGGTTCAAGAGCCCTCCCTTCGAGGAAGAAGAGATCCAAAGTCTCCCTTTCTCTTTGGTGTTTTCTTTTCACTAATACAATCCTTTCCATTGGTGACATGAGTCTTGTTTATTTATTGTTCTAATGTTCTTTTGCACTATAGTTTAATTTTGTTTATTGTTTTTAGCTTAGTATTTTGTTTATATTATATGCTTGATGTTTCTAACTCTTGCAATCACTGTTGTCTTGCCTAGCTAACCCAACTGGGCTTGTAAGCACCCCTGTTTTGCTCATTTAGGTGAAAAAAGAGGTGCAACACTTGTTGTAACTTCTTCTCTGTGTTTCACTAGGTCTTCTTGAATAACCCCTTTGTGTATGGCTCTCAAAGTACTTATTGTTCCTGTTGTTAGCTCTACAATTTACAGCTTTATGTCCAAAATTATTACATGCATAACATAAACAAAAAAATATAGTTTGATACCTGGTAGTTGAAGATATTCTGAAAGGAGATGCTCTTATGAATCCTTCTTCTTCTTGAGGCATGTCTATCTGTTGTTGATTCTAAAATCTGAATCTTCTGGGTGGAGGAGTGTCCCTGCAATCTTCCTTGTATATCTTTTTATCCCCTTTGATTGTTTCTACATAGCTTTTTGGATTTGTTTCTTTCTCTGTTGTTTTGGAGCTTGATCCCTTTTCTGTCTGATTGTATCCAAGTCCAGACTTGTCAAGATGAGATTTTCGACTGTTGATAATGTCATCTAGAACTTTTGAGCTATTTTGCATATTTTTCTTTTGAATATTCTTTCTTAGTGTGACAATCTCTGCTTTCAGGTTTCCAATGATCATGTCCTTTCCTTCTAGTTGTTCTTTGAGTGCTTCTTCAATTCTTTTATCTTCTTCTATTTGAACCTTCAATTTTGTGATCATTTGTTCTAGTTCTTGAGTGTCTTTTTTCTTATCTAGTTCTGCTTGTAGTTTCTTGTTTTTCTTCTTTTCTCTTCTGATAACTTCTATGGAACTCATTAATTCTTCTTGGAAGTCAACTTCTTCCTCTTCAATTTCTTCTTCATATGCTTTTTCATATTCTTCTTCGGAGTCTTCTTTATCAGAGTCTTCTACTGCCATGAATAGAACTCTCCCTGATTCACTGTCACTGACTTCATCTTCATCTGATGATGAGATGTCTTCTTTGGTGCAAAAGATTTTCTTGAAAACTTTCTTTGTAGTTCTTTTACCTTTATATGTTTGTCTTCCTTTTGAGTAACCTTCATCATTTCTCTTTTTCTTATGAGGACATTTTTTAGCAAAATGACCAATACCATCACAATTAAAACAAATTAAAGGAAGCTTACCTCTATACCTATCGTTGGTTCCCTTGTTTAGTCTTTTGACGAAGTTGGCCACTTCTTCATCATCTTACGAGACGTCGTTGTTGTTGCTATATTCTTCTTGTTCCTTTTTCTTTTTCTTTGATCTTTTGTATGCTTTGAAGGCTACTTCTTTTACATCTGGATTTTCTTATTCAGTTCTCATTTCATATGCTATGAAGATTCCATGCATTTCATCCATTATTCTTGAGTTTAGATCCGATATTTCTTCTAGTGCTGATATCTTAGGGTTAAATATCATAGGAAGAGTTCTTAGTACCTTTTGAACAATTATAGATTCTTTGATTTCTTCTCCCAAACCTATGATTGCATTCACTATTTCATCAACTCGTAAGAAGTAGGCTGCAATATTCTCATCTTCCTTCATTTTAGTTGTTCGAACTGACCCCTATAAGTTTTAAGCTTTGTTTCTTTGACTTTTGTATCTCCTTCATAAATATTTTGAAGCTTGTCCCAAATCTCTTTAGCGGATTTACAATGTGCAACTTTGGTGAATACCATTTCACTGAGACCATTCAGAAGTGCATGTGTGGATTTGGAATTATTCTGACCAAGTTTCACTGCTTTGTCATTTGTTGGTGGAACTGCTGGTGTTGTGTATCCATCTACAATTGATTGCCAAATTTCAAATCCCTGTGCCTGTATATATGTCTTCATCCTTATGCTCCAAAAAGCATACTTTTGTCCATCAAACTGTGGTATTTCATCTTTATACAAGTTGTTGCTCTCTATGATCTACCTTTCAATGGTTAAACTGATTTCTGAAGGAACCTGCTCTGATACCAATTGTTGGATTACTGAGAGGGGGGTTGAATCAGTAATAGAGCAATATAATCCTTTTTAAGCATATAATCCAAGTGTTATATCAATGAAATATTATCATCCAATAACTGTATATTAAATAATAAATGAACAAATGAACAATCATACACATACACATTACACCAGTGTTTTACGTGGAAACCCAAATCGGGATAAAACCACAGAATATTTTTTCTTATATGTCTTGAAGAATTACATTCATTGGAAGCACCCACTTCCTTTGTTTTCTAGATGCAATTGGAAGGAGGCTCCAACCCCCTAGTTTCTCAGGTTACAACCTAAGGGAAGCTCCAACCTAAAGGAAGCTCCAGCTCCCCAATTCTCTGGCTACAACCAGAAGGAGGATACAACCCCCTATTTTCTCTGGCTACAACTAGAAGGTGGCTACAACCACCTATCCTTGCCCCGTCCAACTGCCCTGAAGTAGAAGTAGAATAATGGAACCACTGTCATACTATCACTATGAGATATACCACTGTAAACTTGTAAAAATAAATATGAACCATGCATCAAAATTTCATCAACTTGTACCTCAACCTGTAATCAACCTGTACCATAAACAAGTGCATCAACCATGCACCAACCTGTACCAAACAACCTACAATCAACCTGTACCATAAACAAGTGCATCCAACCATGTACCAAGTATGTACCAATCATGTTTCAACTACTCATCAACTATGACTCATCAATATGTACCAAAATCATCAACTATACACCTCATGTATGTGCCAACTCATCAACTACTTGTCTCAACCATGTACTCAACATGTACCTCAACCAAAAGCCCTCATCAATTTCATCATCCAAATATGATTTTCAGCTCTTTAATAGACCTAGTGTATATGATCACATTCCTGCAAACCTTCCTTAACTTTAACAACAAGAGACTATCATTTTCATCAAATTTTTCTTTAGTCTCACATGCCTAGTTTTGGATTAGTCAACAACCCTAACTTGAAGTAATCATAACTTTGTACCTGTAATGTATAAAGATTTGTAACGAATACACAATGTTCTTCAGTTTATTTTATGAAATTAATACAAGTTTCACTACTTGGAACCTCTCAAAAAATGATTTATAGAAAACATGGCATACCTTACTGAATTCTGGCTTATTCTAGAGAGAAACCTTGTAGAGCGTGCCCCACATGAAATATTTGTTGAATTGATCTAAAACTATTAAAAAACATACTACAGACGGTACCCTAACCAAAAAATTTGGTCTCACTGAATTTGGATCTGTTATGAAGAAGTTATGACATTTTTACCCGAAACACCTGTTTTTGACTAGTTTCAGGACTAGCCACAAACCCTATTTTCCATGGAGTGTAACTCCCCAAATACAACGACCCACAAGCTAAATTTTTTTACAAAAGATACTTGGATATGTTGTCTCAATGGCATAGAAAGTTCACGGTTTTAATCATTATATAAAAAACGTTATAGCAAAAATGGTGAGATGACCTGTAAATAACATACCTTAGAAAGCACCATCAAAAGAATTTATCCTTCCTTGCATTTCGGCCTTCTTTTCTTCACTTTCCTCATAATTTCGGCTTAGATATCCTTTGGTTACCTCATACACCTATAGGTATTCAATATTCTCAAGTGTGTATTAAATGAGAGAGCCTTGCCTCTTATTTATACTCTCCAAGTAGCTTCCTTAAAAACATCTTCTAGGTCACTTGGCCCCACTTTCCTTGTTTTAGGGTTAACCCACTTCTAATTTATCCATTAAATTTATTATTGAAATAATTTATTTTGTATTCACTTTGAATTATAATACACTCATTACTTCACATTATTATTTACCTTTTAAAATCCCTTAAACCACTTTGACTACTTTGACCTTTTGGGGCTTCTAGATGACATGTGAGGGTCCTCCAACTTCATAAGGCCATAACTCTCAAACCGTGAGGAGTTATGTGTCGTTCCACATACCACCAGAAATGGAATGACATGTACTATCCATATAGAATAGTATTACCTTAAAATATAGCAAAACACATACCATTATCTATCAAACAAACTTGGGTCCATTACCCAAACCTGGGGTCTCCAACTTCTCATGGCCATAACTCTCTAACCGTGAGGATTTATGTGACGTTCCACATACCACCGGAAATGGCATGACAAGAAATATCCATCTAGGATAGTTTCCCTAACAAATTCACTGTCCTTCATCTCATTATTCCACAATTAATCATGGGTTCTCTTACTCCGCAAAGCGTCTTCCCATGAGGGCTTTCACCATAAGGGGACCACTTTGGAGTTCATCCATATTTACTTCTTATCAACCATGAAAAAACAATAATGAGTCATATTTACATGAAACAATCTTGGGTCCATTAACCAAACCTTTGTGCTACGGGGCTTTCTTCAAGGGTTTACATCAATGACAACCAAGCTTAATCAACACTAACCTCCCTAACCCCTCATGTAGGTAGAATAATATATTGTCCATGTAATAAAGACCAATATTAATAAGGCCTAGTAATAAGGAAGAATAAGTCAAATGTAAGAAGAACTAATAGAAGCCTCTTCTTCTAGAAATATATTCCTGTAGATTGTTCTCTTGGTAGATGGATTTAGTATAAATAGGAGTTGAGGGCATGATAATTTTTTGTCTTGAGAATTATTGTAATAGATCTCTGCTTTGCTGGAGGTAGCCCACTCGAAGAGGCAAGTGAACATTGTTTCCTATCAATAAAGATATAATTTTGGTGTTATGGTTCCATATAATTTGTTGTTCGGATATTGATCACTGTAGTATCTTTATTTTTTGTTGTTATTTCATTGTTATTCTCTGCAATATATCTCTTTTCTTCTCATATAATAGATATGGTACCTTACAAGTGGTATCAGAGCACTTTCCTCGATAGAAAATTGTGGGTTATTTTTTTCTAGGGTAGACACGTATTCCGACGTCTTTAAGCTACAAAGATATGTCGTTGCGTGCATAAACTTGTGGCCAGACAATAATACATGCAGGAAATACAAGTGGTACTTAAGCACACATTTGTTGGCCACCCTTGAAATCCCTATTGGTACCCCTTCGAGTGGTATAAAATTAGACAACACCTATATACAGATCAGCCTAGGCATCACGAATCCCTCCATGGATAAACTGATCAGCTGCCTAGCTGCAATAGTGTCACCGAGAACAACACTCGGGAATTGACTCTCTAGTACCTGGGTAGTCGGGTAGTACGGCTAAGGGTACAGTCTATCCTCCTTAGTTGGTGCCCTGATATATTGGCTTGAGTACTACTATTGGACCTCACACGTATATCAAAGAGCTATAGCACAAGGAAAACCCTTGACTGTAGATTCCCTGCAAACCCTAACCATTAGGAATAGAACCACAAAGGTGTTGGATTACTGAGAGGGGGGGTGAATCAGTAATAGCGTAACTATAATCCTTTTTCTTCACATAATCCAAGTGTTATATCAATGTAGAATTATTATCCAATAATGAGCAATAGTAAATGAACAATTACACACATAAACAATACACTAGTTTTTTACATGGAAACCCAAATCGGGAGAAAACCACAGAATGCTTTTTCTTATATGTCTTGAAGAATTACATTCATTGGAAGCACCAACTTCCTTTGTTTTCTAGCCACAACTGGAAGGAGGCTCCAACCCCCTAGTTTCTCAGGTTACAACCTAAGGGAAGCTCCAACTCCCCAATTCTCTAGCTACAACCAAAAGGAGGCTACAACCCCCTATGTTCTCCGGCTACAACCGGACGATGGCTACAACCACATGTCCTTGCCCCGTCCAACCACCCTAAAGTAGAAGTATAATTATGGAACCACTCTCACACTATAACTGTGAGATATACCGTTGTAAACCTATACCAATAAACCAGAACCATGCATCAACCTTGCATCAACCTGTACCTNTAAAGTAGAAGTATAATTATGGAACCACTCTCACACTATAACTGTGAGATATACCGTTGTAAACCTATACCAATAAACCAGAACCATGCATCAACCTTGTATCAACCTGTACCTCAACCTTGCATCAACCTATACCATAAACAAGTGCATCAACCATGCACCAACCTATACCAAACAACCTGTAATCAACTTGTACCATAAACAAGTGCAACCAACAATGTACCAAGTATGTACCAATCATGTGTCAACTACTCATCAACTATGACTCATCAATATGTACCAACATCATCAACTATACACCTCATGTATGTGCCAGCTCATCAACTACTTGTCTCAACCATGTACCCAACTTGTACCTCAACCAAAATCCCTCATCAATTTCATCATCCAAATATGATTTGTAACTCTGTAATAGACCTGGTGTATATGATCACATACTTACAAACGTTTCTTAAATTTAACAACAGGAGACTGGCATTTTCATCAAACTTTTATTTAGTCTCACAAGACTAGTTTTGGATTAGTCAACAACCCTAACTTGAAATAATCATAACTTTGTACCTGTAATGAATAAATATTTGAAACTAATACCCAATGTTCTTCAATGTGTTTTATGCAATTCCTCCAGGTGTCACTACTTGGAACCTCTCAGAAAAGGAGTTATAGAAAAAATGGCATACCTAGTTGAATGTTGTCTTATTCTAGAGAGCGACCTTGTAGAGCGTACCTCGCATGAAATATTTGTTGAATTAATATGAAAATGTTACACAACATACTACAGAATGTAATCTAACCAAAAAATTTGGTCTTACAGAATTTTGATCTGTTATGAAGAAGTTATGATGTTTTTACTGGAAACACCTGTTTTAGACTAGTTTCAGGGCTAGCCACAAACCCTATTTTCCACAGAGTGTAAATCCAAAACTAAAACGACCAACAATCTGAATTTTTTACCACAGATACTTGGATATGTTTCCTCAATGGAATAGAAATTTCAGGGTCTGAATCATTCTAGAAAAAACATTATTGCGAAAATGGTGAGATGACCTGTAAATAACATACCTTAGAAAGCATCATCAAAAGAATTTATCCTCCCTTGATATCCGACCTCCTTTTCTTCACCTTCCCTCAGAAATTCGGCTTAGATATCCTTTGGATACCTCAAAAACCTATATGTATTCAATATTCTCAAGTGTGTCTTAAATGAGAGAGCCTTTCCTCTTATTTATATTCTCCAAGTAGCTTCCTTAAAAACATCTTCTAGGTCACTTTCCCCACTTTCCTTATTTTAGGGTTAACCCACTTCTAATTTCTCCATTAAATTTATTATTTAAATAATTTATTTTGCATTCACTTTGAATTATAGTACACTCATCACTTCACTTTATTATTTACCTTCTAAAATCTCTTAAACCACTTTGACTACTTTGACCTTTTGGGGCTTCTAGATGACATATGAGGGTCCTCCAACTTCGTAAAGCCATAACGCTCAAACCATGAGGAGTTATGTGACATTGCACATACCACTAGAAATGACATGATGTTTACTATCCATATAGAATAGTATTACCTAAAAATATATCAAAAAACATATCATTATCCATCAAACAAACTTGGGTCCATTACCCAAACCTGGGTTCTCCAACTTCTCATCACCATAACTCTCTAACCATACTTCTAATATAACTCAATCCGCAAATAATATTACCATGAGGGATTTCACCATAAGGGGGCCACTTTGGAGTTCATCCATTTCTACTTATTATCAACCATGACAAGACAATAATGAGTCATCTTTACATCAAACAAACTTGGGCCCATTACCCAAACCTTTGTGCTACCGGGGCTTTCTTCAAGGGTTGACATCAATGAAAACCAACCTTAATCAACAATCTCCCCCTTTGGCATTGATGGAAACACTCTGATGGAATACTGAAATCATATCACTCATGCTCCCCCTAAAACCATGCCTCTATCCTCTTCATCTAGTAAATGTTCTCCCCTTGGAACCATGCCTCTATCATATGCATCTGATAAATATCCCCCCCTTTGTCATTAATGGAAAAGGTATATTTCCATCCGGGGCTTCTCCCCTTGACTAAATTGTCCTCTTATGGTGCTTCCTCATGTACATCTAAGACATATAAGATAAGCATTCATTTTGGAGTAGAAGTAACTCCACGTCTCTGGCAAATATATTCAAAGGCTTCCTGTGGAAGTGGTTTTGTAAAGATGGTTTCCACTTGTTATTTTGTGCCCACATACTCAAATCTGATGTTCTTTTCTGTAACTTGCTTCCATAGAAAGTGATACTTGATTGGAATGTGCTTTGTCTTGGAGTGCATCACCGGGTTCTTTGAGATACTGATGGTGCTTGTATTATCACAATAGATTGGAATGGGCTCATCATACTCAACCTGTATATCTGTTAGAGTTTGTTTCATCCAAAGAACTTATGTACAACATGATGTTTCTGCAATATACTTTGCCTTGGCTAGAGATATGGATACTGATGATTGTTTCTTGCTTAGACATGATACTAAACACTCACCCAAGTAGAATGTTGCTCCATTGGTGCTTCGTGGTTCATCAATACAACCTGCCCAATCTACATCTGTGTAGGCAATAAGTGATAGATCCTTTCCTTTTGGATACCATAATCCAAACTCTTTTGTTCCTTTG
>JASDQU010103205.1:56076-84455 GCA_032191745.1 Picea mariana | reverse complement strand
TTCTTGAAATCGTGCCACCTGTCCAACTACCTACATTACATCTAGTCTAGATGTTGTCACATATAGTAGGCTGGCAATCATTGAACTTTATTGCCTCTGATCTATAGACTTCGAGTCATCATCTTTACTCAACTTGCAACTGGTTTGCATGGGAGTGATAATTGGTTTGCAATCTTCCATTCCAAACCTCTTCGACATTTCTCTGATATACTTGGTTTGAGAAATAAAAATTTCTTGGTTACTTTGACGTATCTGAAGTCCCAGAAATAAGGATAGTTCTCCAAGTAATGACATTTCAAATTTATTCTGCATATCTTTTGCAAATTTCTGGTTTAACCTGTCATCATCACTACCAAAAATAATATCATCAACATAAACTTCAATTAATAAAATATTACCTAGACTTACCTTTATGTAGAGGTTGTTGTCTGCACTTCCTTTTCTGAACCCTTCCTGTTGTAGATACTTATCCAATCTAGAGTACCATGCTCTAGGAGCCTGTTTTATACCATACAAGTCCTTCTTTAATTTACACACATAATATGTGTTTTCTGACAACTAAAGTCCTTCTAGTTTTTCAATGTAGACTTCTTCTTCAAGCTCCCCATTCAGAAAAGATGATTTTACTTCCATTTGATACATTTTAATATATTTAGAGCATGCATAAGCTAAAAACAAACGGATTTCTTCCATTCTGGCAACTGTGCAGATGGCTCTTCAAAGTCGATTCCTTCAACCTGTGCATATCCTTTACATACCAATCTAGCTTTGTTCCTTGTAACTTGTCCATCTTCATTCAATTTATTCCTGAAGACCCACTTTGTGTTGATCACATTCTTATTCTTTGGTCTTGGAACCAGTTCCCAAGTGTCATTTTTCTCTATTTGATCTAATTCTTCATCCATGACCTTTTTCCAAAATTAATCCTTGTTGGCTTCTTCAAAACAGTTTGGTTCAATTGTAGATGAGAGTGCTAGGTGTGTTTGTTCTGGTGAACGGATTTTTCTTCTAGTCTCAACACCTGCATCTTTGTTTCCGATAATTTGTTCTGAAGGATGATTCTTCTGTACTCATTTACTAGGTGTCTTTGGAGGCACTTGCTAAACTTCCTCTTCTGCTTCTGTCAGATTCTCTTCATATTCCTTTTCTACTTCTTTTTCATCTTTTGTTTCTTGTTCTAAGGGTTGTTTCATTGATTCATTTTCTTCTTCCTTTGATTTTGATCTGCCTGTATCATCAATTGTCACGTTAATGCTTTCCACAACTTTGTTCAATCTTACATTGTAACACTTGTATGCTTTCCTTTTACTTGAGTAACCAACAAGTACTCCTTTGTCCACACGAAAGTCAAACTTTCTCATTCTACTATCTTCTCTTTTGATATAGCATTTGCTTCCAAAAACTCTTAAGTGATTCACATTTGTTAGTCTTCCTTTCCATAGCTCGTAAGGAGTTTTGTCGGTGTTGTTTCTGAGCATTACTCTGTTTTGAATGTGAACTATTGTATGCACTGCTTGTCTCCAAAACAAATCTGTCAATTTTGAATCCATTAGGATTGTTCAAGCCATTTCCTGTATTGTCTTGTTATTCTTTCAGCAACTCCATTCTGTTTAGGTGTCCTAGCAACATAGAATTGCCTTTTTATTCCATGGTTGTTGTAGTAGTACATAAATTCCTTTGAGGTGAATTCTCCTCCATTATTAGATCTCAAGCATTTGATTCTTGAATCCATCTCATTTTCAACCATTTCCTTGTAGATATTGAAGTTTTCAAAAGCTTCTGACTTGTTCTTGAGAAGGAAAACTGCAGTCATTCTTATATAATCATCAACTAATAACATAAATTATCTCTCACCTTTTAATCCCTTTGTTGTAGTTGGTCGAACTAGATCAGTATGCACAATTTCCAGTGGTCTTGTCATTGAATATTTTTTTGATTTGAACCTGGTATTTGTTTTCTTTCCTTGTTGACAATGCTTGCATAAAGTGTTGGTTGGCTTCGTGATCTGGGGCATTTCTCTAACTGCTTCTCTTTCGCTAAGTTTGACAAGGTTATCAAAATGCATGTGACCCATTCTTTTGTGCCATAGCCAACTTTCATCTTCCTTTCCTGGACAACATTTTTCATTTCCAATTTCACTTAACACATATATGTTGCTTGAAGTTCTTACAGCTGTAGCAATCAATCTCCCTGAAAATTCTATTCTTATCTCACACTTTTGTGAATCGAAAGTGACTTTATGACCTTGGTCACACATTTGACTCACACTTAGAATATTATGTTTCATATCTTCTACTAGTAGAACATTTTATGCCTTTTCATTCTTGTTCCCAATTCGGACTGTGCCTTGTCTAATGATTTTGGCTGAATCATCATTTCCGAAGGATACTGATCCATCTCTTTCCTTTTGTAATGTAAGAAACTTGTCTCTATCACCTGTCATGTGTTTTGAACACCCACTATCAACATACCAACCGTGTTTCTTTTGTTTATCTTGTAGAGTGATTCTGCATTCTTCATTTCTATTCTAATCTTGATTTCTTATCCATGTCTTTTTCTGAGGTTCTTGTCTATGACTATTGTTATTCCATTGAGGTTCTTTATGAGAGACTGTCATTCTGCAATCTTTGGCCATGTGTCCAAAATTTGTACATTTGTAACATTCCATTTCAGTTCTCAAGGATTAAAACCTGTTGTAACTTCTTATCTGTGTTTCACTAGGCCTTCTTGAATAACCCCTTTGTGTATGACTCTCAAAGTTGTTATTGTTCATGTTGTTAGATCTGCAATTCACAACTTTATGTCCAAAATTATTACATGCATAACATAAACCAAAAAATATAGTTTGATACCTGGGAGTTGAGGATCTTCTAAAAGGAGGTGCTCTTATGAATACTTCTTCTTAAGACCTATCTGTTGGTTTTGATTCTAAAGTATGAATCTTCTTGGTGGAGGAGTGTCCCTGTAATCTTCCTTGCATATCCTTATATCCCCTTTTATTGTTTCTGCATAGATTTTTGGATATGTTTGTTGCTCTGTTGTTTTGGAGCTTGATCCCTTTTCTGTCTGATTGTATCCAAGTCTGGTCTTGTCAAAATGAGATTTTTTACTATTGATAATGTCATCCAAAACTTTTGAGCTATTCTACATATTTTTCTTTTGAATATCCTTTCTTAATGTGACAATCTTTGCTTCCAAGTTTCCAATGATCTTGTCCTTTTCTTCTAGCTATTCTTTGAGTGCATCTTCAATTCTTTTATCTTCTTCTATTTCAACCTTAAATTTTTTGATCATTTGTTCTAGTTCTTGAGTGTCTTCTTTCTTGTCTAGTTCTGCTTGTAGTTTCTTGTTTTTCTTTTTTTCTCTTCTGATAACTTCTATGGCAAACATTAATTCTTCTCGAAAGTCAACTTCTGCCTCTTCAATTTCTTCTTCGACTTCTGCATATTATTCTTTGGCTTCTTCATATTCTTCTTCAGAGTCTTCTTTATCAGAGTCTTCTACTGCAATGAATAGAACTCTTCCTGTCTCACTGTCACTGACTTCATCTTCATTTGATGATGAGATGTCTTCTTTGGTGCATAAGATTTTCTTGAAAAGTTTCTTTGTAATTCTTTTTCCTTTATATGTTTGTTTGCCTTTTGAGTAACCTTCATCATTTCTCTAATTCTTATGATGACTTTTGTTAGCAAAATGACCAATACCATCACAATTAAAACAAATTAAAGGAAGCTTACCTCTATACCTACCGTTGGTTCCCTTGTTCAGTCTTTTGACGAAGTTGGCCACTTCTTCATCATCTTCTGAGATGTCACTGTTGCTGCTATAATCTTCTTTTTCCTTTTTATTTTGCTTTGATATTTTGGGTTCTTTGAAGACTACTTATTTTACATCTGGATTTTCATGTTCAATTCTCATTTCATATGCTGTGAAGATTCAATGCAGTTCGTCCATGCTTATTGAGTCTAGATCCGATCTTTCTTATAGTGTTGATATCTTAAGGTTGAATCTCATAGGAAGAGATCTTAGTACCTTTTGAACAATTATAGATTCTTCGATTTCTTCTCTCAATCCTATGATTGCATTCACTATTTCATCGACTCGTAAGAAGTCGGTTGCAATATCTTCATCTTCCTTCATTTTTATTTGTTCGAACTGACCTCTATAAGTTTGAAGCTTTGCTACTTTGACTTTTGTATCTCCTTCATAAATATTTTGAAGCTTGTCCCAAATCTCTTTAGCAGATTCACAATGTGCAACTTTGGTGAATATTGTATCACTGAGACCATTCAAAAGTGCATTTGTGGCTTAGGAATTATTCTCACCGAGTTTTACTGCTTTTTCATTTGTTGGTGGAACTGCTGGTGCTATGTATCCATCTACAAATGATTGCCAAACTTGAAATCCCTGTGCCTGTATATATGTCTTCATCCTTATGCTACAAAAAATATACTTATATCCATCAAACTATGGTATTCTATTTTTATATAAGTTGGTAATCTCCATGATCTACCTTTCAGTGGTTAAACTGATTTCTGAAGGAACATGCTCTGATACCAATTGTTGGATTACTGAGAAGGGGGGTGAATCAGTAATAGCATAATTATAATCTTTTTTCTTCACATAATCCAAGTGTTATATAAATATAGAATTATTATCCAATAATGAACAATAATAAATGAAAAATTACACACATACACAGTACACCAGTGTTTTACGTGGAAACCCAAATCGAGAGAAAACCATGGAATGCTTTTTCTTATATGTCTTGAAGAATTACATTCATTGGAAGCACCAAATTCCTTTTTTTTCCAGTTGCAACTGGAAGGAGGCTCCAACCCCCTAGTTTCTCGGATTACAACTTGAGGGAATCTCCAACTCCCCAATTCTCTGGCTACAACCAAAAGGAGGTTACAACCCTTTATGTTCTCTGGCTACAACTGAAAGGTGGCTACATACACTTGTCCTTGCCCCGTCCAACCGCCCTGAAGTAGAAGTAGAATGATGGAACCACTGTCACACTATAACTGTGAGATATACCACTGTAAACCTGTACCAATAAACCTGAACCATACATCAACCTTGCATCAACCTGTACCTCAACCTATAATCAACATGTACCATAAACAAGTGAATCAACCATGCACCAACCTGTACCAAACAACCTGTAATCAACCTGTACCATAAACAAGTGCAACCAACCATGTACCAAGTATGTACCAATCATTTGTCAACTACTCATCAAATATGACTCATCAATATGTACCAACATCATCAATTGTACACCTCATGTATGTGTCAACTCATCAACTACTTGTCTCAACCATGTACCCAACTTGTATCTCAACCAAAAGACCTCATCAATTTCATCATCCAAATATGATTTATAACTCTGTAATAGACCTGGTGTATATGATCACATACCTGCAAAACTTCCTTAACTTTAAAAACAAGAGACTAGCATTTTCATCAAACTTTTCTTTAGTCTCNCTCAACCATGTACCCAACTTGTATCTCAACCAAAAGCCCTCATCAATTTCATCATCCAAATATGATTTATAACTCTGTAATAGACCTGGTGTATATGATCACATACCTGCAAAACTTCCTTAACTTTAAAAACAAGAGACTAGCATTTTCATCAAACTTTTCTTTAGTCTCACAAGACTAGTTTTGGATTAGTCAACAACCCTAACTTGAAATAATCATAACTTTGTACCTCTAATGAATAAAGATATGAAACTAATACCCAATGTTATTTAGTGTATTTTATGCAATTCCTCCAGGTTTCACTACTTGGAACCGCTCAGAAAAGGATTTATAGAAAAAATGGCATACCTTGTTGAATGTTGGCTTATTCTAGAGAGTGACCTTGTAGAGCATGCCCCACACGAAATGTTTGTTGAATTGATATGAACATGTTACATAGAATAATATAGACTATATTCTAACCAAAACATTTGGTATTATGGAATTTGGATCTGTTATGAAAAATTTATGACATTGTTACCAGAAACACTTGTTTTAGACTAGTTTCAGGACTAGCCACAAACCCTATTTTCCACAGAGTGTAAATCCAAAAATACAATGACCCACAAGATGAATTTTTTACCACAGATACTTGGATATGTTTCCTCAATGGCATAGTAATTTAAGGGTCTGAATCATTCTATAAAAAAAGTTATTGCGAAAATGGTGAGATGACCTGTAAATAACATACCTTAGAAAGCATCATCAAAAGAATTTATCCTCCCTTGAATTCTAACCTTCTTTTCTTCACCTTCCCTCAGAAATTCGTCTTAGATATCCTTTGGTTACCTCAGAAACCTATAGGTATTCAATATGCTCAAGTGTGTCTTAAATGAGAGAGCCTTTCCTCTTATTTATACTCTCCAGGTAGCTTCTTTAAAAACATCTTCTAGGTCACTTTGCCTACTTTCCTTATTTTAGGGTTAACCCACTTCTAATTTCTTCAGTAAATTTATTATTTAAATAATTTATTTTGCATTCACTTTGAATTATAGTACACTCATCACTTCACTTTATTATTTACCTTCTAAAATCTCCTAAACCACTTTGACTACTTTGACCTTTGGGGGCTTCAAGATGACATATGAGGGTCCTGCAACTTCGTAAGGCCATAACTCTCAAACCGTGAGGAGTTATGTGACGTTCCACATACCACCAGAAATGGCATGACATGTACTATCCATATAGAATAGTATTACCTAAAAATATATCAAAAATCATATCGTTATCCATCAAACAAACTTGGCTCCATTACCCAAACTTGGGTTCTCCAACTTCTCATGGCCATAACTCTTTAACCATACTTCTAGGATAAATCAATCCACAAAGCGTCTTCCCGTGAGAGATTTCACCATAAGGGGACCATTTTGGATTTCATCCATTTCTACTTATTATCAACCATGACAAGACAATAACGAGTCATCTTTACATCAAACAAACTTGGGTCCATTACCCAAACCTTTGTGCTACCGGGGATTTTTTCAAGGGTTGACATAAATGAAAACCAACCTATATACGGATCGACCTAGGCATCCTAAATCCCTCCATGGATAAATCGATCAGCTGCCTAACTGTTATAGTGTCATCAAGAATAACACTCGGGAATTGACTCTCTAGTACCTGGGTAGTCGGGTAGTACAGCTAAGGGTATGGTCTAGCCTCCTTAGTTGGTGCCCTGATATATTGGGCTGAGTACTACTATTGGACCCCGCACATATATCAGAGAGCTATAGCACAAGGAAAACCCTTGACTGTAGATTCCCTGCAAACCCTAACCATTGGGAACAAAACCACAAAGGAAAATAGAAGATCTTTTGCAGTGCAACCTTGCCGTTTGCATTGGGGTTGCGAAATTACCACATATTTTGTCATGTTAAGAATTTGGGCATTCCACCTCTGCAATATTATTTAGTTCGTAGTATAACTCTGCAGGAGTAAAAAAAAATGTTTGGGCCTTGACCACACCATTATTTGAGACCTATCCCACTGGATTCTTCTCTTTGTCTTGATCACAGTAGTACATATCATTTTCAAGCAATGTTTTTTCCTGTGGTCCCGACCCCTCCCCAACACCCTTATTTCATACCCATCTCATTGCTTTCCTCTTCTCACATTGAACACAATCATATATATCATTTTTCACCCTTTTTTATGTGGACCCACTCCCCCTCTTCCATTCCCCTCCTTTCCCCATGGCCAACACTCGCAACCAAGAATTCCTTCAATCCATACAAGATGAATCCAAATAGCACAAGGTGGAAATCCATCAAATGACCTCTAAAATTGCTTCCGCCAAGTCTTTCTTGGACATCCTCGATGCCCACTTTACTGATGTTAAGGGAGATTTGACCTCTATTAAGAGTGACTTAGCCTCCCTCACCCAGTGGCTAAAATAGTCCCTTGGTTCTCCCTACCTTGAACCCCCTTCTCATTCTCAAGGTGAGAACTCCTCCCATAATATGAACCTTCATTCTAACTCCCCTCCTCTTGACCCCCGTCTTCCCCAAGTTGAAGTGAACAAATTTAATGGCTCATATCCCACTGGTTGGGTCACTCAAATGGAACATTATTTATCCCTGCATGGAATTACGGATGATCTGTCCAAACTTCATTATGGTGTTCTCTATTTGGATCTAAAATGCTGACAATGGTGGAAATGACATAGAAAGACACGTCAAGGGTCTGTTTCTTTGACACAGTTTGTGGCTGAGCTATATGAATGCTTTGACATTGACACTCACTCTCTAGGCCATTTGACCAAGTTGAAACAATCTAGCACAGTGGAATACTTTATATCTACCTTTGAACACTTGGATTTCATAATAGAGGGCATGTTCGATGCTTTCTTCAAGGAATGTTTTATCAGTGACCTCAAAGATGAAATTTGAGCCCAGGTCCTCATGGCTCGCCCTCAAACTTGGTTGGAGGCTACTCAACATGCTAAGGAATCTCAATAGAATGTGTCTGCCCAGACATGAAAAACTTCCTTTATTCCTCACATTCTCCCTACCAAAACAACTCCTCCTCCCACTCCTCTCAATATCCAAAAATTAACTCGGGTTGAAATGGTTGAACGCCAACTGAAGGGCCTTTGTTATAATTGTGATGACAAATATTTTCCAGGGAACAAGTGTAGGGAACAAAATTTCTTTATGGCCATCTCTGAGGATGTTCTTGAAGAAGAGGTATAGAACCCCCGTATTGCAGAATTACCCGAGCCAACTCATAATATTACTCCGCCATCAAATTCACCCGAAGTAGAACCGGTGATTTCATTGAATGCTCTGACTAGCTTCTCTACTGCCCAAACCCTCAAGCTCATTAGTTACATTAGGAACAGAAAGGTCATCATCTTAATTGACAATGGAAGCACCCATAATTTTATTCATCGTTGCATTGCCCAAGAAACCCATTTCCATGTTCATGTAGTGAATAAATTTCAAATCATGATTGCCAATGGAGGTTAAATGAAATGTAGTGGGTGTTGTGAAAATTTGTGTCTGCAAATTGGGCAGTACAACCTGAAATCTCATATGTTTTCTATATACATGAGTGGTTGCGATATTGTGCTTAGTGCCGAATGGTTACGCACCCTTGGTCCCTTCCTCAAAGATTTTAAGGAATTAACCATGAAATTCCAGCAGAAAGGCCAACCGTACAAGTTCCAAGGAATCACAGTCGGTTCCCCTGAGATCATCAGTTCCCATCGAATGGAAAATATCCTCAAAAAAGGTTATCCTGGCATCATTTCCCAACTCCATGCTATTAAATCCATTGAGACACCTTCGATGCATCTTGACCTCCAATGTATCCTCTCCAAACACCAAGCTATTTTTTCCAACCCCTAGGGACTTCCTCCTTCTCATGGTGTTCATGATCATTCCATTCCTCTCATCCTAGGTAGTCTTTCGCCCAATGTTCACCCTTATCGTCATCCATTTTCCCAAAAGAATGAAATTGAGAAAATTGTTCAAGAATTTCTTGCCGCAGGTGTTAATCACCATAGTACCAACCCCTATTCCTCTCTGGTGGTTATGGTACTCAAGAAAGAAGATGCTTTACGCATGTGTCCAAACTTTCATGCCCTCAATAAGATCACCATCAAAGAAAAATTTCCCATCCCTGTCATTGATGATCTCTTGGATGAATTGAGTGGTGCCCAATACTTTACTAAACTTAATCTCTGGTCCGGCTACCACCAGATCCACATGGAACAAAAAGACATTCCCAAGACTTATTTTGACACTCATGAGGGTCACTGTGAATTCTTGGTCATTCCCTTTGGCCTTTGTAATGCCCCATCAACTTTTCAAAGTCTCATGAACCATGTCTTCCATCATTTTGTCTTAGTTTTCTTTGATGATATTCTCATCTATAGTAAAACTTGGACAGACCATCTTACTCATGTGGATATAGTTCTTCATCTACTCTCTAAGCACCAAATTTTCCTCAAACAATTTAAATGTGCTTTTGGAGCATCAGAAGTCAAGCACCTGGGTCATATTGTTGGCAAAGCAGGTGTCAGGGTGGATCCTAAGAAGATTGAAGCTATGCAAGATAGGCCTCGCCCCAAGATTCTCAAATCCTGCATGGTTTTCTGGGTTTAACATGATATTATCGCAAGTTTGTTAAGAATTATGGAAAGATTGTGGCACCTCTCACTACTCTTCTTAAAAATAATTCTTTCGTTTGGACTCCAGTAGCTGATCAGAACTTCCAAGCCTTGAAGGAGGCCATGTGCACCACTCCTGTCCTGGTGCCATGTGCACCACTCCTGTCCTGGTGCCATGGGCACCACTCCTGTCCTAGTGCTTCCTAACTTCACAAAGACCTTTGTCCTGGAATGTGATGCTTATGGGAGAGGAATTGGAGTAGTCCTTATGCAATATGGTCGGCCTTTGGCCTTTACCAACAAAAAATTGTCAGAGTGACATTTGGGACAATTAATCTATGAAAAAGAAATGTTGGCTATTATGCATGCAATACATCTCTGATGCCCTTATCTATTGGGGAAACGTTTCCAAATTAAGACAGATCATCATAGCCTCAAGTATTTTCTGGAGCAATGTCCTTCCTCCCCGAAGCAACAAAAATGGGTAACTAAATTATATGGATATGATTATGATATCATCTACAAGAAAGGAAAAGAAAATGTGGTTGTTGACGCTCTTTCCCAGAAATATAAAGATGAAGGGTCTCTTTTTTCCCTCTCCTTCATTGTACCAGTGTGGCTCCAAGCGGTTCTCCAGGAATGGCTACAAGATCCCAAAATTTTGTGTTTGATCCAACAATTGCAAGCCAATGCACTAGTTTCCCCATGGTACTCTTGGCACAATGATGAGATTTGCTACAAAGGTCGTATGTATTTAAGTCAACAGTCACAACTTAAATCCACAGTACTTTCTGAGCTTCATGGTACACCCTCAGTTGGG
Source organism: Picea mariana (assembly GCA_032191745.1). Taxonomy (NCBI): domain Eukaryota; kingdom Viridiplantae; phylum Streptophyta; class Pinopsida; order Pinales; family Pinaceae; genus Picea; species Picea mariana. The sequence goes on along the minus strand of JASDQU010103205.1, from coordinate 73,494 downwards.
CACTCAGGTTTTACCAAAACATATGAACGGGTCAAACGCTCTTTTTTATGGGATGGTATAAAACAAGATGTTCACACTTTTGTGGAAGAATGTGATGTGCGTCAATGCAACAAGGGAGAAACAGTCAAAGAACCTGGCACACTCCAACCACTTCCAATTCCACCCTCTATTTGGAGGGATATCTCTATGGATTTCATTGTTGGCTTACCTAAATCAGACAATAAGTCTTTCATCATGGTGGTAGTTGATCGACTTTCCAAGTATGCTCATTTATGTTCTCTTGAATACCCATTTACCGCCTCCATGGTAGCTCAAATTTTCATGGATCATGTCTTCAAGCTTCATGACATGCCTCATTCTATTGTTTTTGCTAGAGATCCAACTTTCACTATAAATTTTTGGCAAGAATTGTTCAGGATACAGGGCACCCAGTTGCATCTCAACACCGCCTATCATACCCAGACTGATGGTCAAACAAAAGTTGTCAACAAATGTTTGGAAACATATTTTATGTGTTTTTCATCTGAAAGGAAGGATCAATGGGCTCAATGGTTACCTTTAGTTGAATGGTGGTATAAAACTCCTTACCATGCAACTATTTGCATGACTCATTTTGAAGAAGTATATGGACATAAGCCACTTTCAGTTATTTCATACATGCCCAGTGTCTCGAAGGTCTAGGCAGTTGACCAAACTCTTACAGTTCGCGAGGCTATTCTACGTTCCCTCGAAGAGAATTTGTTCATGGCTCAGAATCGCATGATGCAACAAGCAGATCAAGGTCGCTTTGAACGTCAGTTTATTGAAGGGCACCAGGTGTTTCTTCAAATCCAATCGTATAAGCAGACTTCACTCAAGGCTGGCCATTTTCAGAAACTGGTGCCGAAATTTTATCGTCCTTATACAGTTCTCAAGAGCGTGGGACATGTGGCCTATCAGTTAGCCTTGCCCAATCATTCTAAGATCCATCTTGTTTTTCATGTCTCATGCTTGAAGAAGGTGATTGGAATTAAGTGCCAAACTCAAACTAGTCTTCCTAAGTTGGATGAAGAAGGCTCTATCTCGTTGCAGCCACAAATAGTCTTGGACCAGTGTGAGCGTCATCTTTGTCAATGCACCATGAAGGAAGTGTTAGTTCAGTGGAAAGATACAACTCCAGTCGATGCCACTTGGGAGCTAGCTACCATTCTGCCATTGATGCCTCCACTTTTAGAAAGATCTTCCTCTAGATTGTTATCTTGGTAGATAGATTTAGTATAAATACGAGTCGAGGGCATGGAAATTTTTTGTCTTGATAATTATTGTAATAGAGCTTTGCTCTGCTGGAGGTATAATTTTGGTGTTGTGGTTCCATATAATTTGTTGTTCCGTTACAATAATTATCAAGACAAAAAAATTTGCCTTGATAATTATTGCCTCTTCCATATAATTTTGGTGTTGTGGTTCCATATAAGAGGCAAGTGAACATTATTTCCTATCAATAAAGGTATAATTTTGGTGTTGTGGTTCCATATGATTTGTTGTTCCATTGTGCAGTATCTTTATTTTATGTTTCTATTTCACTATTATTCTCTACAATATTGCTCTTTTCTGCTCATATAATAGATCTAGTAACTTACATAAGCTCACATATATATACTTTCAATGCATAATCAATAACTTATAAACCTTCTTAATCTTGTACCGAAACAACCAGAAAATACATTCAATATATTTGCATACAACATAACTTAGAAATACTCATACATATATCAAAACACAAATACTTAATATATTACCAACTTAAATACGATTGTTACAAAATACTATGCACAGCTTTCGCTATGACAACTTCAACAAACTTTTAGAAACATAGCTTGTGCTCTCAGAATTCTAGAACAAACTTTTAAAAACATAGCTTGTGCTCTCAGACTTCTAGAAGCATAGCTTTGTGTATGCCCATCCTACGTATGTACATCCGGTTCACCCGTTCTCCATCACCAGCGTCGTCCATCACCTTCCATGGTCCACTCCCATACACGTTGTTTGCAAACGTACGTTATAGCCCACCGTTTCCGAGCTGACATTTTTAAGCATACGAAGAGGGGAAACATTAACGTCGTCGCCGGGTGGATTAGACGTCCATACACTGCCCAAGATTTGAAACTCGTCGGGCCATCCAAATTTTCAAAATATGCTAGATGAATTTTTTGAAAAGAAATGGAATGCGAGAGGAATCTTGCAGTTGTTGAGCATTATGCACAATAATTTCACCAGGATTATGCCTGTCGTCATTGGGGATCTCCAAGCTTCAGACACTAGAGATTCATTGAGTGTTCATTTTCCACAACATCTTGGACAAAGCTTCAGGGGTCCAGTGCCTCCACATTTGTGCAGAGGAGACAATATTATTAAGTGCCCATCATTGTAGAGGGTGAGGATGCAGAAAAATGATCTTTTGGGTCTCATTCCTGAAGGTTTTAATAGCCTCCCAAATATGACGAGATTCAAATTCATCACAATAGGCTTACCTCAGTCTGTCGCCTAGGATTTCTTTTCTCGATCTGCCTTACAACCTGCAAATTTTTTGAAATGAAATGAAATGAAGGAGGTAGGAATACTACCTTTGGGTATCACAATGAGAAACTATGAGCACAATGGCAAGTCACAGGAGAGAGTATGTATTTACTCAAGTATCTCGAAAACAATTCTGAAGAACCTAAACTTTTTCCCAAATGACTGAGCGATGAATTAAAAAATGGAGAAATGACACAGTCGACAGTGAGGCCACAAGGGCTCACAGAAGTGAGACTCCGATCACACAATCTCTATATCAATTTGATAAATTTCATACATATTTATAGGCTAGGATAGCCTCTAACAGCCTCCTGAATTTGTGGATCGGAAAACCACTTAAACACAAATCTTGTGTACAATAAAAATTTCTTATAACAATTTTCTAAGTATAGCATTTCACCATTATTCTCTAACACTCCTCCTTAATGGAGAAATGGATTTAATACAATGTCAATACATAACATGTATGTCGGTCTTAGTCTCAGGTAGGCTTACAAACATTACAAAGGACAATTCAAACAAAACTTTAAAATTTGTTTCAACTCCATGTATGAGTGAGTTTTTCTCTTCCTCCTTTTCCAGATTCTGAAACCTCTATGTATTTTCAATTTAAGTCTTCCTCTTTTGTTGAAAATTCCATGTTTCATCTTCTTGCTGGTGTTTGTCATCAATCTGAGAATTATTTCAGATTGTCCATGTTGGTCCTCTTCAACTTTTTCTTCGAAAAATTGTTTGTATGGGAACTGCCGCCACATACCATTCTTTGTGGTTTTCTCTTTACAATTGATATTTTGATCATCAATCTATTGCAACATAAGTTCATAATATAACTTGATTTCTTCAAAGCTCCACTTCATAAAAATTTCTTCAATTTCAACATCTTCTTCTTCAATATCCATTGTGTTTTCATCATAAATTGACTCAATTTTTGTATCTGTAATGCAGTCTTCTTCTTCATCAATGACTATGTAGTCTTCAGTAAGTTGTGGCTTTTCAAGCCATTCTTCAAGAAACTTCAAATCTTCTTCAAAATATTTTGGCACTTCATATGGGTGCTCTTCTTCATTATTCTCTGCTTCTGTCGGTGCTTCCAGCTCTGTTGTTGCAGTTTCAGTATTGACGTTGTCTACAACATCATCTAACACATGATTTTCAATTTCCTCTACAACATTCATTATTTCAAGTAGGTGTCCTCTTACATTTAGCAAATTATCAATATGTTGTATTTCTTGCTTGATCTTCAACCAATCTTCATTTGACATGTTCTCCTCATCATATATTACCTCAATGACAGTTTCTTCATTGCAATCATCATTATCCACATGCAACTGACCATAGTGGGGTTCAACATCTTCTAAAGGTTCACCATTAACTTCACAAGTTACCTCATAAGCAGATGCACTATTTTCACTATATTTCATTTCTAGAATATCCCATAACATTTTTGTATTGTGTATATGACCAAATTCATATAAAATAGGCGACAAAATACTTGTATCCAGTGTTGAATTGATAAGATATAAAGTTATTTTATCTTTTCTCTTATCATGGGAATTGACCAAACCATCTTGAACAAATTGCCATAAATCTACTGAACCAAGTAATCCTTCCATTTTAAATTCCCAAAGCCTAAAATTTTTACCTAAGAAGGATGGCGCAAAACTGGCATTAGTATTTTCAATATTTCACCGGTTTTTTTATCATCTTCATTGATCTATTCTTTATCGGGTACAAGTTCCTCAACGACAACTCAAAACACTTCATATTCTTCTGGAAAATATAGTCTTTGTCCTTTGAATGATATTTGAAATCCCCTTGATCTCTACTAGTGATAGGACACGATTTTGATGTTGTAACTTGTAAGTGTTCTTTTTATTATCACTTTTGAGGGTCTTCCGGATAGACTATAATTTCTTGTGATCGTGGGCATACAGAGGACGCAGGTCCTATGACTGTCACTTGATACTTTTTAATTTGCTTGAGATCAAGCATAGATTGGTAGGTAATAAACTTAAGCCCTTCATGTAATTGACAGTCAAGGAGTAGAGGTTTATAAAGTGAATGGAAGGAAAATCTTATAATTTTTTATTTGGATGATTAGCTGCATGAACAAGCGGGAAAATAGGAACTCTCCTGCATCAATCAGTAATGACATAGAGAAGAAGGAGGATGCACAGTTGCTTGTACTCTCATGGGCAAGCAAAGGAGAATTAAATAGCTCCGGAGAGCGTTGAAACACCAAGAGGAAGATCGCACGCAGCACTTGAGGGATCGTAGCAAGCAAACCAATCGACGTAGATATCAAGCAAATCACTCCTGGAGTAGCAAGCAAATAGCAGGAGATGCGCAGATCCTGTATGCAACCTCACACCAATCGATTCAGGGATCGGTGCCCTCCACTGTTGACAACATTAAAAGCAGGGATTCAGTGCAAGTATGCAAAAATTGCACGAGGAGGGATATCACGCAGCAAACAACAGTACAAGGCAGCGAAACGTCGGTCCCTTCACACCAGTCAATGAACAGGCACGCAACAATGATGATGTGGTTCCTCGGAGTGGTATTTAACCTGCTACTCTGATACCTAATTAAAAACTGGAGAAATGACACAGCCGACAGTGAGGCCACAAGGGCTCACAGAAGTGAGACTCCGCTCCCACAATCCATATATCAATTTGATAAATTGGCTCCCACAATCCATATATCAATTTGATAAATTGGCTAGGATAGCCTCTAACAGCAGCCTCTTGAATTTGTGTATCTGAAAACTACTTAAACACAAATCCTGCATACAATAAAAATCTCTTCTAACAATTTCCTAAGTATAGAATTTTTCCATTATTCTCTAACACGATGGAAGCAACATTATCATTTTGAATTATAATATTCAATAAATAAATCTAGTGGGCAGTTTTTTTATAGACTTTCTACTCTTCTTTTTTAATGTTTTTTTCTCAATGTTATTCTTAAGAGTAGGTACTTTCTTTGTGTTTTCCTTTGTGGAAGGTTGCAAGTCTTGAGTTTTCCCTTGTGGACTGTTGTGGGTTCTCATTCGGAGAGACAAGGTATACACTCACATATACTGAATATTCACATCTTTGCATAGAAACATTTACTTGAAAATACATTTTTATTTTTATTTTTCATTTTGACTCATTTCTATAGGAACTTTGATTAATTTTCTTTTTGTTTTATCAATTCATTACAAATGAAATGTCTCGGAGTCATTTTTTTTTCCAATCTCCATATAATTTTGAATATTTTTGTTCAAAGCATTTTATGATTTAATCCCAACATAATATCATCTTAAGCATTCGAGTAATTGTGATTCTCTATTAATATTTGTGTTTTAAGATATTGAGCTTAAAACAACATTGGGTTGTGGAATGCAGCGGAGTACCCTGCAAAACCTGATATCCATTCTCCATGCTTTTAATTGACTCTTCTAATAAATTGATTTTGATAGGGAATTCAAATGTTTTTAAAATGTGTGTTTTCATGCTATTCCAAGAATGTGCTTTTCATTGGAAATTTTAATATTATAATAATGTCTTCAAATAATTCATAATATACACCTCATACTTGAAGAATCAACCATAACCATAGGTGTTTCAAGCCAAGTTACTTCAAATAAGTTACCTCAAGTAAGCTTCTCGAATCAAATTATTCATCAATAAATATAAACCAGAGATAAACCACTTATGTTTGACTTTTAGAATTGGTAATATCGAAGTAGGCCTTGGGAGAGAACGCTTAGGAATTTATAACAATATTGATGTTGGTATTGTTATCGCATCGATTGTACGTTGCACTAGAGCCTTGTGCAATCTTAACCAATGGACAACACACCAGGAAAAAACCCACTATCACCTTAGGAAAGGTGTAACATCCTCAGGCTCTCAATCTGGGGAATTCCACCGCAATCATGCTCTGATACCAATTTGTAACATCCTCGGGCTCCCAAGCCGGGGAATTCCACTGCAATCATGCTCTGATACCAATTTGTAGCATCCCCCGGCCACACTTACCAAGGAAACCACCACTAACTCAGAAACAAATTGTTCTGAAAATTAGTTGTAACACACCCAGCCACCAAGGCCAGTCATGCTACTTGAAAATACGATTCTTTGATATACATATATATTTCTAATGCAATTTTAAATAGGCATAAACATTTTGTTCATACATGTATTCATGCAGAAGTGACAATAAACGCATACATGCAATATATACAGGCAATTTCCATAACATTATAACACATGTACAAGATACACATCATACAATTAACATAGATTTGGTACTTATATTTTTATGAGAAGGCCACCAACAACGTGCATACCTTTCACGAACCTCTCGGCCTTAGAGCACGCTGCTTCAAGCTAATAGCAGTGGGTCACCCCCGAGCTGGAACTAAACTCCACTCAGGGTAAAGGAATCTTAGGCTAGGCTGAGACTATGGAAAGAGACACAATGCAACATGAAGGATTCCCTCCAAGAAGCCTACTTACGCCCATTGCTCACAGACTCTCATTCCCCACATGCTTGTCCCACCCCGGGAATATACACCTTCACTGTTCCATAGTTCATCGACTACTCCACTTCCCTTCCAGGACTTCAACAACAGGTCAGATCAAGAATTCTCAGAGTTATGTAGTTGTTGCTAGACTCCCTCCAGAAGAAATCACTTCCCCAACAATCTCTCTCACCTGGAGAGAGTTTCTCATAGTCTTGACAACCTTCTTCTTCAACCACGGGCTTGAAAACCCGCCTCTTCAACCACAATAGAAAAAACAGGTAAGCCAAGTGATCTAGGTGGATCCAAAACCGCTCGAAAATACTCAAATGCAGAAAATGAGGATCTAGGAATGATCCAGAAGCCTCAGAAGGGTCCCCAAGCTGAGAAAATGCTCAAATGTCAAAGTTCTCAGAATTGGATGAAACCAATGCCATTGCATCCGACTCGTTCTCCCGATTTCGACCATATATTTACTTTCTCAAATGGAGCTCGTATGAAGAAGTTATGACACTCTGAAGTTTTTTGAAAACAACAATAAAAGTCAAACAGTGAACAGGCCATACTGATGATGTCAGCAGTGTAGATGTTAACATCAGCATGCCACGTGTCACCTTCTAGAAGATTTAGTAGTTTGGCAGATTTGGCCAAATCTGACTATTTTCCGTCAAATCTGACGGTTACTGCCAAATCTAGAGGAGGTTCGCTAAATTTGGCAAATTGGTTAGCGGCTCTGCTTATTTTGCTGGGCACGCAAACTGAGGCAAAGAGGGAGTTGGTATGATTTTCGAGATTGTACGGATCTGACAGGCAGAGGCTGCATTGGAATCCGTGCCAGAAGGTGTTCCAAGCGACCTACTCAGAAATAGGTCGACTTTAAACTCAAAAGTTGCAGAATTTTGAGAGGATTATGAATATGCTCTATGTTTCTTCATCGGAGTAGCCGAACAAAAAATTTCTTCCAGGAGGAGTTGGCACGCTTTTCGAGACTGTATGGATCTGACAGGCAGAGGCTGCATTGGAATCCATGCCAGGAGGTGTCCCAGGTGACCTGCTCAGAAATAGGTCGACTTTATACTCAAAAGTTGCAGAATTTTGAGAGGATTCTGAATATGCTATATGTTTCCTCATCAAAGTAGCCGAACAGAAAAGTGCCTCCAGAGCCCATTTGAGCGAGCCAAGCATACTCGAGTTTACAGTCAAAAGTTGCAGAATGACGTTTTCCAGCCACCTATAATGTATGTTTCTACCCAGAATCGTAGATCTGAAAGTTAGTTTTTGGGAGCTCTTATGTAAGCCTTTCTTTGTAATTTTTAAGCATTTGAGATTAATTAAAGAGCGGTCTCACTGATGGAGTGGACCCGGAGATGTAGCTAGGAAGTCTGGTGAACTCCGCTAACAAGTCTTTATGTTGATCTATTCTATTTTCTCTTATTGCTTCTTACACATTAATGGTTTATGCATAAATCAATGAGTTTAGTTAAGTAAATGGAAAGCACATAACATTGCAGAGTGCACTGACAATTTTTAAAAGGTATTGGAAATTGAAAACCGTTAAAGTGCTAACAAGTGAATTGGTAGCTATAAGCATTTTTAGATCAAGTGGTATCAGAGCGGGTTTGACAGGTGGATTCTTACGAGAGTTAAACTCAAGCATGGTGAAGGAAAACTTGCATGTTTTGATCCAGAAATTCAAAGGAGAATTCATAAGCGTGAGATGGATTCGCCAAGGAAATTGGGTCCCTTCATATCTAAAGATGACTTCTTCGAGGCATTCAAGTTGATGCAAGCCATGGTAGAGGAGCTTTACCATGAAAGAGGTCAACGAAGGAATCCAAAAGATGAAAAAGGTGAATCTTCGGTAAGAGCAGAAGGAGGAGTTGGAGGTGGTGGACCTTCAGAACCTTCTTCTCCTTCATCCTCATCATATAATAATAAAGCAAGTGTACATTCCTTCAAGGATAAGCAAAAAACTTATCATTCTTCTTATATGCCTTTATTATAGTTAGATGTAAAGTTTAATTTGCCTACTTATGATGGTGAATTAGATGCAGAAAAACTAGATAATTGGGTGAGACAAATAGAGGTCTATTGCAAGATCCAAAAGATTCTTGATGATGAAACTAAGATTCAACTTGCAAGTCTCAAAATGGGAGGCACAACTCTCATATGGTGGGAAATCAGAACGAGAGATGATCTTAAGAGAAACGGTAAAACAATCTCTTCTTGGAATGATTTTTTTATTGCATTGAAACAACAATTTTACCCATTAGAATATATGCAACAAGAAATGATGAATTGGCAATGTTTAAGGTAATCAAAAGGTCAAAGTGTACAAGAGTATGCTCAAACATTTCGCAAGAAATCTCTAAATTTGGATATTCCATTGTATACACAAGAGACACTCCTAAAATATATTAGTGGTTTACATTCTTATCTTAAACACACTATTCTTATGCTTAATCCTTCTAACTTTGATGAAGTATGTGTACAAGCTATTCACATTGAATCAAGTAAAGGACATGTTGGTGATAGAGCTTCTACATATACTTGGCAAGAAAAGGAAAGGGGAAAGGAAAGGGGAAAGAGAAGAAGACGACCACGACAAGAAAGGAGAAGCCTACTTGCGAGCATTGCACGAAAGTGGGTCATGATAAAGATCATTGTTAGACCTTACATCTAGAAATGAAGCCAAAGAAGTACCTCAATCAAATAAAGAAGAAGACCACAACTGCGACAACTCAAGTGGACCTTGGATCCGATTCCGATGATGAGACAAAGGTTGTAGCTATGGGTATCCGAGGTGTAAATTCCATTGCATGTACTAGTTCTTCTGATGTAGGTGATGTAAATGATGAGTATAAAATGGGTGAACTCTTCCACATAAGAGTGATAACAAATAATGTTAAAATTGACACTCTTGTAGACAGTGGGTCACAAGCCAATTTAATCAGTGAAGAAGTGGTAAATAACTTGGGACTTAAAACTAAACCACATCCTAGACCCTATCCTTTGGGTTGGATATGTGGCGATAATAAATTACAAGTAACCAAGCAATGCATAATTAAATTTTCAATCACTTCAAAGTATCATGATGAAATAGAGCTTGACATAGTGCCACTGGACATATGTGGAATTGTTCTAGGAAGCTCATATCTGTATGATAGAAAAGCCATATTCTACAGGGAGGATAACAAATATTGCTTCAAGAAAGATGGGAAAGAGTACATTGTTCATGCTCATCACATAGAAACTGACAAATCTTTTGCAACTACAGAACAGTTAAAAATGATGGTAAATGCAAGCAAAAGTTTAACACTTATGTCTGTAACAAAACAGGAGGTTAGTGATGCTAAGCATGAGATAGTTCAGAATGTTTCTAACAATCATGAAGTGTCACAAGAGGTACAACATGAGGTTCAATTGCATACTATGTTTACTGTTCCTATTCAGAAGAGAAGGCATGTTTCGTCATTCTCATTTGTATATTCATCATTGTTCAGTTTGCTGCTAATCAGTGGTGTATGGCTACTAAATGCGACAAAGAATGTAGATGATTGTGCAGTAGATGAGATGATTATTTTGATAAACAATGCTATCTCAATTTTGATGTTTCTGATGATTAGTCAGGTGATCATTGTTCTAGAAAAAGAGATGGATGAAACAGGGAAAGCGAGGAGGTCATGCCCTCACTTCATGTCTGAATGATACCATGCTTTTGGTGGTCCAAAAGCTTCTCAGTGGGGAGGCGTGATCTAGGTGGATCCAAAACCGCTCGAAAATACTCAAATGCAGAAAAGGAGGATCTAGGAATGACCCATAAGTCTCAGAAGGGTCCTCAGGCTCAGAAAATGCTCAAAAATAAAAGTTCTCATAATTGGATGAAACCAATGCCATTGTGTCTGGCTCGTTCTTCCGATTCCGGCCATATATTTACTTTCTCAAATGGAGCTCGTATGAAGAAGTTATGACACTGACGTTTTTCGAAAACAACGATAAAAGTCAAACAGTCAACAGACCATACTGATGACATAAATAGTACAGATGCTAACTTCAGCATGCCACGTGTCACCTTCTAGAAGCTTTAGCAGTTTGGCGGATTTGGCCAAATCTGGTGGTTTTCCGCCAAATCTAGCAGTTACCGCCAAATCTGGAGGAGGTTCGCTAAATTTGGCGAACTGGTTAGCGGCTCTGCTTATTTAGCCGGGCACACAAACTGAGGCAAAGAGGGAGTTGGCATGCTTTTCGAGACTGTACAAATCTGGCAGGTAGAGGCTGCATTGGAATCTGTGTCAAGAGGTGTTCCAGGAGACCTGCTCAAAAATAGGTCGAATTTATACTCAAAAGTTGTAGAATTTTGAGAGGATTCTGAATATGCTCTATGTTTCTTCATTGGAGTATCCAAACAGAAAAGTGATTCCATGAGGATTTGGCATGCTTTTCGAGACTGTATGGATCTAACAGGCAGATGCTGCATTGGAATCCGTGCCAGGAGGTGTCCCAGGTGACCTGCTCAGAAATAGGTTGACTTTATACTCAAAAGTTGCAGAATTTCGAGAGGGTTCTGAATATTCTATATGTTTCTTCATCAGAGTAGCTGAATAGAAAAGTTCCTCCAGAGACCATTTGAGCGAGCCAAGCATACTCGAGTTTACAGTCAAAAGTTACAGAATGACGTTTTCTAGCCACCTATAATGTTTATTTCTGCCCAGAATCTCAGATCTAAAAGTTGGTTTTTGGGAGCTCTTATGTAAGCCTTTCTTTGTAATTTTTAAGCATTTGAGATTAATTAAAGAGCAGTTTCACTGACAGAGTGGACCGGGAGATGTAGCCAGGAAGTCTGGTGAACTCCGTTAACAAGTATTTGCGTTGATCTATTCTATTTTCTCTTATTGTTTCTTACAAATTAATGGTTTATGCATAAATCAATGAGTTTAGTTAAGTAAATGGCAAACACATAACATTGCGGAGTGCAGTGTCAATTTTTAAAAGGTCTTGGAAATTGAAAATCGTTAAAGTGCTAACAAGTGAATTGGTAGCTATAAGCGTTTTCAGACCAACAAGGGACAACTCAACAATTACATAGGTTCACAATGACAGAGGTTCAACAATGGTGGAAATGGATCTAGTTGCATGCATGTTCAGTGTGTGCATGAACTGGACAAGGGATGGAAAGAATCATGAGTGAAATCGTGAGGAAAGATGGCGAGACTAGTCAGAATGGTGAGAATGGTGAGAATCCAGAATCATGAGAGAGCTATAATGGTGAGAGAAAGAGTGGTGAGAGTGGCCCCACAATGATGAAAATTCCCACATAAAAATGCATGCGTCCTAAATGACACTTGGCTCTCCAGGTGCTCATTCCTCTCCACTTGGATTTTCGTTCCTCTCCCCAAAGGAACTTAGGATAACTGGGTTTATTTACCAACTTTAGTATTTTGAGGAAATACATTATAATATTCCCTTGGGTTAATCCCTCAAGATTAGCCCCTCTTTCCTAGCCTCTCAACCCCCATCCCTTTCCTTTCCTAGTGGATCTTAGTCCCCCATAACTCTTTCTTCGTGGTTGGTCTACATGCAATGATGTATTTTATTAATAATCTTCATAATTACATATATAAAAATAGGTTCACTGGCCTTAGCATCTAGGCTCTCCGGCCTAATAAAAATATAATCCTACCAGCTTATAATTACTTGACTCACCAACCTATAACTTCATTATGCATCATTAAAATTCAACAGGGGATTGACCTTGGGGTATTACAATTCCCTCCCCTTATTTATGCATTGTCCTCAGTGCATCTTACTTACATAATATTAGCAAGATTTTCAAAATATTAAAAAAGATGTGGGTATTCTGCCTGCATAGCATCTTCATGCTCCCACGTTGTGTCCTCACGAATGTACCAGGTCCATTGGACCTTTACAATCCCTATGGCTAAATTCTGGTGCTATTTGATTTTCGGGTCCAGAATGCGTACGGGATGCACTTGAAAAATGCTTTCTTGCTCCACCTGGATCACATTCTAATCAATAACATGATTAGCATCAGGCATATATTTCTTAAGAAATGATACATGGAATACATTATGTATAGACATAGATGCAAGTAATGCAATCATGTAAGCTACTCTTCCAATCCTCTCTAGGATTTCAAATGGCCCACAATATCTGGCTGCCAACATGGAACAATTTCCCAACTTCATGGAACTTTTGTTGGTCTTCACCTTCAAGAAAACATGATCACCCACTTTAAATTCCCTGTGAGTTATGTTCTTGTCAGCATAGATTTTTTTCCTATCTTGGGCAGCTTTTAAATTCTATTTAATCTTCATCATTTTCTCTTCCATTTCTCTGAGCAACTCTAGTCCAACTACTGCTCTATCAGCTGGGTTGTCCTAGCTTACTAGTGTGTTTCATTTTCTACCATAAAGTGCCTCAAATGGGCTCATCTTTAGTGATGCTTGATACCCATTGTTGTAAGAAATTTTTTCCAAGTGTATATAATATTCCCATTTAGATGGTTTTTCTATCATGTACATCCTTAGCATATCCTATATCACTTGGTTCACCCTTTCTCTTTTCCCATCAGAATTAGGATGATAGGTTGTGTTGAAGTTCAAATTTGTTCTGAACCCCTTGAATAATCATTTCCAAAACTTTGAGGTAAACTTTGGGTCTTTGTCAAACACAATTGTCTTTGGTATGCCATGCAATTGTGCTACCTCCTTCATATAAATATCATCAACATTGGTTTCCTTGTGAGTAACCTTCACTGGAATGAAATGGGCAGCTTTAGTAAGCTTGTCCACCACCACCATGATAGAATCATGTTGCTTTCTTGTTCTGGGTAATTCAGTGATGAAATCCATTTTCACCACTTCCCACTTCCACTCAGGAATGGACAATGGTTGCAGTAAACCAACTGGGTGTCTATGCTCAGCCTTGACCCTTTGACACTCCAAGCATTTAACAATGTATTCAATAATCTCCCTCTTCATATCTGGCCAATAATATTGGTTCTTGACTGCTAAAACTATTTTTTGATATATTGGGTGTCCCGCATGAGGTACATTATGCATCTATTTTAAAATCGTACTGCTCAATTAAGAATAATTGGGTACATAAATTATGTTCCTGTACAAGAGAATTCCATCAATTCCCAATTCATAAACTTCAACTTTCTGGTGCATTTTTCCTTGCTGCAATTTTGTTACCAATTCTATGTACTGCAAATCATCTTTTGCAGCCTCAAAAATTCTTCCTTTAAGATCAGTCTGATACATGATAATGGATATAGCATGCAGTTCATGCACTCTCCTACTGAGTGCATCAGCCACTTTGTTCTCCTTTCCTTTGATGTGCTTAATATCAAAGTCATACTCACAGAGGAATTCCAACCACCTGCTCTACCTAGCATTCAAAGTTGGCTGATCAAACAAATATTTCAAACCATTATGGTCTGTCCTCAACTCAAACCTATTTCCCATGAGGTAATTCCTCCACTTCTTTAAGGCATGAACTATGACTGCCAACTCCAACCAAATCATGAGTGGTATAGAGCCTTTCATGCTCTTTCAATTTTCTGGATTCAAAACATATCACAAATCTATTCTGACTGAGGACTCCACCAAGTCTTTCTTTGCATGCATCTATGAAAACCACAAAATCTTCATTTGGATCAGCAATCCTTATAATTGGAGCATTGGTTAACAACTTCTTCAATTGTTGGAATTTCTTTTCACATTCAGTTGTCCATTGAAACTTCACCCCCTTCCTTTGCAAGGAAGTGATTGGGTGAGCAATTCTCGAAAACCCTGCAATGAATCTTTTGTAGTAGCTAGCTAGACCCATGAAGGATCTGACTTCCATCACATTATTAGGTGTTGTCCACCTTTAATGGATTTAATCTTTTCGGGGTCTATTGTTATTCCTTCTCTGGATATTATATGCCCCAAATAGTGAATTATATTTTGATAAAATGAGCACTTTCTCAATTTGGCATATAGTTGGTGTTCTCTTAACACTTGTAACACCATTCTCAAATGATGCTCATATTATTCTTATGACTTGGAATACACAAGGATGTCATCCAATAATACAATGAAAAACTTGTCCAAATATCCCAGAAAACACCATTCATTAAGCACATAAACACAGCTGGCGCATTTGATCATCTGAATGGCACCACTGTGAATTCGTAATGACCATACCTTGTTATGAAGGAAATCTTGTTGATGTCTTCATCTTTAATCCTTACCTGATGGTATTCTGACCTGAGATCAATCTTTGAAAATATCCTTACATCCTTCAACTGATCGAAAGGACCATCAATTCTTGGTAAAGGATACTTGTTCTTCACAGTTACTTTATTTAACTACCTAAAATCAATACACAATCTCAAGGTCCCATCCCTCTTCTTCACAAATATTACTGGGGCACCCCAAGGTGACACACTTGGGCATATGTACCCCTTCTTCAATAAGTCTTCAATCTACATTTGCAACTCCTTCATCTTTGGAGCACTCATTCTGTAGAGAGTCTTTGATCCGTTGGATCTTTTAAATGATTATGGTTGAGTTTAATCTTGCATGTGTTAATTAACCATTGAGAATTTAATGAAAGAATGAGGAAGGAAGAGGAATTATGACATTCAAATATACATATGCAGATCTAAAATGAATAATAGATAGCAAACCATAAGAACGCAGGTTGATAATGGAGTTCGGCACAACTTTTGCCTACGTCTCCGGGCCTTTTTCCGTGTGGGGGAGGCTTCTTTATTTCTGCTCAAGTGCTCAAAATTACATCTCAGAAATGCCAAATGGCTACAAGACTGATCTAGTCTTGTTCTCCCAGATCTCTAGAACCCTGCAAAAGAAACGGCATGCAAAACGGATGCTCCAAGCTCCCAGAAACTATCTGACAGCGTCTCCACCTCAAAGGCTTCCCTGCATCAAACTGACTTTGGCTTGGCTCTTCTTCAGCATATCTCTACTCTAAATTACTATCCATGGCCTTAAACAGGCCTGGTTTATATAGCCTTAGAGTTGGTTTCACATCCCCAACTTCCTCCAAGAATCTGGCCTCCAAAAAAGCCCAATATCCCCCAAAAATGGAAGAAATCTGCTAATAAAAGGCATTTTAACAATAAAAAACCCAAAAACTTTACATAAAACCCATTTTGGCAAATAATTCGGGTGCTAGCCCCCTTCCATGGTGCGCGCACTTTAATTTTCGGTCACAATGGTAATGGCAGGGAATCGCGGGCTATCATAACCGCGCGCTCCTGTTGCTTTGGCTCCCGAGTCATATGGGTTTATTGGCGCGTGTAATAACCATGGGCCAATGGTTATATAACCGCGCCCTTCCGGTGGTCGTAGCCCCGGTCCTGTGGTAACCGCCCGGGATCCGGGGGCTAACCCTTCCAATCCGTTATATTAACTCCCGCGCCCATGGTTATATGCTACGGCTACATGTGCCGAGGGCTGGGGCTATCCTCGACCCTTTTCCCGTCGGTTCAATCCATTTGAACTATGTCAAATATATTCATTTACATATAGTTAACAAACACCAACGGGCGGCCACATGGTTAGCCCATTCGGTTAGGTCGTTGCCCACCGGGAGGTTGCAGGTTCGACCCCCGGCCCAAACCACAATTTTATATAAAAACCACAAACCAATAATATGGTGCCACGTGTCAGCCCGTGACTGGGCCATGTGGCACCTTAAAAACCAACCACAATCTGACACGTGTCAGCATCTGATTCGCCCACGTGCCTACCAAGTCAACTGCCACGTCGATCGCCATACTGCCACCTATCATCCCGTGTGTCTGCCTCGTCAACGTGCCACGTCAGATGATGACGTCACCCTGCCACGTGTCACCCTGCCAGTGGTGACACGTGTCATCTCAAGACTGGTCCAACTGTACCTCCAAACGTCCAAATCCGCCTGACACGTGTTGCCTCCCGGTGCTGCCACGTGTTCCCTGTATGGATCTGCCACATGTCACCTTCTGAAGCCGCCACGTCAGCTATATAGACATGACACGTGGACTGTACGGACTGTACAATCATCCCTTTTTTTTTGCCTGTTTGACTTTTCGGACAGAACGCGATATCTTCTCCATACGGACTCTGTTTGACAAAGTAAATATACCACCGGAATCAGGAAGACGAGATGGACACAATGGCATAGGTTTCGTCGCATTCCGAGCACTTTCATTTTTGAGCATTTTTCAAGCCCTATCAAGCTTCTGGATCCAATTTCGGATCACACCTGCCCACAAAAAGACCTTTTGGTCCCCAAAAGGTTACTGACCAGTTAACAAGCTCGGGATAGGCCAC
>JASDQU010103205.1:19889-53714 GCA_032191745.1 Picea mariana | reverse complement strand
CTTGATGTTGTAGGGAAGGTGATATTGTCGACTGACGCAGAGGTCTTGTCCTTGGTGCAACCACCCGATGGTGTATGGTTGTGGGTGTGTTGTGGTCGGCAAGCCCAACCACTTCATGACCTCTACCGAGATGAGGTTCTTCTGGCTCCTGCTGTCAACAATGAACTGCAATGGGGAACCCTTTACCCACATCTTGGAATGGAAGAGACACTCTGCCTCCTCTGGATCTTTTGGTTCCTCCTTCTAGATCTTCATGGTGGATGGTGGCGTTGGGCTCCGCATCGATAATCTGCTTCCCCCTGTCATTCCCCTTGTCAGGTTCTGATTCAGAGTCAGAGCATGCATCTGATTCAGAAGCCTTCAACTCGGCTACCAGTGACTGCTTGGCCCGACACTCACTTGTGTTGTGAGTGGATCTCTTATGGAACTCACACCGCTTCCCCGTGTCCTTTTTTGGCTTCGTGGTGTTGTTCTTTGCTTGTGGCTTTGGCAGGTTGTCATGGGATGCCCCGCCTTGGCTTGGTCCTTTGTTTTGCGATTTGGGAGTACCTTTCCCGTGCTTC
This sequence comes from Picea mariana, assembly GCA_032191745.1. Classification (NCBI taxonomy): domain Eukaryota; kingdom Viridiplantae; phylum Streptophyta; class Pinopsida; order Pinales; family Pinaceae; genus Picea; species Picea mariana. The sequence continues at coordinate 53,151 of JASDQU010103205.1, read as the reverse complement.
TGATTTGTAGTCCCAAAGTCTCGCTTCTTTTGTTTGAACTTCTACTCAATCTTGGCAGCATATCGGTATGCCACACCAAGTGAAGAGATGTCGAGGAACTCCATTTCCTCCTGAATGTATATGTGCAGACAACTGCGGTACTTTAACACCAAATTTTTCTCTAAATATTTTATACCCAACTTTGTGCGTAGGGTATGAAACAGATTCATCATCTCATGCACATCTTGGTCCCTTTGTTGCCGCAACATAGTCCATTGCATGTATTTGTCCTCATAGCTCCCAAAAAGTTAATATTGTTCCTTGATGGCGTCTCGAAAATAATTCCAAGTGGGTACGGCCAAGAAAAAAGAGGGTTCTCCCTCGCCCTCTTGCTCCGAGTAGGTTTTCCACCAGTCCTTGACATGGGGGGCGGCTTTGAGGAGTGCAAAAATAATATTTTCTTGGTCAGAAAAGTCATGAACTGAGAAATATCCTTCTAACAGATTCAACTATCTATCTACGGCATCTACATCTATTTGGCTGTCAAATATGGGAATGTCAAAGTTTGCTTGTACCTTAAAAGGAGTGGCACCTCTAGAGTGGCTTCTGGATGTCGATGCACCGCCAGTCGGAATCCGTTGAAGAATCTGGGAAAAGTTGTCCATCATCACATTCCTTTGTTTCTTGAGGGCCTCCTCGAGAAACATTTTGATAGGATCTCCTGCTCCCTCATCTTTCTTTTCTTCCCCCATGGGCGTTCATCAGGGTTTGCGAGGCTGATCTTGCAAAGGTTCAACCAGATCGAGCCCCAACTCCTTATACCCCGATCTCGTTGGGGACATGCAAAGAAGGATCGAGAATGAGCAGACCGCTCTGATACCACTGATCTAGATTTATGTAGGAACACAATGAAATACAGAAATACACATAAACATAGAGATGCAGCGGAAATAAGACTTCATTTCATTAATAACAAATGACTGAAATATGCTTACAGACAGAATGGAAATAAACTAGCTAGGGCACTGGTAGCTTATCTCTAAGAAGAGATGTGGCCGCTACTCGCATCCATGAGAAGATGATTACAATGAGGCTCTAAAGGCCCTTTTACAATAAACAGGAATGTCAAAAGTCCTATACATCCAAAAACCTAACCCTGGGAGATGAAGCGCCAAAAGTCATGTGGGCCCCGTTTGGGTAAGTTGGTGCATCAACTTCCCGGGGTCGTAACTTTTGCATACGATCTTCGTTTTAGGTGTATGATAGCTCGTTGGAAAGATATATCCGAAACCTACAACGCTCAAGACAAATAGCATCATTAGATGTTATTTTGTGACAGCAACATACCCAAAAAAACATCATTTAGGGCCTCAAAATGGCCTCGGAAGTTCAGGACCCAAAAAAATTGCTAAAAATAGTAAATTGTGCGAAAACTGAAAAACTGCAAGAAGCAATGGTGGGGGTCCAAGTGGAATAGGTGGGTGGCCACCAATAGCCACCTAGATCAAAGGCCAATCATGCTACTTGAAAATATCATGCTCTGATATACATATATATTTCTAATGGAATTTTAAACAGACATAAACATTATGTTCATACACATATTCATGCGGAAGCAACAATAAATGCATACATGCAATATATACAGGCAATTTTGGTAACATTATAACACATGTACAAGATGCACATCATACAATTAACATAGATTTGGTGCTTATATTTTTATGAGAAATCCACCAATTGCGTGCAGACCATCCATGAACCTCCCAGCCTTAGACCACGCTGCTCCAAGCTAACAGCAGTGGGTCACCCTTGATTTGGGACTAAACTCCACCCAGGGTAAAGGAATCCTAGGCTAGGCTAAGACTATGGAAAGTGGCACAGTGCAACAGGAAGGATTCCCTCCAAGCAGTCTACTTATGCCCACTTCTCACAGACTCTCATTCCCCACATGCCTATCCCATCCCAAGAATATACACCTTCACTGTTCCACAATCCATTGACTACTTCACTTCCCTTCCAGGGCTTCAGCAACAGGCCAGATCATAAATTCTCAGACCTCTGTAGCTACTGCTAGACTCCCTCCAGAAGAAATCACTTCCCCAACAATCTCTCTCACCTGGAGAGAATTTCTCATAGGCCTCACAACCTGCTTCTTCAACCATGGGCCTGACAACCCACCTCTTCAACCACAGTAGCAAAAGAGGGTAAGGCAAGGGATGACTCAACAATTACAAAGGTTCATGATGATAGAGGTTCAACAATGGTGGAAATGGTTCTAGTTGCAAGCATTTTCAGTGCATGCGTGAACTGGATAAGGGATGGCAAGAATCATGAGTGAACTCATGAGGAAAGATGGACAGACTGGTCAGAATGGTGAGAATGTGAGAATCCATAATTGTGAGAGAACCAGAATGGTGAGAGTGAGAGTGGTGAGAGCACCCCCACAACGATGGAAATTCCCACATAAAACTACATGCATCCTGTATGAAACTTGGCTCTCCAAGAGCTCGTTCCTCTCCACTTGGAGTTTCATTCCTCTCCCCAAAGGAACTTAGGATAACTGGGTTTATTTCCCAACTTTATTATTTTCATAAAATACATTATAATATTCCCTTGGGTTAAGCCCTTAAGCTTAGCCCCTCTTTCCTAGACTCTCATCCCCCATCTCTTTCCTTTCCTAGTAGAGCTTAGTCCCCCATAACTCTTTCTTTGTGGTTTATCTACACGCAATGATGTATTTTTTTAATAATATTCATAATTACATATACAAAAATAGGCTTGTTGGCCTTAGCATCTAGGCTCTCTGACCTAATAAACACATAATCCTACTAGCTTATAATTACTTGGCTCACCAGCCTATAACTTCATTATGCATCATTACAATTCAACATGGGCTCAACCTTGGGGTATTACAAAAGGTCCTGGGTGACCCTTGGGGAAAGACAAAGGAAATGTCTAAGAAGGCCCTAGGACGTCACGATACAAGGTCAAGAAAGGTCCAAAGGCTATGAATGGATGGAGGAAGGGTGAAGGTAAGAGTGAAGAGTAAGTCACCTGCAACAAAATGTCAAGTATGCCAAGTGTAGATAAAATCCAAGACCAATAAGTTAACCCCACCAATGATCGTTGATGTGAAAGTTGTAGTCTTAAATACCAAGTGATCATAATTTTAATATTACAACAATGTCGGATTTTGCCAAATGAATGTGTATACTCGATAGGATTAGGGAGAAGGATACTCACAGGAGTGTCTAGTTGTTGTATCCCTCAAATATACCTAAGGGGTTCTCAAGCCAACATGGTACAAGAGGGAAATCTTCCCGAATGTTGTTTTCGATGCACTACAACAATCAAGATGACCAATAGGTTTTCTCAGTTGTTTTGAGGATTCTAGGAGGTCTCCAAGATAGGAGCACAGTCAGTAGTAGTGGTGTCTAATGCACAACCATTCAACAGGAGCCCCTCTATATACCTCTAAGTATCACGAAGCGATCGTAGCCTTGTAATATGCGTCGAGGTACATGAGAGAAATACAAGCCCTGGGGATGAAACACAGGCAGAGTAATGACAACTCCTACATTTATAGACGCTCGAATACGTCTTTTCTAAGACCCCCAAGAAAATAAGTTCAACTTAGATGATTTGTTCGATTAAGAAGTTAAAATATTGATGACAACTTGCCTAAATTTAACTCCTTTTAAAGCAAGGAGTCAACCAAGCAAGGATCTCTTGAAGAATATGAAACAAACTCAAATCAATGAGATACACTTTGCACCAAAGCACCACAATATTTCCTTAACAAGCAAATATTAATTTCACAATTCTCCACAAAAGTACTTAGCAATAGACCCTAGATTTTCTTGAAAGATGCACTAGATTTATTAGCTGTTATGTAAGGCAAGAAATTAGTTTTCTTAACTTCTCAAAATTGTCCAATCAAGTTCATATTTTCTTTCCCACAAGCTATAGATAAAGGATCAATTTAAATCCAATGTCTAAGAGATGATTTTAAGGAGTTTTTAGAGAACTTAGGAACACTTAACCAGATCTGAAAAGGTGATTTTCAGCAGCGGTTTGACCAAAATATCAGATCTGAAATGTCAAGTCAGTCACCTCAAAGTGAACCCAAAACATTCAAGAGGAAAGCCCCCAAAATAATTAACAATTTCTTCAACACATGGAATATGATTTCTTAAGGTTTTGGAGCACTTTAAGAAGCATATCCAGATCTGAAATATGAATTTGCAGCAGTGAAATAAGCATTAAAAACACTTCAATATCAGCTAAAAACAACTTTAGAAACTAGCTAAAAACACTTAAGAATACTATCCAAGTGTTAGATGCAAGTTGTTTGAACTATTAATTTTCTGCATAAAAAGATCACTCAAATTGCAAACTAGCTATCTAGAATTATAGATCCAAGCATGGCTTACAAAACCCATGTGTTAATTTCCTAAAATTAGTTAGAAAAAGAGAGGGTTGATTAGATTCTTCTTCAAAATTAGTCACTTCATTATCTTGCATCCATATGAGAGAGGGTTGATGGGAAGCAGCATTGAAAGAATCAACAAAAACATATGACTGCACTCTCGGAATGAATTTTTTTCCGAATGAATTTTCTAACACATCCCAACTGGTAATGGAGTTAGGCATTAGTGAGCTATGCCATTCAAGAGAATCCCTTCTCAAAATTTGTTAAAATAATCTACATGTAACATTGTCTTAAATGAGGTTTAAATCATGACATGTACTTTTAAAATTACATAAGTGTTTATTTGCATCTTCTAAAGCATCACCAAAGAATGTAGAAATTTTTTCAATAGAAATATCAGGAATTTGAAAATCTACTTCTGGTAGATTTAATGGAGTTTTATGAAATCGCCTCCTTATTTAAGAACTTTTCCCTTTTGTTGAGTCTTGTAATCCATTGATGGGATTGATGGATAATTTAAAGGAGCATTATGAAATGAATAAAATCCTTCAAAGGAATCCCAATATACAGCATGTTGAGATTTTTGAGTATTTTCAATGGAATTGCTAGGAATTTCATTCTCCTGAGTCTTCGGTGCTTCTTTGGTATCTTTGAAGTTATAAAAAAGGTGCAACATATTTCAATAATCCTTTTATAAATCCCTTGAATATATAACAAGCAACAATGTTTTTGAATTTTCTTTCGAAGCTAGGAACCATGGAGATTCTAGTTTCTCAATCAAATATGAAGCAGGGCCTCAAATATCTTGAAAACAAATGAGTCCACAGTATGGTTGCCAAAAATGTTGACGTTTGAATCTGTCAAGACCGAAACGACATCCTCATGAGGATATGAATCCCCCTGTGTTTTTAAAGAGGTGGTACTCCTCTTTGACTAAATGATATATCTTTAATATCTTGGATTAGAAGAATGCTTAGGAAGAAAACCCTAGATCTTTATTGCTTTAATTTATTCAATAATATGTTTCTTCAATAACCTGACCTGATTTTTATGTGTGGCAAGATGTCTTTTAACAATAGAAAATATTGAAAGAGAGCTCCAACATCAAAATATCTTTGTGATCAAGATTACATACACAATATTCTTAATCACATACAAATGTATCCATATCTTCTTCACGAGAAATAGGAGAAAATAATTTGATCATCTGAAAGAATTTTAAAAGAGTATTAATATAATTATCAAAAGAGAATTTGATAGATCAATTTCAAATATCTCATACTTAAGACTCAAAGTTATAAGATACAATTGAAATCAACCCCAAAGCAATTATTTGTGGAGTTTTGTTCATAAAAAATGTTCTTCATTACAAAATATGTGAGATTCATATATATAGTTGTACATACTCCATGATCATACAAGAAAATTATTTTTAAGAATACAAAAAGAACACTCAAGAACTTAGCCGTGTGCCCAATTCAAAGATTCAAGAATAAGGCTATGAGAAATGGTGTAGAAGAAGAGAAAGAGTGAAGAAGATGGAGATCTCTCTTCATTGATCAGAAGGTTGGTTGTATATTCATGGATGTACTTTCTTCTTCTTCTAATATTCTACCCCTTCCCCTCTGATAATTCTGATTGTGGAACCCTTGATGAAACACATCTTCTCTTTAAAAATTAGATCTTCTAACTACTTGAGTAGTTAGGGTTTTTCCTTTCTTGAATTTCCTGTACACTTTTCTTATTAAAGTATTATCTTTAATTAATGCCTCATTAAGTGTTTTTAAATGAGTTCACATCATTATCATTTGTATCTTTAAAATGGGTCCCTTTCCTTCTTTAATAAAAGTTTTTAAATAAACTTTTATTTTCAAAATTTAATTAATTGTCCTTTTAAAGAGCGGGACTATCTTTTAATTTTTTGGAAGTAATAATCAAATTTTTATCCATGAAAATAACTTCATATATTATCTTCATCATCTTAGTTTCCCAACGATATAAATTTTTCCCAAATCAGTCTCTCGGATCTTAAGATATGATCTCATGAGGTTGAGTTGTCACAAAAATCCATTAAAAATGAAGCTGACTGATATTTCAATTTCTGGAAAAAATGTTGCCACTTTCAGCCCTTCCAACTTGTACCATCATCTTCTTTGTTGAAATAAATTTCCAATGGTATAAAACTTGCGTGATTCTGACACTCGGAGCTCAAGTTATGGTCATCAAACGTTCACGACTCAACGACCATTGATTTGATGTCTTGGGAAAATGCAAGCCCTTAATTTGTGTTTCATGCTCCGTTTTGAGATTTCGACTTGTCTTTATAAAAAGTATCCCACATGCATGGGATTTTACAAATATTTAGAGTGTATATTGAAAAGTATGATATATGCTTCATATAAGAAATGAATGAACTATGGAAACTTAGGAATTCGACCTTCCTTGGGAAATTAATTAAATAATAATGATTTAGATAACCAATCAGCCTCCACCTCATGCCCATTCAATGATGAGTCAACCATTCACGTGTTGCCATGTCATCCCATTATAGTCTAGTAATCTCCACATGTAACCAATAAGAACTTGTCATGTGTCACCACTGGTAAGTTTCCATGTGTCATATCTCATATATTTCCATGTGTCATCCATCAATAGAGATTGCATGTGGCACCATTCACATAATACAATGTGTAAGAATATTATTGGATGCCATGTGGCATTCCTCCATAGGTTGCATATGTAAGAATCTTATTGGTTGAGAATATAATATGAGGAAACTTGAGATTAATGGTTTTAAGTATGCGAGGAGGGTGGAATGAGAGAGGGGGAAGGTAGTGTAGGGAGGGGGGAGAAATTGTACTATTTATCTACTTTGGTGGTCACAACCCACAAAACTGTTTTGAAACTCTTATACCATGGGTCTCAATAACTTTATTTGTTCTTGTGTCATCATCTTGTCCTTTAATATCACTCGTGTGTGTGTGTGTGTGTGTGTGTGTGAAGTGATGTCTCTTTCTTGAATGTTTGTTTCTATTGTAGCAATAATCTCATAAGGAATTTTTTATGCAAGTTCTCTTCTTAATCAACTACTACAAAAATTTCTCGATGAGCGTTGAATATTTCAATCAAATGCTCCAATATCTATATGCTCACTGCCCAGTTGAAATATTGTTTGGTAGAATTTTCCTTGGTCAATAAATTCTTCAAACTCTGTCAAATATGATATTTAATCACTCTAGTGATTCATTCATGGATTCTTTCAAATCTCCAGAAATGTACTAGAGACTGCAATTTAGATTTACATAAAGGATGACTCGACTTAATTCTAGGACTTTAATTTGTGATCACAACTTGAATCAATTAGGACATAGAATCTACTATGAATATCTAACTCAAAGACTTTGTTTTTTGGTACTCAAATTTTACATAATCGATTAACTATTGTAGACCAAGGATCGATTGATGTCATCAAGAAACCAATCTACCAATATATAAACTCGTATATATACCAGTCGGTTTATATACTAGTATATATATAGACATATATATTGGTTGGTATATATACTAGTATATATGATGGTATATATATCAACCTGTTTATATACCAGTATATATGTCAGGTATATATACTAGTATATATGTTGGGATATATATCGACCTGTTTATATACCAGTATATATGCCAGGTATATATACTTGGCATATATATTGTTATTTACACTAGTTGATATATATACTAGTATATATATCAGTCAATATTTATATTGGCATATATACCAACACACACACACACACATATATATATACCAACCTATATATATGTATGTATATATACCAATATATATATTGATTGGTATATATACCAAGTCATAGTTCTTAAGGTCAAAGTTCTTTGACCTCAGGAATTATGACCGCATGAACTATAACCTAGCATATTTATTGGTATATATTGGTCAGTATATATATTGACAGATATCGATCATTATATATACTAGTATATATATATATATATATATATATATATATATTGACATATATATTGGCTGGTATATGTATAGGTATATATATTGACATGTATATAGGTCAAACTTCTTGTGTTCATAGTTACCGAGGTCAAAGTTCCTTAGATCAAATTTCATAAGGTCAAAGTTCCTAAAGTCAAAGTTATTAAGGTAAAACTTCCTTAGGTCAATGTTCCTGAGGTCATAATTCCTAAGGTTAGAATTTCTAAGCTTGAAGTTCTTGAGGTCACAGTTGTTGAGGTCAAAGTGTATAAGGTCAAAGTTTATGAGGTCAAATTTCTTGAGGTCATAATTCCTAAGGTCAAAGTTCCTATGGTCATAGTTCGTGAGGTCAAAGTTCCTTAGGTCAAAGTTCCTGGGGCCATAATTGTTGAGGTCAAATTTCTTGTAGTCATAATTCTCGAGGTCAAAGTTCCCATTCTCAAAGTTCCTCAGGTCAAATTTCTTGACGTCATAGTTTCTTAAGTCAATGTTCCTCAATTCAACGTTCTTAAGGTCATGGTTCCTTACATTAGAGCTCGTGACATTAGAGTTCCTAAGGTCAAAGTTTCCTAAGTTCCTAAGGTAAAATTTATTAAGGTCATAGTTCTTGAGGTTAGAGTTTATGAGGGCAGAGTTCTTGAGATCACAGTTTCCTAAGTTCCTTAGGTCAAAGTTCCTGAGGTAAGATCTCTTGAATTCATACTTCCCAAGGTCATAATTACCTAGGCCATAGTTCCTGAGGTCAAAGTACCTAACGTCATAGTTCTTGTGATTGAATTTTCTAAGGTCAAAGTTCATGAGGTCATAGTTTCTAAGGTCATCTTAGGAACTATGACCTCAAGAACTTTGACCTCAGGAACCATGACCTCAGGAACTTTGGCCTCCGGAAATATGACCTTGAGAACTATGACCTTAGGAACTTTGACCTTAGGAAATTTGACCTCAGGAACTATTAGTTGAGGAACTTAAACTTAAGGAATTATGATTTCAAAAATGTTGACCTCATGATCTTGAGGACACACTTTTACAAAGAGGAGGGAGGGGGGGGTGGTGTGAATCGGTATAAGCCTATATTTTTCTTTTTAAAATTCATAAACCATAATGAATAAATTACATAAAAGTAACAACTAGAAGATACAATATTTAACGTGGAAACCATTTTGGGAGAAAACCTCAAAAAAATATGTCTATACATTTACAGGCACCAACCTACGGTTACAAATGTTTTCATGCACCAACCTACTATAGACATCGATCCCCTCTACTTTTTGTAGGAACATACCTATAGGAGACATCAATCCCCTCTGTTGTTTGTAGGCACTAACCTACTGGAGACACGAATCCCCACATGTTTTTGTTATGTAGACACAAAACTACTTACAAGTTTACAAGTTCTCCATATTTCCTTCACTGGTTTGTTTGTTGCTTCTGTCTTTACCAAATATTCTCTGCACTCATTACTTCTTCTTTCACTAGATCTATTCTACACTCTTTACTTATGTTTTCACTAGATTTTATCTACACTCGTTACTTATTATTTCACCATATATGCTTTGAATTTGCTACTTCTGTTTTCGCTAGATCAGGTCGGTAATCACTCCTTCTTCTTTTGTCATATCTTCTCAACGCTCGCTCCTTCTTCTTTCTCTCTTCCTTCACTAGATATTCCTACTTCTTCTTGTAGTTATTCCTTACATCTAATTTTGCATGTTTTGTTTGCTAGAATGTCAAATCTATTTTCTAGAACACCATATTTTTCTCTTCGCTAATACTTAATCGTTGCTCCTTGAATGATATTTAATTATCACTCGAATAATATGCATAAGAATATTACATTTTCACCCAGACGCCTGTTATTTCTCACAACCCTATTCTCCTTTTATACGTGTTGATGCTTGAATATGTCGGGACTGAAACGACAACCTCAAGAGGACATAAATCCCCCTGTATTTTTCTATAGGTGATACTCCTCTTTTACTTTATATTTTCATGGGACTTCGGGTCTTCAGAATATGGGACTTGTGTAGAAGTCTATTTAAAATCAAAGAAATATAAAATAATAGGAAATAAAAATTTCTGTTTTTGTTTAAAGAAGGTTCTTGAGAAAGGACAAGGAATCGCACATTTTATACATTAAAGAAAAATCAGCAAAATTTCCTCACATCCATCATAGTTTAACTTAAGATTTATGATCATATAAAAATAACAAAGAAGATGATTTGTATGCATAAGATAACTTTAACATAGTGTAAACATGGGCAGCTCAAATAAAGATAATGATAGATCAACCTCAAATACTTTATATTTTGGAAACAGGATTACAAAGTATAGTCAAGATTGTTCCCAAAGTAGTTCTCTTGATATTTCTAAAAAATATATAGTTTAATACATATTCTTTGAAATTTAAATGTGTTTGTCTTAAAGACTAGGATTGGGGATCCCACAGACCATAAAGAAAATAAATATAAGAAGCAAAATTGTAGAAGGAGAAAGGTGGGCGAAAGCGGGACAGGAATACCCGAAAATAAGAAAATAAGAATTTATCAGTCTTCGTTTAGACCTTTCTAGTGAAAGAGGTGGAATAACAGGATAAAACAATTGATAAATAAAGAAAGATATGATCAGTGAAAAATTACTATGATGGTCTCTCGTGCCTTCATTTTTTTGTTGATGTCCTTTTATCGTTGTCATTAATGGTTATAGGATCCGTCTCAACTGCTTCTTTCTCTTCATTCATTAACTGGTCAATGGATTTCTTGAACCATTCTTCGATGTAAGTCTTCATTGGTGCCACATTGATTTCATGTCGGATTTTTATGTTGAACAACTAGCCCTCCAAGTCTCTTAGATCAAGGGAAATGCCATGTAATGCATCTTCAATATCTTGATTATTTACAGAGTATTCCACTAGCCAGTTATCTATGGCATCCTCATCATATTCAATTATACCATAGAAGTTTTCAATTGACAACTCCTTGAAAATATCAACTTGTTCTTCGAACTATTTTTTTGAGAGGAATATCAATTTGAGAATCAGTTTGGGGTCTTTTACTTCATTAGTACTCCCGACTAAGTCTACCTCTATGAGCCTTTTGAATAGTCCTTCCCTTCTAGATATGGCTTGGCTACAGGCATGGGCAATATCATTCAAGTTATTTATTTTTTCTTTCCAGCAGGCGTTCAACTGCTTTATCTGACTTGTAGAGGGAAGATCTTCCTCTCTCTTCCTTAGTTTTGTCATGTTGGAAACTTTGTTTCCAAAGGGCATCACAACATCAAGGTAAAAACCTTGTTCATTCTTTAGGTCGGACTGCAAATATTCGTGGAAGACATGGTCCCTCGAGCCAAAAGAAACAATATTTTTCTAGGTTTCCCAAGCCTCTTTGATCAAATCCATTATTTTCTTAATATTTTTCTCCACGTAGCTTCTGGATGATGTAATAAGGCTTGAAGATCCCTTTAATTTGGCAATAGGTGTGGCAGGTCCAACTATTTTCAAACGACTAGAAAGAAGTGGAAGAGGCATTAAAGTGTCTTCCAATTCATTGATCCTTTCTCTCAATCTCATATTTTCTGCTTCGATACCACCAATGGAGTCGTCTAGAGCGTCTCCAGTTGCTCTGTGAATTTTTTAAATTTGGGAAGGCCGCATATTCTTCAGGTCAACCTTAGAATGAGATTTCCTTTCTTATTATTCACATCTCTTTTTTCAATAATCAATTTTTTAGATTCGTTGTCAAAGACAACACTCTGAAATGCAAATGATTCTTCTTCATTGAAGATTTCATTTTCAACAATTTCCAATGACGGATTTTGGCGGGTCGTGCCTCCTGGATGATAAATGTTAGGAAATACTTTCTCGATGTCAGCCTCAAGCTCCATATATTCGAGGGAGAAATTGTTGATGTCACATTTGATGTGATGCTCTTCTTCCTCTTTTCCTCAGAGGAAGTTTATGTGAGCTTTCAATTTTCCTGGAGGGGGGTTATTGTCTCCTCCTCCGCAAGAACTACTATTGATTACTTTCTTAGATGGGTGGATCGTTGGAGCACTACTCCGAGATGTTGTAGTCTTGGGAGCAATAGTTGTAGATTGGGCACTCTTATCGTTGGTACATTTTCCTTTCTATTTGTAAAATTCATTGGTACTGAGTATTCTCTCCAAGTCGCCAGCAATGTGAGTAGGAATTCCTAAGACACTATATTCTCTTTCGTTTAGGACAGTATGGATAAATGAGATATTGAATCCTACTACCATCATGTGTTCCATGAAAATCCCGTTAGGGTCAAACCCTTTTACTTTCTTAGCATGTTTCAAATTTACATTCTGGAAATGGTTCACAAATTCATCATTCTTGTTTATATTTCTAAATATAAAATCCCCAATTCTCCAAGGCAATGGTATGAACTTATTTTTTTGTTTTTCATGAAAAAAGATGCAGCCATAAATCATATTTCCTTGCAACTTATGTAATAAAAATTATGTCAGATATAGGCATGGAATAAAGGAAGGATTTGCTTTAGAGCCGAAAATCCTAATAACATTGTAGTTGTCCATTTTCTCCAAATTTCCCTTTTTATCTAGGAATTTTCTTGCTTGGGCGGATATTCTTGGGGTGTCTTTTCCAAACAACAATCCTTTAAAAACCGAAATAAAGTCATTGAAAACTTCATAAAAATGTAGGGAATCTTTGTGCCTCCATAACGCTTGGTACCAAAAATTCACCGGATCAAATTCACAATTCACCTTCTTGCATACAGACAATTTAGGAAATTGACAACAATGTGCTATCGCAAAAACCAAATAAGAGGCCATAAAGAATTTGTTATCTATTTATACTAAGACAATTGGGAAGAGATTTCAATGGAAATCAACTTTCCCCAATTGAAAACAGACTTCTCCTTGAAAGTAAAATATAAGATACAAAGAATCATGCTGGAAATGCTGGCGGTATTTTCTTGCCCAGTCACTCTGGTGAATAACCAGGAAATTTTTCGAAAGGGGTTTTTGAAAAATTTAACTTGAAACCTGGTAATATATTTAAGGATGGGCACGAGATTCTCCAAGAATTAAAGTAGGAGGTTGAGGTCGTTGTCATGCTTTCTCAATAAGTCCCTGCAATTTTCACCTTTGAAGGTGAATGTTGGTTCTAGGAGCTTCAACATTTTATGGAATACTTGAGGTAGCATAGAGAAAGGAGAATGATACTGGAGTTGAACTACCCACTGACTTGGTATATATTTATCAACACACCAGGCAACCAATTCCTTTTTTTCGAAAACCTCAGGAACACAGCCTGCACGAGCAATTTCGGAGGTCCAGATTACTTCCTTCTGAGCGAACAGAGATGAATAGTAAGAGTAGGATTTAGACCACTGAAAGTTATGGTACTCTCATCCAAACATTTTCAAAGTGTCTTTGCAGAACTGATGTCGATTTGTTGTTGCCATAAGTTGATGAGAGTGTTCTTTTATCGATAAAATATTTGAAATGAGCGCTTGGGAGAGATAATATAATCTTCCGCAAATTGTGATTTAATGCGATTTAATGAGAAAAATCCTCGAGACCTTCTCTTAATTATGGTGATATTTACAGAACCTGCATGCTACATTATTAGCATTAAAACATACTAAATTCATATTGGGAAAAGTGTGAAGGTGACAGGGACGAACGAGAGCACTTAGAATTTGGGAAATTTTTCGAACCCGCCAACCCGCGGTTGCAAAAGGTCAAAAATTGGCTAAGTGTTGTAATGCGGTCAGTCGAGCTCAATATAGGATATATGAGATACTTAGGAGCTTGAAGAGTCAGATGGTCAATATGTAGATCGTGGATATTTTGGGTACAAAATGTATATCGCGAAACATGGAATATGAAATCATTTGAACCTGCAAACCTAGGAACCCGCCACTGCAGAAATGGATAAGTATAAAATGATGTGGTGGTAGGTCGGACACATGATATAGGAGTATGGATGGAGAGGAGGATCTGCGAGTCCGCCAACCCGCCATTTTTTTAAAAACGACTAAGTATAGTAACTAGAAAGGGAGAATAGAAGGGAGAAAAGAAAAGGGGAATTTGGGAAAATATAGAAGAGGGAAAAGAAATGGACAAATAACTTGGGAAAATAGAAAAGGGGAGGGAAATTTTGGAAGTGGAAAATGATCTCAACAACTGGTTCCAATTGTGGGATGATAACCCCCTGTGGGTTTTCAAGAATCCAGAGTCTTCATGACCAGGTAATTCAGTCTATTGGGCTATGGAGTCAAAGGTAATAATGTACAAACTGAAAAGAAAAATTATGTACAAGAAGAATGATAAATTCTTAGGAGAAGAAACATTTCAAATGCTTCTCATTGATAGGAAGCATTAGTCTTTTTCCCTTCATGTCTTGAAGCATATAAGAGTTAAAACCTAGGATCTTTTCAGCAATGTATGGTCCAATCCAAAGGGCTTCGAACTTTGTATGCATCGATGGTTTCTCTCTAGCCTTGTTCCAAAGTAAAGCCATCTCTCCCTTCTGAAAATTCCTTAAAGTTGTTCTTTGATCGAAATATATTTTGACACTCTGTTGCCTATGAGAGGTTCGATTTAGGGATTTGCTTCATTATTCTTCCAATTTCAACAACTAGTTGATCCTCCTTTGGATTGGTGAACTCTCTTTTCTATCTTCGGAGTTAACTACATAAATCAATGTATTGAGCTTGAGGTTGATTGACATTTTTGCTTCCTTACCATAAACCAATGTATAAGGAGACATCCTAGTGTTGTCTTTTCGAGTTGTTNCCTAGTGTTTTCTTTTCGAGTTGTTCTACTTGCCCACAACGCATTATTCAGCTTAAGATTCCAATTCTTTTGGTTCTTGTCAATGGTTTTCTTCAGTATCTGAACAAGTGTTTTATTTGTGGATTTTGCAAGGTCGTTACCTTGTGGATAATAATTCGATGATTGACCCATGATAATTCTATGTTCTCCAAAAAACTATGTAAACTTCGACCCGATGAAAATCGAACCATTATTTGTGATAAATTTATCTGGGACACCAAATCTTTACATAATATTATGTTTAAAAAACTTAATTAGCTCTTCAGAATCAACCTTCTTCAACGCCACTACTTCTGGCCATTTTGTGAAATAATATGTGGCAGTGAGAATGTACATATGTCCCTTGCTAGACTTTGGGTTAATTTGTTCAACAAGATCAAGTCCCCATTGGGAGAATGGTTTTTCTACAATGATGGGTTACAAAGGCATTGTGGATATGTTCATCTTTCTTAAAAACTGTTGGCATGATACACACTTCCTTATTGTGGCATACGAGTCTCTGAAAATTGATGGCCAATAGAAGCTAGCTCTTATTATCTTGTGGGCAGTTGTTGTAGTTGCAAAGTGTCCACCGCATATTCCTTCATGGAATTCTCTTATTAGTTCTTGGTCTTGATTTCAATCAACTCATCTCAACAGGATACCATCATAATTTCTTTTGACCAGTATATCAACAATCAACACATATTGATTCGCCTTCATCTTCAATGTTCTTCGCTCCTTTGGGTTCATAGTGACAGGAAACTGTCCAAACCTTAAAGTAAAATATAATATCTCCATACCATTTTGAGTCAGCTAATGGTTCTCCTACCGAAATTGAAATCATTCCATCAACCAAATCTCTATTTGTGATGAGATTGCACAAACCTTGTCCTTTGATATCCTTTAAAGGTTTAATTTCAATATCATATTCTTGTATCTTTGCCAACCAGTTAGCCCATTTTTCTTCTCTCAATTGTTGATTTAGAAGCATCTTCACTAGTGATGAGGGAACATAAGAAATAATATGGGAGTTCAATATGTATGTCTGGAAGTGCGCCACTGCTTTTACAAGAGCCAAGGCTTGCTTTTCCAGTTCGAAGTACCTCAATTCATAGTCATGTAGGGTTTTTCTCATGAAAATGATTGGGAGTTCTTCACCTTTGGTATTCTTCTAATGAAGAACAGAGGTAACAATGGTCTCTGTGGAAAAATAATAGATGATGAAATACCTTTGAAAATATGGACTAACAAGGACTGGAGTTGTGGTGATTTCTCCTTTGATGTTATTGAATGCCTCTTGAGTATCTACTGTCCATTCGAACCTCTGCTCCTTTTTCAGCAAAAAATTGATTGGCTTTACAATGCTCGCATAATCAGGCACAAATCTTAACAAAAAGTTGTTCTTGCCAAAAAATGATTGGAATCCCTTCTTGGATGTCGAGGGATTGAGATCATTTATTGCTTAAACTCTTTCTAGATCTATGTAAATCCCTTCCTTGCACACAATGTGTCCCAACAACTTGCCTTGAGTTACAACGAACAGACACTTATTTGGATTTAGAGAGACACCATATAATCTACATCTTTCACAAACCTTTCTCAAATGATGGATATGATCACCCCTTTTCTTTGAATGCATGGCCAAGTCATCCTGATATTCTTCCATAAACTTTCCTATCAACCCGATGAATGCATGATCCATGGCCCTATGGAATGTAGCTCCAACTTTCTTCAAACCAAAGGGCATTATAGCATATGCATATGTATCCCAAGGCATGATAAATGTCGTCTTTTCCCTATCTTCCTTAGTCACCAAGACTTGGTTGTATCCAAAAAAACCATCCAATATGGACATGCAAGATGATCCAATAACTTGTTGGAGAAGGAACTCCATATTAGGTAAAGGATGTTGGATTACTGTGAGTGTTACACATCAAAATTACTCACTTTGATAGTGTCGCAAGTGTCGTCATTACAAGTGTTGCAAGTGTCTCATTTTGCTCACAAAGTCGCAAGTTTCGTATGTTGCTCACGAGTGTCGTAAAAACATCAAACAAAGCATGTTGCCATGATGCCTATGTCATGCCTATAACAACATGAGAAAGACACTTGAAACACCTCAAACATCTGATTGGGAAGAGGAGAAATGAGTCAACAGGCTTGCAAACCTTTTTCCATCTGAAAGCACCTCAAAAACTGAGTTTTTGGAGAGGAGCGCTCCCCCTTACACTTTCTCGGAGCGTCGACGCTCCCCCATACACTTTCAGGGAGCGTTATAACGCTCCTAGGCCCTTTTGAGGGAGCGTTATAGATTTTGAAAGCGCTGGTGCCCCCTAAAGCTTACTAAGGGGCGCTATAACGCTCTGATGGCCCCTTTGAGGGAGCGCTACCTATTCTGGGCGGTTGTTAAGCTGTTGAGATGAATGGGGGAAGCTTCTTTTCATTCTTGGAAGGCAGTTGAGCTCAAATTCCTGATCAAGCCATGATCCTAGGGCAGATCCTCAACTGAAGGAGGAAAATCCTCACCTTCCCCAAGGATATCTCAAGATTGTTGAGCCTCTCCAAGGCTATATAAGCAAGCTTTCTAATGGTGAAAGGGAGCTGCAAAATAGAGGATGTCAAACTTATGATCTCATAAGTGAGGACTGGAAGAAGAGAATTACACCAAACTTATGATCTCATAAGTGGTGTTGGAACATAGCTGAGGAAGAATTGAGCATGTGGAACTTATGATCTTGGAGGAAACTTGCAGTCATCCAAAGGAGAGAAATCATTGAAGCTGCTGGCATCCAGGTTTTGGATCTTTCATGCAAGGGTTAGACGAAGAGGACTTGACGAAGCTGTTGCACTCGCATCTACGATTGTAAGCATTGTTATCGTCATTCTCATTAATATGGCAAGCTTGGCATGTTTCTTTCTAGTTTGTGTTTGATGATTACATGAACTTATCATTTATTGGTAGATCTGTTTTCAAGCTAATGTCAGTAGAGTAGGAAGTGGTCGTATCTTGTTTTGTCCACAGACCTCATCGAGGAGCAAAAGGATTGGAGCGCAACTCGGAGCGCGCAGGAACAAACGTCGATTAAAAGGTACTTCTATCATCCTTCCTTCTCATGCATTAGGCTTAGATAGATTTGAAAGGAAGTCAATGTCCATGATAAGCATTTTTCTGTCTAGGGTTAAGGTCAAGCCCTAGAGGTCGATCTACTTGTCTGCAGGCAGATTTTCCTACAACAGTGAGGTGGGGTGAATCATTAATAGCATAATTATAATCCTTTTTCTTCAAATAATCCAAGTGTTATATCAATGTAGAATTATTATCCAATAATGAGAAATAAGAAATGAACAATCACACACATACACTATACACCAGTATTTTATGTGGAAACCCAAATCGGGAGAAAACCACGGAATTCTTTTTCTTATATGTCTTGAAGAAATACATTCATTGGAAGCACCAACTTCCTTTGTTTTCCAGCTGCAACTGGAAGGAGGCTCCAAACCCCTAGTTTCTTAGGCTACAACCTGAGGGAAGCTCCAACTCCCCAATTATCTGGCTACAACCCCTTGTGTTCTCTGACTTCAACCAAAAGGTGGCCACAAGCACATGTCCTTTCCGTGTCCAACCGCCCTGAAGTAGAAGTAGAATGATGGAACCACTGTCACACTATCACTATGAGATATACCGCTATAAAATTGTACCAATAAACCTGAACCATGCATCAACCTGTACCTCAACCTGTACCTTAACCTGTAATCAACCTGTACCATTAAAAAGTGCATCAAACATGCACCAACCTATACCAAACAACCTGTAATCAACCTTAGAAAGCATCATCAAAATAATTTATCCTTCCTTGAATTCCGACCTTCTTTTCTTCACTTTCCTCAGAAATTTGGCTTAGATATCCTTTGGTTACCTCAGACACCTATAGGTATTCAATATACTCAAGAATATATTAAATGAGAGAGCCTTGCCTCTTATTTATACTATTTGGCACAGGGGCAGACATAGGGTTCAACGCTACAACAACGCACCAACAAAACCCTAACTATCGGCCCTTTCGGCAACACCTACGAAGCAGATGAAGTCTCACCCGAGGTAGAGGCAGGGGTGGTTGCAGGACTCCAGTGTCTGCAACCTTAGCTGGGACACACATTTGTGATTGTAACACTTAACAGAGCACTTAGCAGTGACAATTCATCAATATTTAACCATTATCTACTTCGCAGATAAAACCCTAATCACAGAGCATCACAGTATTCAACCAGATCTAGCATCTAACAACACTTAGCCTAACAAATAGATCAGATCTTAACAGATTCAAGCACTAAGCACATGTATGTAAGTTATATCTAACATCCATTCATATTATTAAGCACTAAACAACATCAGTCCTATCTAACATCCATCTATACTAAAGCACTTAACAAGTAAACACATAAACATATCAACACATTGCACGAAGCAGAGCAACACAACATGTACGTGGTTCACCCCCACCGTGGGGCTACATCCACCAACTCTTTGTCTTCTTTATTAGCTTCTTCAATAGGTTACATGCACAGAGCCTCAAAACCCTACTCCGCAGAGGATAGGGGATCTGCGCAGCTCGCTAGACCCTCCTTCCCTGAGTAGATCTAAGCACGCAACCTTCTACAGTCTCTTACAATGACCTGCACTTAGCTTTGCAAGTCTCACATGGTATGCACAAAGAACTAACAATCCTTTGATCACATAGATTGATCACTACTACTTTCTACATCTCCTAAATTCTATATATATATATATATATATTACAAAAGTGGGCCTAGGCATGGGTAAACCCATGGGCCGACATTCCCATACCCGTTACATGATCCCAAAACTCAAAAATCCCTAAAATGGGGTCGAGATCCCGCGATATCCTCTTATTCTTTCACTCCATCTTCAACATCCTTTCGAAGTCCCAAAATGGGTCAAACTTGAACAAGGAGCTCCCAAAACTTGGTCAAGGGCCAACAGGCCCCCATCACTCACCTATGACTCGTCCCGAGTCACTCTGGTCTATGTAGTTCTGCTTCAAAAGCCTCAAGCTTGGCTCGAGCTGCTTCAACGTGTTGTTGTGCCATGACCTCCTATTCAACAAACTCTTGGATGACTACCTCATTCATGGGTCCTTCTAGGCATTGTTCTGCTGCAACAACAACTTGCTCCAGTTATAATCCTCAGCCTTCGATATCTGTAAACAGTTGGTAAGCCTCATCCTATACAAGTTGGAGCCTCTGAGTCACTTCCATGACTTTTCTCTGAATGGTGTGAACCTCCTGCTAGGCAATGCGCTACTCCTAGGATCGCTTCATTCTTTCAACAACTAACAGGGGCTTCAACTCTGCCTGTATTGTCTCTTCTTGTTGCTTCGCCTCCTAGAGCTGCGATTCTAGTGCCTTCAATTCTGGATCCTCAGTGAGTTGTTCATACATTTGGGCACTGCAATCACTCAGTTTCTTGCATTCCATGGCAAGAGCCTTTATTCTCTCGACTGCGCTCCAGGAAGTCGGTTCTCTTTGGTCCCTTACATCTTGCGGGGTGTCAGGTATAGTGCGAAGCTCTAAATCTATTATTCATTATTGTAGCTACTAGAAATCTTATGCGAGTTGCTCTACTTGATGTGTGACTCGATCTTCAGCTTGTGGCTCTAAGCCTTTCATAGAGTGGAGTACTCTGGTGACTACTTCCTTTACTTCAAGTTTTTCTACGAGCAACTGTTCTTTTTCTTATTGCATCTGTACTTCCTCTTCTTCAAAATTTTTCTGGAGAGAAATATTCTCCTGCTCTGCAACTCTGTGTTGTTCTATGAGTAAACCTTGCACTTGCTTCAAGGTCTGGGTGGCTTGTTCTACTTCTTCTTGCATGCGATGAAGACGATCTTCGACCGGATAAGCTAATCGGCGGAGTTGGGTTGGCTCATCCCCCAACTCTAGTTCTCCTGATGGTAGGGGTGCAGTGGAGACTACGCAATTGGACTGTAGAGCTTGTTGTACCCCTCAGAGTTTGACCTCAATTCTAGCGTACATTTCCTCCTGCTTAGCTTCTTGTTTCTCTGCTATTTTCAGTGAAGCATCGTTTAGAGATGCTATGATGAAGTCAAAGTCATCAGGAGTAAGCACAGTCTTCATCTTGGTCATGGTGGCTTTCGATTTCTTCCGGGAAGAAGGTTTAGGGGGAGAAACCTTCCTCTTCTTCAGGGGGTCGATCTCATCTCTCGATGGTGTTACTTCGCCTTTCTTTTTTTCAGCTTCTGTATCCTTTATTTATTCTACGTCATCATCACCTCCTCACTCAAGTGATATGGAAGCAGTCTTCCCTAAGGCACTACTTAAATATTGGACCTCTTCAGTCTTCTTCATTTTGTTGGTCTGGGTGTATCATGCATGGTTTCTGGGCTGTCAGGGTTGGACATCTCTTCAGGGTTTGCTGGAATAAGGAGGTCGCCTGACAAGTCCTTAGTGATCTCCTCAATATCCTCTTTCGTGAGCTTTTAGTACGACTGCAGTTGCTCCTTATGTTTGTCAGCTCATGCTGTGATGTAAATAAAATACCGATCTGCACTGAAATTTATCAAGGGTTGAAATCTCTGTAAGGTGTTCGGAGTCATGCGAGGCTCGAATTTGATGGATCTCTTTAGCTGAAGGTAATAGGTATGAAAAACAATGTTCAAATTCCATTGTTTGTTCATATCACTCGAATACCAAAGTGTGGTGAACTTCACGACAAGCATCTCAAAAGGTTCAATATCTGGGAAGGTCGCACCTTCTGGCATCTCCTAGGAAATAAAAGCGATGAGGATCAGGAGTCAGCTGAAGTGAAACTCGTATCCATAATACTGTGCTTCTTGGTAGTCTATTTCAAGTTGATTCACCAAGTACTTCACCCAGTTCATTTGTAAACCTTCTACGCAATTCCCCGCGAGGTCAACGACAAAGCATGTGACCTGCATGGGTCGGTTCTTATGTACCAAATTCCCAGCTATTAACTGACATGCTAGTTGCACTGTGCTATTCTAGATGGATTCTACCTTGTAGCCTCGTGTCCCCTTCTCGACATTGCCGTATGTATCCTTGATATTTTGTGCTAGTGCACGATTTGTGGCTTTTCCTAGGTAGAACTCCTGCGAGTTAGGTCCTTGCATACTCAACCCTGTGATCCTATGGATCAACATTGGATCAACTGTAATACAGAGGTATATCCACAAGTAGTTGGCATGGAAGCATGACAGTAGGAGCTTAATGCACACGTTAATCTCACGGTGCCTTCCAAAGTGCGGTATCTTCATTACATTTAAGAGGGTGGACTGCACGAGGTCCATAGTCCACTACTGAGGGATTATCTTTGAGTTCTTCCCCTTTGTCCTGGTTAGGTATTTATATGGGGTGAGCATGTTGTGGTTCTTGCGATCTCTGAGGTTGAAGTCACTGAAATTCAATGCTGCAATCTTGTCTTGTTGCACTCGAACTGCGTGTATCCCCTTCAGGAGGTATGCAGTGACCATGGTGTACTCGAAATCTCTGGGTACACTATCACGACTTACCGTGCTAGCTAGAGGTGGGATATAGTCAGGTAATATAGATGGAATCAGCTTCGCATTGGCTAGATCATCTTTGTGTTTGGTTCTCCTCTCTATTGTCAGTTGGGATGGCCCGGATCCATGAGCAGTTGACGAGGAGGCTTGCACTCCTCTCGTCGATGACGCTTGTACACCTACAGACATCGACATTACTCTTTTAGTCATGATGTCGATGATAACTTCTTCGAAAAATTTCTCTACAGCGTTGAACTCGTCCGACATACACACTTGGGGTTACAATCTCGGGTTCAAGGAGTAATTTCTCAATTGAATGGGACAGATGGAAAAATCACGTTGATCACTATGTGAAAATAAACTAATCTGCGAGCTCAAATTCACGAATAGAAAAAGTGTTCTCAGTGCATGGTGCGATGGGATAATTAGATAGCTCAACCACGGGTGAGAATCCTTCATTAACTCAGCTATGCCCGTTATGGCATGGTCCCAACAATCTGGTGGCGAGCTGTCTAACCATAAATGCCTTTCTTCCCATTTGGGGCGTCATTCTAACAGTTATACTGTTCCCAACGACTATATTGCTTCGCCATGGCGAAGTGCCATTTGACGTTGCTCTAATATCCTGACAAAGCTCCAATTTTTCAAATTTTCCTTCTACGAAGTTCCTTCTGGATCCTTCTGTAACTTTTCGATCTTATCTCTCTTCTTACTTAACTTTCTATCCTTTTTCCTAGTGAGTTTCGTCTCGATATTCCTTTTTCCATTCTGATTATTATCTCCTGTGGGCATAATAACTTCACGTTGTTGATATTCTTTCCTATAAATTAGGGGTAATACTCCATTTGTATCTGGAATAGGTACTACAATCTTCTGGGAGTCCTCTAGTATTCTTGTAACTTCAACATCCAATTCTCTAGTTTCAAATGGCTTCAATCTGTTATCCTGTTCTTTAATCAAGTGTGTGATCTTCCTAGTCATGAAATCTTTTAACTCTTGCTTCTTCTGCTCTAATACTTATTTTTCTTTCCTTCTGGCCTAGTCTCTTTCAATCCAAGGTCTTCCTAGTAACATAACAGATGGGGCGTTGTTATCAATAAATTTAACAACTTCAAATTCTTCTTCTGTCGAAGCTCCCTGAGCACTCATAGATATTTGGGTAAGTCTTCCACATAGGGTTATCTGTTTTCCTCTAAATAATCCTATTCCTCCCTATGAACGAATCATAGAAAGCTCCCCTAAAGTTTCCCAAATTCTTTCTTTCATAATATTCACCTGTGTTTCTTCATCCATAACACAATCAATGTCAAAGTCTCCTATTCTTGATTCTATGCATTCTTTTTCTTTGAATATCTCTGATAAGATGACATGTTAGTGGTCATTCAGGGTTTCTTTCATCTGTAGCAATACTTTCTATGATTATGTCTAGGGTTCTACCATAATCTTAGTTTTTGGATCTGCCTTAGGGTTTTCTTGTTTCATATTCATTCTTTCAACCTTGGAAATAATTCTAGGTCAATCCAGTACTTCATGATCCATAGCTCTACAACAAAGACAACTAGATCTTCTACCAGGACATTCCTTAGCCAGATGGCCCGGTCTTCTGCAACTGTAACAAAGGGTTAATCCTCTCTTTCTCTTAAATGATCCCCAACCTCTCTTGTACTGTGCACTAGGATCATGGTAGCTAACCTGCAAAAACTTATTTCTAGGATCCTACATCCATTTGTTAGTCCAAACATTCTCTCTATGCATAGGTATAACATATCTTTCATTATTCTTATCAGATCTATTCATATCAAATCTTCTTTTATCTATCCGTGCCCTAGTTTTTAAGCTAGGATAAATATTATCAAACATACCTAGATCCATACTTTAGAAGAAAAAATTTCCACTTATCTTACTTCTACAGAGCACAAAGCTTCCAGATCTAAAACTTTTCACTATTATTAGCTTTATCAAAGAACAAAGAGTTTAGATCTTACCTCTTTTCTTTAGATCATACTTCTTTTCTTTAGTACATAGATTCAAAAACTAAGTAGAGGATTGCGTACTAGAGCGATAGATCTACGCACAGAGATTTTACAATTTCAGGTTGGATCTTTGCACAAAGCTTCTTCTTTATCAGTTCCCAGCAATCATAGTTTCAGGTCCCGACAACGGAACCATTTGTTGGCACAGGGGAAGACCCAGGGTTCAATGCTACAACATCGCACCAACAAAACCCTAACTATCGACCCTTTCGGCAACACCTGCGAAGCAGATGAAGTCTCTCCTGAGGTAGAGGTAGGGGTGGTTGCAGGAATGTAGTGTCTACAACCTTAGCTGGGACACAGATCTATGATTGTAACACTTAACAGAGCACTTAGCAATGATATTTCATCAATATTTAACCATTATCTACTTCGCAGATAAAACCCTAATCACAGAGCATCGCAGTATTCAACCAGATCTAGCATATAAAAACACTTAGCATGACAAACAGATCATATCTTAACATATTCAAGCACTAAGCACATGTATGTAAGTCAGATATAACATCCATTCATATTATTAAGCATTAAACAACATCAGTCCTATCTAACATTCATCTATACTAAATCACTTAGCAAGTAAACACATAAACATATCAACACATCGCACGAAGTAGAGAAACACAACATGTATGTGGTTCACCCCCACCCTGGGGCTATGTCCACCAACTCTTTGTCTTCTTTATTAGATTCTTCAATAGGTTACATGCACAGAGCCTCAAAACCCTACTCCGCAGAGGACAGGGGATCTACGCAACTCACTAGACCCTCCTTCCCTGAGTAGATCTAAGAACACAACCTTCTACAATCTCTTACAATGACTTGCACTTAGCTCTACAAGTCTCACACAGTATGCACAAAGCACTTACAGTCCTTTGATCACATAGATCGATCACTACTACTTTCTACATCGCCTAACTTCTATATATATTTAAAAAGTGGGCCTAGGCATGGGTAAACCCATGGGTCGACATTCCCATACCCGTTACATGATCCCAAAACCCAAAAATCCCTAAAAGGGGGCCAAGATCCTGCGATCTCCTCTTCGTCTTGCGCTCCATATTCGACAGGTTTTCGAAGTCCCAAAATGGGTCAAACTTGACCAAGGATCTCCCAAAACTTGGTCAAGGGCCAACAATACTCTCCAAGTAGTTTCCTTAAAAATATCTTCTAGGTCACTTTGCCCACTTTCCCTATTTTAGGGTTAACCCACTTCTAATTTATCCATTAAATTTATAATTTAAACAATTTATTTTGTATTCACTTTGAATTATAGTACACTCATCACTTCACTTTATTATTTACCTTCTAAAATCTCTTAAACCACTTTGACAACTTTGACCTTTTGGGGCTTCTAGATGACATAAGAGGGTCCTCCAACTTCGTAAGGCCATAAATCTCAAATCGTGAGGAGTTATGTGATGTTCCACATACCACCAAAAATGGAATGACATTTACCATCCATATAGAATAGTATTACCTGAAAATATATCAAAAATCATACCATTATCCATCAAACAAACTTGGGTCCATTACCCAAACCTGGGTTCTCCAACTTCTCATGGCCATAACTCTCTAGCTGTGAGGAGTTATGTGACATTCCACATACCATCGGAAATGGAATGACAAGCACTATCCATATAGGATAGTTTCACTGACAAATTTTATGACCTTTATCTCATTATTCCACAACTAAGCATGGGTTCTCTAACCATACTTCTAGGATAAATCAATCCGTAAAGCGTCTTCCTGTGAGGGATTTCACCATTAGGGGACCACTTTAGAGTTCATCCATCTGTACTTATTATCAACCATGCCAATAAAATAATGAGTCATATTTACATCAAACAAACTTGTGTCCATTACCCAAACCTTTGTGCTACCAGGATTTCTTCAAGGGTTGACATCAATGACAACCAACCTTAATTAACAATCTCCCCCTTTAGCATTGACGGAAACAATTTGATGCAATACTGAAGTCATATCACTCATGCTCCCTCTGGAACCATGCTTCTATACTCTGCATCTGAGAAATATCTCCCCCTTTGTCATCAATGGCAAAGGTATCTTTCCATCCAGGGCTACTCTCCTTGACTAAATTGTCATCCTATGGTGCTTCCTCGTGTACATCTAAGACATATAAGATAAGCATTAAAAAATAATTCATTTTGGAGTAGAATTAACTCCAAGTCTCTGGCTAATATATTCAAAGGCTTCCCGTGGAAGTGTTTTTGTAAAGATGTCTGCCACTTGTTCTTTTGTGCCCACATACTCAACTCTGATGTTCTTTTCTGCAACCTGCTCCCGTAGAAAGTGATACTTCGTTGGAATGTGCTTCGTCTTGGAGTGCATCACCGGGTTCTTCGAGATACTGATGGTGCTTGTATTATAACAATAGATTGGAATGGGCTCATCATACTCAAACTGTATATATCTGTCAGAGTTTGTTTCATCCAAAGAACCTGTTTACAACATGATGTTGCTACAATATACTCTGCCTCGGCTGTAGATAAAGATATTGATGATTGTTTCTTGCTTATCCACAATACTAAACACTCACCCAAGTAGAATGCTTCTCCACTGGTGCTTCATTGGTCATCAATACAACCTGCCCAATCTGCATCTATGTAGACAATAAGTGATATATCCTTTCATTTTGAATACCATAATCCAAACTCTTATGTTCCTTTGAGATATCTGAAAATCCTCTTCACTGATAACACATGTGACTCCTTTGGTGTTTCTTGAAATCGTGCCACCTGTCCAACTGCCTACATTACATCTAGTCTGGATGATGTCACATATAGTAGGCTGCTGATCATTGACCTATATTGCCTCTGATATGTAGACTTTGAATCATCATCTTTGCTCAACTTGCAACTGGTTTGCATGGGAGTGATAACTAGTTTGCAATTTTCCATTCCGAACCTCTTTAGCATTTCTCTGATATACTTGGTTTGAGAAATAAAGATTCCTTGGTTTCTTTGATGTATCTGAAGTCCCAAAAAGAAGGATAGTTCTCTAAGCAATGACATTTCAAATTCATTTTGCATATCTTTTGAAAATTTATGGCTTAACCTGTCATCATCACTACAAAAAATAATATCATTAACATAAAATTCAATTTATAAAATATTACCTTGACTTACCTTGATATAGAGGTTGTTGTCTGCACTTCCTTTTCTGAATCCTACCTACTGTAGATACATATCTAGTCTAGAGTACCATGCTCTAGGAGCCTATTTTAGACCATACAAGGCCTTCTTTAATTTACACACATAATCTGCATTCTCTGAAAATTGAAATCCTTCTGGTTGTTCAATGTAGACTTCTTCTTCAAGTTCCCCATTCAGAAAATATAATTTTACGTCCATCTGATATACTTTAACATTTTTGGAGCATGCATAGGCTAAAAGAAAACAGATTGCTTCCATTCTGGCAACTAGGGCAAATGTCTCTTCAAAGTCGATTCTTTCAATCTGTGCATATCCTTTACATACCAATATGGCTTTGTTCCTTGTAACTTGTCCATCTTCATTTAATTTATTCCTGAAAACCCATTTTGTGTCAATCACATTCTTATTCTTTGGTCTTGGAACCAATTCCCAAGTGTCATTTTTTTCTATTTGATCCAATTCTTCATCCCTGGCCTTATTCCAAAATTCATCCTTATTTGGTTCAATTGTAGATAAGAGTGATAGGTGTGTTTGTTCTAATGAATGGAGTTTTCTTCTAGTCTCAACTCTTGCATCTTTGTTTCTAATAATCTGAACTGAAAGATGATTCTTCTGTACTCATTTGCTAGGTGTCTTTGGAGATACTTGTTGAACTTTCTCTTCTATTTCTGTCAAATTCTCTTCTTCTTCCTCTTCTACTTCATCTTCTGCTTCTTCTTTGAAAAAAATTTCCATTGATTTGTTTTCTTCTTCCTTTGATTCTAGTCTGCTTGTTTCATCAATTGTTACGTTGATGCTTTCCACAACTTTGTTCAATATTAGATTGTAACACTTGTATGCTTTCCTTGTATTTGAGTAACCAACAAGTACTCCTTTGTCCACATGAGAGTCAAACTTTCTCATTCTTCTATCTTCTCTTTTGATGTGGCATTTGCTTCCAAAAACTCTGAAGTGCTTCACATTTGCTGGTCTTCCTTTCCATAGCTCGTAGGGAGTTTTATCAGTGTTATTTCTGAGCATTACTCTATTTTGAATGTGAACTAATGTATGCACTACCTATGTCCAAAATATATCTATCAATTTGGAATCCATTAGCATTGTTCGAGACATTTCATGTACTGTCCTGTTCTTTCTTTCAACAACTCCATTCTGTTGAGGTGTCCTAGCAACAGAGAATTGTTTTTATATTCCATGACTGTTGTAGTAGTCCATAAATTCCTTTGAAGTGAACTCTCCTCCATTATCATATCTCAAGCATTTGATTCTTGAATCCATCTCATTTTCAACTATTTCTTTGTAGATCTTGAAGTTTTCAAAAGCTTCTGACTTGTTCTTGAGAAAGCAAATTGCAGTCATTCTTGTAGAGGTGTCAACTAATAACATAAATTATCTCTCACCTTTTAATACCTTTGTTGTAGTTGGTCCAACTAGATTAGTATGCACAATTTCCAGTGGTCTTGTTGTTGAATATTCCTTTGATTTGAACCTGGTCTTTGTTTGTTTTCCTTGTTGACAAAGCTTGCATAAAGTGTTGGTTGGTTTCGTGATCTTGGGAATTTCTCTGACTGATTTTATTTTGTTGACTTTGACAAGGTTATCAAAATGCACGTGACCCATTCTTCTGTGCCATATCCAACTTTCATCTTCCTTTCCTAGAAAACACTTTTCATTTCCAATTTCACTTAACACATATATGTTGTTTGAAGTTCTAGCAGCTGTACCGACCAAATTCCCTGAACCTTCTCTTTTTATCTCACTTTTGTGAATCGAAAGTAACTTTATGACCTTGGTCACACATAGAAGATTATGTTTCATATCTTCTACTAGTAAAACACTTTGTTCCTTTTCATTCTTGTTCCCAATCCGAACTATGCCTTCTCCAATGATTTTGGATGAATTATCATTTCCGAAGTAGACTAATCCATTTGTTTCCTTTCAAAATGTAAGAAATGTGTCTCTATCACCTGTCATATGTTTTGAACACCCACTGTCAACATACCAACCATGTTTCTTCTGCTTAGCTTGTAGAGAGACTGTGCATTCTTCATTGCTATATTGATCTTGCTTTCTTATCCATGTCGTTTTCTGAGGTTCTTGTCTGTGACTGTTGTTATTTTGTTGAGGTTCTTTAGGAGGGACTGTCATTTTGCAATATTTGTCCATGTGTCCAAAATTTTTACATTTGTAACATTTCACTTCAGTGCTTAAAGATTCAAACATGTTGTAACTTCTTCTTTGTGTTTCACTAGGTCTTCTTGAATAACCCCTTTGTGTATGACTCTCAAAGTTGTTATTGTTCCTATTGTTAGCTCTTCAATTCACATCTTTATGTCCAAAATTATTACATGCATAACATAAACCAAAAAATATAGTTTGATACCTGGGAGTTGAAGATATTATGAAAGGAGGTGCTCTTATGAATCCTTCTTCTTCTTGAGGCCTATCTATCTATTGTTGATTCTAAAATATGAATCTTCTCAGTGGAGAAGTGTCCCTGTAATCTTCCTTGTATATCTTCATCTCCCCTTTGATTATTTCTGCATAGTTTTTTGGATTTGTTTCTTTCTCTGTTGTTTTGGAGCTTGATCCCTTTTCTGTCTGATTGTATCCAAGTCCAGACTTGTCAAGATGAGAATTTTGACTATTGATAATGTCATCTAGAAATTTTGATCTATTCTACATATTTTTCTTTTGAATATCCTTTCTTAGTGTGACAATCTTTGCTTCCAAGTTTCCAATGATCTTGTCCTTTTCTTCTAGTTGTTCTTTGAGTGTTTCTTCAATTCTTTTGTCTTCTTCTATTTGAACCTTCAATTTTGTGATCATTTGTTCTAGTTCTCGAGTGTCCTTTTTCTTGTCTAGTTCTGCTTGTAGTTTATTGTTTTTCTTATTTTCTCTTCTGATAACTTCTATGGAACACGTTAATTTTTCTCGATAGTCAGCTTATGCCTCTTCAATTTCGTCTTTGACTTATTCATATCCTTCTTTGGCTTCTTCATATTCTTCTTCGGAATCTTCTTTGTCAGAATCTTTTACTTCCATGAATAGAACTCTTCTTGTCTCACTGTCACTGATTCCATATTCATCTAATAATGAGATGTCTTATTTGATGCATAAGATTTTCTTGAAATCTTTCTTTTAGTTCTTTTGCCTTTATATATGTGTTTTCCTTTTGAGTAACCTTCATCATTTCTCTTTTTATTATGAGGACATTTGTTAGCAAAATGACTAATACCATCACANTATTCATATCCTTCTTTGGCTTCTTCATATTCTTCTTCGGAGTCTTCTTTGTCAGAATCTTTTACTTCCATGAATAGAACTCTTCTTGTCTCACTGTCACTGATTCCATATTCATCTAATAATGAGATGTCTTATTTGATGCATAAGATTTTCTTGAAATCTTTCTTTTAGTTCTTTTGCCTTTATATGTGTGTTTTCCTTTTGAGTAACCTTCATCATTTCTCTTTTTATTATGAGGACATTTGTTAGCAAAATGACTAATACCATCACAATTAAAAAAAATTAAATGAATCTTACCTCTACACCTATCGTTGGTTCCCTTGCTCAATCTTTTGACGAATTTGGTCACTTCTTCATCATCTTCTGAGACGTCATTGTTGCTACTATAATCTTCTTTTTCCTTTTTCTTTTTCTTTGATCTTTTGGATGCTTTGAAGGCTGCTTCTTTTACATGTGGATTTTCCTGTTCAGTTATCATTTCATATGTTGTGAATATTCTATGCAGTTCATCCATGCTTACCGAGTTTAGATCCAATCTTTCTTCCAGTGATGATATCTTAGGGCTGAATATCATAGGAAGATATCTTAGTACATTTTGAACAATTACATATTCTTCAATTTCTTCTCCCAATCCTATGATTGCATTCACTGTTTCATCAAATCGTAAGAAGTAGGTTGAGATATTTTCATCTTCCTTCATTTTTAGTTGTTCGAACTGACCTCTGTAAGTTTGAAGCTTTGCTACTTTGACTTTTGTATCTCCTTCATAAATATTTTGAAGCTTGTCCCAAATATCTTTAGCGGATTTACAATGTGAAACTTTGGTGAATATTGTATCACTGAGACCATTCAAAAGTGAATTTGTGGCTTTGGAATTATTCTAACCAAGTTTCATTGTTTTGTCATTTGTTGGCGGAACTACTGGTACTGTGTATCCATCTACAATTGATTTCCAAATATAAAATCCGTGTTCCTATATATATGTCTTCATCCTTATCCTCCAAAAAGCATACTTTTGTCCATCAAACTGTGGTATTCCATTTTTATATGAGTTGGTACTCTCCATGATCTACCTTTCAGTGGTTAAACTGATTTCTGAAGGAACCTGCTCTAATACCAATTGTTGGATTACTGAGAGGGGGGGTGAATCAGTAATAGCGTAATTATAATCATTTTCTTCAAATAATCCAAGTGTTATATCAATGTAGAATTATTATCCAATAACTAGCAATAAGAAATGAACAATCACACACATACACAGTACACCAGTGTTTTACGTGGAAACCCAAATCAGGAGAAAACCACGGAATGTTTTTTCTTATATGTCTTGAATAAATACATCCATTGGAAGCACCAACTTCCTTTCTTTTCCAGCTGCAACTGGAATGAGGCTCCAACCCCCTAGTTTCTCAGGCTACAACCTGAGGGAAGCTCCAACTCCTCAATTCTCTGGCTACAACCAGAAGGAGGCTACAACCCCCTATGTTCTTTGGCTATAGTGGAAAGGTGGCCACAACCACCTATCCTTGCCCCGTCCAACCACCCTGAAGTAGAAGTAGAATGATGGAACCATTGTCACACTATCATTGTGAGATATACCGTTGTAAACCTATACCAATAAACTTGAACCATGCATCAACCTGTACCTCAACCTGTAATCAACCTATACCATAAACAAGTGCATCAACCATGCACCAACCTATACCAAACAACCTGTAATCAACCTTATAAAGCATCATCAAAAGAATTTATCCTTCCTTGAATTCCAACCTTCTTTTCTTCACTTTCCTCAGAAATTTGGCTTAGATATCCTTTGGTTACCTCAGACACCTATAGGTATTCAATATGCTCAAGTGTATATTAAATGAGAGAGCCTTACCTCTTATTTATACTCTCCAAGTAGCTTCCTTAAAAACATCTTCTAGGTCACTTTGCCCACTTTCCTTATTTTAGGGTTAACCCACTTCTAATTTCTCCATTAAATTTATTATTTAAATAATTTATTTTGTATTCACTTTGAATTA